>JABWTJ010000102.1:0-134433 GCA_016801875.1 Solanum sitiens
CATTTTGACTTCATGAGGAAGGTAGTATGAGCATGCTTTGGTTAGAAGTTTTGAAGGTCTCCTCAAAATGAATTGACCTTAGTGAAATGCGTGTATATGAATTTCATGATGACATTTGAGTAAGTGAAGGAGAAGGTAATTACTCCTTGAACATAACTAAACATGGTGATGTTATGTATGTCCTCATGTTATTATGTCTAAATGATAAAGATTGTGGTTGATCTACATTGCCCATGATTTATGTGCATTTAGTATGAGTTACTTATTTGCCTCATGAGTTAAAATGTTGAACATGTCTATGTGTTACTTAAAGGTTGTTGTATTTTTGAGTTTTTGATGAGATTAAAAGTAAAGGTTATGTCATGTCTAGGAGAAAGTAGTTCCTCGTATGAACATGAGAACTGTTTATGTTCTTGATGCATTAAGAGTGGATGGATGAAGTCTCTACTTGCTTTTGTTGCATTGAATGCATATTGATATGAAGTTTGTCTTCCATGTAAGTATGGTGCACCTACTATTTGTTTTATTAATGTTGTGTGTTGTAACAATATGAGAGGAAGAAATATGGTTCTCTTAATATGTGTATCGATTACATCTAGTTGAACCATGTCACCGAAATAATAATTATCCCTTTTCGAGAATTAATGATCTTGTAAATCAACTTAATGGTGCCACTTGATTCTCAATGATAGACTCTGATCTTTCTATCTATATTGAGAGTAAGAGAAAGTGACATCATGAAGACATCATTTAGGAACCATTATTCTTAGTATGACTTTCTTGTTATGTTTTTTGGCTTGGTTACTTCTCTTCTAGCTTTCATGGACCTTAAAAATAGAGTGTTTAAGTCGTATCATGAAAAGTGTTTTTAATCATATTCATTGTTGACATAATGATAAATTCAAGAAATGGGGTGGGCCATGCAGGTCTGTAACAACCGGGGAGAACCTGTCACGATCGGGTAGCACCCCTTAGAAGTAACAGTGAATACTTGACCTCTCGAAGGTCTTATACAAGTCCATAGTCATCATTCATCGCATTGTAATAGAAAATTTAGCGGAAAAAATAAAAAATTTTCATAGCACATCATATGCTAGAACATCAGTTCGTATATATAAAATATGTCATAATACATAGTTAGACTCTAAGTCTATTTTGTCATATAAGACTCAAATTCAATAGAGTAGAATTGCGACACGACCTTTAACAACATAAAATAATGCCTAAGCTATTACATAAACATAAATAATAACTTGACAAAGGACATAAGATCCCATTTCTTTCGCTTGGGAAACATCTATAAATCTCTTCATCATGAGACATCCTCTAGTCATCCATCACCTACACTTTGTGTAAAAAGATGAAGAATAATGGTATTAGTACAAAAATGAACTTAGTATGGCAACCACACAAAAATATGCATTGAAAGAGGCTATTTAGTTAGAAAGCATGCATCATGCCTTTTAGTAAAACCTCATAAACATTATTACCAAAAGCATCATCTAGTTCACATACTTCATATAGACATGTAAGGCTCATTTAGCATTTTATAACATTATATTTCTTTTACCTTAACTCCTTTACCCACTAAGTAACCCTTTAGTAACACTTGATGCAATGCATGAACAGTGTATAATTCCACAATTCACACTCAATCAACACCTTAAGGTCATCACGGTGAACATTCATAAAAATTTCATTACCTCAAACATATATATTCCTAGAAGAATAGCATACCATGAAACACATGCTTCACATATGACCAAATGTACTTTATGAACCACATATAGGACTCATTCCAAGACAACATATAAGTCAAGACCAATATCATCATAATAAGGCAATAGTCAACATTAGCATATCTTAAATTCATTTCATTAAAACATCATAAGACCTTACTCATAATACAAATCTAATCATATCCCATACCCTAACCTACCCTAAGCAACTTCCCTTAGGTGGTCCTACTCAGGGTTCATTACTTTACTTCCATTGTCCATTTTACTTTTGTGAAACCTTGCCTCAACCGACATGAGACCATGTGAGCTAAACATGGAATCCGGTGTCATGGAACCCCACACCTAAAGGAGGTTCTATACTTTCCAAGGTAGAATATTAACATCATGCTAGCATCTAGGTGGATCCACTTGCTAGGTCTGATTGGGGAAACATAGTTAAGGAAATATGACGTGTAAGATTAAAACCCTCTTTATGCCAATTAGCGTTGCAGTTTCTACCTTATGAGGACATTTGGTGAACATGCCTTCTATTTTGGGAAGGGGCACCCCTCATTATTCAAGTTCACTCGGTACTAATCTAAGTCCTTTTTGAAAATCCTTTATCAACATTACTTCATAAAAATAGGCTTTAGGAGATTACCCCCTCACATGCATACCTTATAGGTTAATGATGAGAATGTCCTTTCATCAAACCTAAATTATGTGAGAATGTCATTTTACATGGACATAGCATAGTCTTGTTTAGACTACAATTGAGCAATATTTTTCAAAATACCTTACTTTACTAGATTATCATAACATGCTTCATTCATGCATTCATGTGTGTATGTGTACATATATGAGGAAGCCTTTTACAAAACACATTTAGACACTACACATATTCATACTTTATCATTCATATACATGACATCATAACATATATTTCATGTTCATAGCTTAATCATTCATTCATACTTATGTATATAGAGAAGTCACACTAGGAACTATCCTATCAAGGTACACATATGCAATGTATAGGCAAAGTCTCATACACATGCCAATACTAGTACACCTATCAAGTCATATTTTTTAAGATACATTTTCATACTTTCATGATCATATTATATTGTACTCATGCATGAGATGTATGTGTGGGCACATTGATCAACATGATCATATAATGGAAACAACATAGTATTGATGCAGCCACCCTTAAAGATCACAATACACATTCATGTCCCTCAAGCCATAGATAACTCACATATAGAGTATTTGGGACTATAGACAACACACACGAACATTATAGCATAGGAGACAAGACATGTTCATCATTTGTATCTAAGTCTCCTTATCATGCTTAATACCACACATTCATATAGGGGTACATATGTAGGGGGTCATTCATCAATGATAAACGTGTATACCACACCTAACCCTAACAACTTCATTCAATTATCATAACATTATCAAAGCACCCTAGATTATGAACTAGAAAGGAACACTAGACATATAGCTTCAAATGTGTGATCATTATAACCAAACTTCACAACATCAAGTTACCTTCAAGGCCATAATCACATCATATAGAGAATGATAAAAACACCGCCACCATAAGTCGACCATACCACACAATTCACTTCAATGTCAATTCTACTACCATAAGCTAGGAATTGGGGTGAACTTACCAATTATCCAAGATTTGATCATCATTTATCAATTCCCTACAATACAAAACAAATTCATATAGATAACAATAGTAATAGGCAATTGAACATAATCGAGTCATAATTCAATCAACATAGAATCAAGATCACAGAACCTACATTATAGGCCAATTTCAGAATTTTGGAGGATCATAGGTTCTTCATGAAATTGGATTGAAATTCATCATAAAAAAGTAACTAATCATAAATTCAACATGAGAGTGCTTTTGAAATCAATTTGACAATGAACCCATGGCTAGATTGAAAGAGAAAATTTGATCATAGAATCTTCTTTGAAAACCTTTGAATGAAGGCCTTAGATGAATGGTTAACTAAGGATCAAGGATTACCATACCTCACTACATGAGAAGACACGAAAATTTGGAGAAGAAACCATGAGAATCCATCCCCTATTCTCTTGACCTTGATCTCCAATGGATGTTTCTAGAGAGAGTTTTTTTGAGAGGGAAAAGTCTAGTTTGAAAAATGAAGTCTAATTGCAGTTTTGATCCTTTTAACCATCTTAATATACCCAAAAATAGGCTAAATAACCACTTTGACTCTATTTGGAACATGGGGTGAGTTTCCCAATTTACACATTAAGTTGACAACGCCTAGACAGAAAGTGGCAGGCTTAAACGACGTACAGATTGACGTGGTGCAGGTCAAAACTACGGATGGAAGGGACGGACCATCGGTGGAACAACGACATCGTCCTGCACATGTGTCGTTTGTGTTAGAGACTCACTTTTGAGGTCTCAACTACGAAGTCTAACTGTGTATAAACACCCCTATTTGACAAAGTGTAGGTCCGTGTACGGAGAGTCGATTGCAAGTCGTCGTTTGGACACTGCCAAGGTAGTGTACAACCCGTTTTTTGGTCCTGCTCAAGGACCCTTTGGGTGGTCCTTGGGAAATCGTGCCTGGACATTTTAACCCTAAGTACAATCATATACATGTAAGGTTCTATACATATCATTTTAGGCACCAAACAATACATAAAACATGCAATGGCACATTAGAACACACTAGCACCTCTAAAGACCAACTTTCGATTGTCTTGGTTATTCTTGGACGTTTTACCTCCAAACCACTTCAAATCAACCATACAAGCTGTAAAACATTTTATTAAGATGTTATTAACTTAAGGCACATATGAGGTTCTAGACACCGTAGTTAATTATGAGGGTCCTTACAATATCCCCCACTTGGAAACATTCATCCTCGAATGACACTTGGAACCTTTTTAACACTTTCAAAGGACTCAATGACCCATATAGAAGCTCATTACATTCAATACATCATCATATAATAGTGTATGCACCAAACATATAAGGAACACTAGCTTCCTACCATTATACACTCAATACAAGACAAGCAAGTAAAACCTCCCTTCACTCACTCCTTAATGCATCAAACACATTGGCATTTCTCATGTTCACAGGAGGAAAATCCTTTTTCTTATCATGAGCTGGTCTTGAAATTTAATTTCATTAAGAGATCAATATTGAATAACCTTTTAATCACACATAGTCATGCTCAACATCATCACTCAAAAGGTAAATAAGACACTCATACTAAATGCACATAGATTATGAGTAAAGTAGATCTACAAAGATACTTATTACTTAAACATAGTACCATTAATGCCATACAAAACATTTCATGTTTAGTTATGTTTAAGGAGGAATGTGTTTCTCCTTAACATAATCACATGTTATCAAAAAGATCATATACAAGCAATGCACAAAGGTCAATTCATTTTATATAGAACTTCTCCACTTTTAACGAAAGCATACTCATACTCCCTTCCTTATGAAGTCAAAATGGTAAATCACACCACACACATCAAAACAATAGGAAGTCATTTCACATAACTTCAGTTTCTAGCATGACATCAATTTTCAAAAACATGCATCAATTAGGGAAATCTTTACTATTCATAGGAACACACAAAGACATTGGCTAGACATACATTCACTTCTCAATAGTGAGACTACATTAACACTTCCCAAATCACAAAAGTCACACATTTTTAAGAGGACTCATCATTTCTCATTTAAAGGAGATTCAAATTCTCATTGTGAGGACAAAACACCACACATTATAAGTGACAACAAACATGCTCCTTACATTATCGCATGAACACAAATGCACATTTATCATATCAAGATGCGCAACACATGAGAAACATGAATTTGATCCAAAAATGATTTTTCATGCACTTAAGAACCTTTCAAAACATGCATAACATAGTGTCATTTAAGACATGCATAACATATGGAGAACATGCAACTAATACTTCTATGCAACACTTCAATCATGAACAATCTACTAGGAGTTCTTTACTTTAAAGCTTGAGTAAGAATAGAAGGATAAGATAGGGATATCAGCAATCTTACTACTCAACTCATCATCCCCCACTTAGGGTAAACCCATTAAAGAGCAACTTATCTCAACCTTAAGAGAACCTTAGCTCACAAACATGAATAACTAAGCAATCATTCCTATATTGGGGTCTAAGTTAATGCTCATCCTCCTCAAAATCACCTTAAAGTGATTCTCAATCTAGAGTGGTTCAAGGGAACTTAACATAGAAACATCAACGGAACTCAAAACCTTATCATGTGAGAACATTATCCCCCACTTGGGGTAAGCCTAACAACATCATGCCCTTAAAAACCAAGGTCAAGGAAATTTAAGACCAACCTACATACTTCTCACATAATAGGGTTTGACATCACTAAGGGTTCCCACTCCTAATCTTATATCAAGGAGCCTACCAACCCAATCATCAAGAGGTACTACCTGAATCACCATCATTCCTCTCTAACACCTAATGGAAACTCATAACAATCAAATTAGGTCATACTACCAAACAACATGAGGCCTTAACTACATCATGAATACCAAGGTAATTCATATCTCCTCACACTCTACCCCCAAGTCATGACAAGGCAAGTAGTTCTGAATTTAAGAATACAAGGTTTATCACCTTGGTAGTTCATCCATAGCCTTTAGAGAATCATCCTCAAACATAAGACTATAGAAATCCATGATTTTAATCAATCATAAAACACATGTTGGAACTCTTATGGTCAACTACTATACTACCGTTTTCTAAAGATTTAGGGTAAACATCCTCTCTAGGAAAAACCTTAGGGGAATCAATAGAGGAGACTTGGACAAAGAAGTATCATTCTTTTCTTTCAACACTAGGGCAAGGTAACTTCTAGGTCATTTGAACCCACATCATCACCTTTGGAGGAAAATTCCAACCAACCATGCCTAGGTACAATCTAAGCACCTTATTTAGATGACCATACTTTAAAGAAAACTAACCACTTTAAAGTAGGTCAACATCAATTCCCTTCTTCTCCCCATGAACTAAGGGTTACATACATTCTTCTAAGGCAAATCATAATCCCAACTTATGGAATAAAACCCTTTCTTTCCTTTTCCCACACTCCTAGAATAGGTTCATAAGGAAACTAACCAACTAGTCATAAGGGTTCTCTCATTAACTAGCATACTTCAAAATTCCCTTATAAGGTAAGAACACTACCTTCACTTCTTAGGATCAAGCCTATAAAAGAGACTCCAATCCACATTCAGGGACAACTCAATAAGTATTACACATATATAAGGGCAACATTCCATATTTCTCTCTATTTACCATATTTGTCCAAGACCTTCCAAGCCTATACCATAACATTACACCATCATCATACCAAATCATATAACAATCTATCATTCCCAATATAAATCATTCAACTATAACACCTCTTAACAAGCTATAACCATATCATAACATAATTTCTCCACATAATGGGTCAAATTTAATAAATCACTTATAGCCATAAATGGCCTCATATAAACACAAATCCCAATTTACCTTCACAAATACTCATCAAGCCACAAGACAACGTAAGCATCGTAACTCACCTCTTCTCCCTCAAGCATTGAGACATCATCCCATCCAAGCAATAACCTCTAAAATAACACTGGACAAGGAAATATAAGAGACATATCATATAGAGTTAAGTTTTATGGCACGACACAAGAGTAGTGACGAAATTGAAACTCTATCCTTCTATAGCCTCTCGCTCAATGATTTGTCGCGACTCACCACTGATGAATGAGACGTTACTAGACATTGCAATTTGAGACTTTGGACCATAAAACCACTTTTTATAACCTGATGCTTTGATACTACATTTTTCACGATCGGGGAGCACCCCCTAGAAGTAACAAGGCATACTTGACCTCTCGAAGGTCTTATACAAGCCCATAGTCATCATTCATCGCATTGTCATAGAAAATTTAGTGGAAAAATTTAAAACTTTTCATAGCACAACTTATGCTAGAACATCACTTCATATATACATATATACATATATATATATATATTTATAAATGTATAAAATATGTCATAATCCATAATTAAACTCTAAGTCTCTTTTGCCATGTTAGAGTCAACATCAATAGAGTAGAATAGGGACACGACCCTTCAAAATATAAAATAATATCTAATCTATAACATAAACTTGAATAATAACTTGACATAGGAAATCCTTGAATCATAAGATCCCTTTTCTGGAGCTTGGAAAAAATCTATCAAGCTCATCACTTTAAGAGACATCCTTTACTCATCCATCAACTACACTTTGTGTAAAAATATTAAGAAGAATGGTATTAGTACAAGAATGCACTAAGTATGGCAACGATGCAAAAAAACATGCATTTAAAGAGGACATTTAGTTAGAAAACATGCATCATGTCTTTTAGTAAAACCTCATGACATTATTAGCACAAGCACCACATAGTTCACATACTTCATATAGACATGTTCAATGGTTATAACATCATATAAACCCATATAGTTCATGTAACGCTCATTTAGCATTTCATAACATTATCTTTATTTTACCTTAACTCCATTACCCCTAAGTAACCCTTTAGTAACACTTTGTGCAATGCATGAATAGTGACCCATTCCACCATCCACACTCAAGCATCACCATAAGAAGATCAAGGTGAACATTCATACAACTTCCATTACCTCAAATATATACATTCCTACAGGCATAACATACCATGAAACACATGCTTCACATATGACCCAATATACTTTATGAACCGTATATAGGAATCACTCCAAGACAACATATAAGTCAAAAATACCAATATCATCATAGTAAGGCAATAGTCAACATTAGCATATTTTAACTTCATTTCATTAAAACATCATAAGACCTTACTCATAATCCCAATCTAAGCCTACTAGTGCAATGTACATGTGAATCCCTATAACCTCCCACATACTAAGTAAACCCACAAAGATACCACAAACACTATCACATACTTCATGCATCAACATGACAATTATAGCCAACTACATGCATATCAAGTAGGACCTTCATCGTATGGAAATAAGACCAACATCATTCATATAAAGTAAGACCTTCATCATATAGACACAATACGATCCATACTATGCATATTACCACAACAAGTAGGCCAATACGACAATGTCACACAAAAGAGACATATATATATATATGTATATATATATATATATGTATATATATATATACATATATATATATACATATATATATATATATATATATATATATATAACTCCCTTTTGGAACTCCCTTAAAGAGCTACTTGTGCAATGCATACGTAAAGTCTCATACCCTCACCTACACTAAGCAACTTTACTTATGTGATCCTAGTTAAGGTCCATTACTTTACTTTCATTTTCAATTTTACTTTAGGGAAACATTTCCTCAATCGACATAAGAACATGTGATCTAAAAATGGACTACGGTGTCATGGAACCCCACACCGAAAGGAGGTGCTCTGCTTGCAAAGGTATACCATTAACATCATGCTAGCATCTGGTTGATCCACTTGCAAGGTCATATGGGGGCTACATAGTTAAGGAACTGGGAGGTGTAAGATTGAAACACTCTTTATGATAATTGGAATTGTAGTTTCCACCTCATGAGGACATATGGTGAACATGCCTTCCCTTTTTGTAAGGGGCACCCCTCATTTGTCAAGTTCACTTAGATCTAAGATAAGTTCCCTTTTTGAAAAGCCTTTATCAACATTACTTCATAAAAATAGGCTTTAGGATATTAAGCCCTCATATGCAAAGTTCATAGGTTAATGATGAGAATGTCCTTTCATCAAACCTAACTCATGTGAGAATATACTTTAACATGGACATAGCATAGTCTAGTTTAGAGTATAAATGAACAATACCTTTCAAACGACCCTACTTTACTAGATTATCATAACAGATTTCATTCATGCATTTATGTGTGTGTATGTTTACACGTATGATGAAACCTTTCACATAAACACATATAGACACTACACATATTCATACTTCATCATTCATATACTTGACATCATAACATATACTTCATGTTCATAGCTTAATCATGCATTCATACTCATGTACATAGATAAATCACCCCAAGAACTATCCTATCAAGGTACACATGTGCAATGTATAGGCAAAGTCCCATACCCTTACCCACACTAGTACACCTATCAAGTTATCCTAGTTAAGATACATTTTCATACTTTCATGATCATATTATACTTGTAGTCATGCACGATATGTGTGTTGTGAGTGAGCGCGCGTTGATCAACATTATCACATAATGGCAACAACATAGTATTTAGGCAGCCACCTTCTAAAGATCATAATACACATTCATGTCCCTCAAGGCATAGATAACTCACATATAGAGTACTAGGGAGCAGAGACCGCACATACTAACACTATAGCATAGGAGACAATACATGTTCATCATTTGTATCTAAGTCTCCAAATCATGCTTAACCACACATTCATATTTCATTACGTAGGTAGGGGTCATTCATCAATAAAACATTATCAATGATAAACGTGTATAAAAAACCTAACCCTAACAACTTCATTGAATTATCATAACATTATCAAGGCACCCTAGATTATGAACTAGAAAGGAAGACTAGAAATATAGCTTCACATGTGTGATCATCATAACCACACTTCACAACATCAATTTTCCTTCAAGTCCATAATCACATCATATAGATAATGAAAAGAAAGTAAACACAGCTGCCATAAGTGGATCATACCACACAATGCATTTCAATGTCAATTCTACTACCATAAGCTAGGAATTTGAGTGAACATACCAATTATCCAAGCTTTGATCAACACTGATCAATTACCAACAATACGTAACCAATTCATATCGATAACAATAGTAATAGGTAATTCAACATAATCAAGTCATAATTCAATCATTATAGAATCAAGATCACAAGACCCGCATTACAGGTTAATTATAGAATATGGGAGGATCATGGGTTCTTAATGAAATTAATCATAAAAGTAGTAGCGAATCATAAATTCATTATGGGAATGCTGTTGAAATCAATTAGACAATGAACTCATGGATAGATTTAAAGATAGACAATTTGATCATAGAATCTTCTTTGAAAACCCTTGAAAGAACTCCTTAGATGAAAGGTTAACTAAGGATCAAAGATTACCATACCTCACTACATGAGAAGTCACGAAAATTTGGAGAAGAAATAATGAGAATCCATCCCGTAAGCTGCTCTTGAGCTTGACCTCCAATGGAGGTTTCTAGAGAGAGTTTCTTTTGAGAGGGAAACGTCTAATGTGAAGAAAGAAGTCTAATTGAGGTTTTTATCTTTTTAACAACTTGATATACCCAAAAGTAGACTAAATAACTGCCTAGACTCTATTTGGAACGTGGTTAAATTTACCTATTCACCCCTTAAGTTGAAAGCGCCTTGACAGAAAATTGAAGGCTCAATTGACGTGCACACTGACGGATTGCAGGTCCAAACTACGGATGGCAGCGACGGACCGTTGGTGGAATGACAGCACCGTCCTGCACATCTATTATTTGCGTCATAGAATCACTTTTAAGGATTGATCTCCCACGTCTATGTACGGAGGAACGCCCCTAGTCGATGGAGCGTAGGTCCATGAACGGGCATCGGTTGTAAGTCATCATTTGGACACTACCAATGCAGTGTACTGCCAGCTTTTTGGTCCTCTTCAAGGATCCTTTGGGTGGTCCTTAGGGTCCATACCTATCATTTTAGGCACCAAACAATAGATAAAACACGGAAAGGCACACTAGAACACACTAGCACGTCTAAAGACCAACTTTCAAACGTCTTGGTTGTTCTAGGACGTTTGACCTCCAAACAACTTCAGATAAACTATATAAGCTCTAAAAAACATTATGAACATGTTAATAAACTTTTAAAACACATGTGGGGCTCTACACAACTTAGTTCATTTTAAGGGTCCTTAAGTACCCCTTAGACATAACACGGCGTACTTGACCTCTAGCAGGTCTTATACAAGCCCTTAGACATCTTTCAACCCATATAGATAAAAATATCAGAAAATTTAAAACTGTTTTATAATATAACACAAGACCAAAAGTCATCTTATTTAAAACCTTTTTAAAATACAATGGATGTACTAAGTCTCCATGTACCATCTTACAACATGACTATAACACAATAGGAACATGACCCTATTAATATAAAGACCACTACTATATAGTACATCAATTAAAGGAAACTCTTGACATATGTTCCTTGAATCTTTAAGGATCCCCTTAAACTTGGGAATAGAAATCCTAGCTCTTCATTCTAGGAAAGGTCTATAAGCCATCACCACCTACAGTTTGGTGGTTAGTACAAGAATGCACTTAGTATGATAAGCATTCAAAAACATGCTTTAAAAGAGGAAATTTAGTTAGAAGCCATGTATCATGTCTTTTAGAGAAACTTCATAAGCATTTGATACAATAAGCACATTATAGTGTACATACATCATATAGACATGGAATAACACTCATATCAACACATGAAGCAATTTATGACATTTAAGACACATTCCATAACTCCAATACATTTCCTTTCTTTTTATCCTACCTTCTTTCCTTAAGCAACCCTTAATTAATACTTAGTACAATGTATCACCTTAAGGCCACCAAAGATGATATTTGATATATAGGTTTCATCTATACAACCACATATGTTCATAAAGTCATAAGCACATCATAGGGCATAATCTACACATAAGAACCATCACCGAAGATAACCCAAGTGAAACTAGTGCAATGTACAAGTAGAATTCCATAATACTACTCACACAAAGTGATCCTAGTAAATCGCCCTAGACATAGGTAGATGGACTTTAATAAGATACAACACATACATTTTAACATTAGACATAAGACTAACATACTTCATTAATGTTCACATAAGAACTCTTTCGTTCATTACATATTAGTCATAACATATTTAGTTCATATCACAGGAAAACCACCCTTACAACCCATTCACAAGCTTACTTGTGCAATATACACATTGAGTCTGATACCTCCACATATACTAAGCAAACCAATTTAGAAGCCATAAGTTTTATTAGCATGCATAATCATAATTCATATCTTGACATAAGTAATGTCAACCTTAACATGCCTTCATATAAACATACATGAATCATAATCCTTATTTCATAAAGGAACATAATCATAACTTCCCCTAAGGTGACTTGTGCAATGCATAAGTAGGGTCCATAGTCTTACCTACACTAAGTAATTGTTCAAAAAATCATAACTAGTGTTAATATTATTATCTTAGTTCATTTTTTAACTTTAGAGAGACATTCCCTCAATCGATATAGACCATGTGAACTACATCGAATCCGGTGTCATAAAATGCCATACCGAAAAATGGTGTTCTACTACCAATGTATAATCTACATAATAGTTATCTAGATGGATCCAATACATAGAACCACGGGGGCACGTAGTTAAGGGATAGTGAGATTGCTTCTAGAAACCCGACCTATTGAGTTAGCAGAGAGGCTTCCATCTCTTGAGTATCACTTAGATGACAAAACCTATTGCATTAGCGGAGGGGTCTTTTCCTCATTGTACATATCCACTCGGTGCTAAGCATGAACTCCCTCATTAATATCTTTAAGACTTTACTTATCATTAGTTCAAGTAGGATTTTGGGAGTTACTCTCATACATCAAATAACTCAAAGGTTTCTAAAATGAGAATGACCTTTCATCATAGAACCTACATTATGTGAGAATGTCCTTTTACATAATCATAACATTTATAGCATAGTCTAGTTTAGAGTACAATTGAGAAAACCTTTCAAAAGACTCACTTTGACTAGATCATCATAACGTTATTCATTCATACATTAATGTGTGTGTACATATGTGAGAAAGCTTTTAACATAAACACATTTAGACAACACATTTTCATACTTCATTAGTCATATAATTCACATGCATAATTATATATAAAGGTTCATATCAAAATTATCCTTTCAATTGACATCATAAACATATCATATTCATAGTTATGCATGGAGTGTCTATGTACATATTGGTCCTCATGATCACATAATAGCAACATCATTGTTATTGAGGAAACCTCCCTTCAAAGGATCACAACACATTTACAAAATCTCTCAAGTCATGACCAACTCACATAAAGAGCATTTAGGGACTACTGACCATACACCCACGGTTCATCATAGGAGACAAGAACACATTCAATAATAGAATGGAATACTTATAACATGCATAAGATCACACATTCATATTTCGTAGTAGGGGTCATTCTACAATAGTATTTATAACAATCAAGAATATAGATCATACCTTATCCTAACATCGTCATTCACATTATACTTCACATTATCAATACACCTTAATCATGATACTAACATTGAGAAGTATGTACATAACCATCATACTTATGAACATCATAATATCAAATTCACTTTACATCTATTTATGTCACGCCTCAAAACCCATTAAGACGGACAGGCACCCGACGCCCTAAAGGCCTGAAAGAACCAACCTGCAACCTGTTCTTATTGAGCATATACTATAACTATTGAGACAAGTTAACTTAGGATGCAGCGATACAAAAAAACGTAAGTAGATCCAAAATTTATGTACAATACTTGGCCGTCGTGGCCACAATCCTTAAGACACAACGGAACCATGTAGATATGTCTACAAAGCCTCTAAAAGATAGAAGACTAGAGTAGGTCGGGACAGACCCCGCCTTACCCTTAACTACGATACAATACCAAACGAATTTACCAAGGACTTAATAAAGCTCCGAATCAACTTGGAGCTCACCAAAAGTAGCAGAATTTCGAGTGCTCCTACTGAGGAGGTCTACTAGCTGGAGTACCTAAGCATGCAGCATGAAATGCAGCGTCCCCAATACGGGACGTCAGTACGAAAAATGTACTGAATATGTAAGGCAAATAGTATATGTAATACAAGGCTCAAATGAAATCAAGTAGCAACATATGAGTGCATAGATTAGGAGAGAAAATCACCCTTGCTTACTCTTGTGGGATCAAGTAAGCTACATTCTTTTCTTTACCTTTTTGTATGTTATAATCTTTGTTGGGCATGTGATACAAGTGACCAGCTGATCAGTGGTAGAAGAGGATGACCCATGCTAGGCGTATTAACCCCTGGGATGCGGTCCTCATAATTACAGAACTTGGGATCGGCCCATGCTAGGCTTTCGCCCCTGAGCTGCCACCCTTCTATACCAATAGGGATCGGCCCATGCTAGGCTTTCGCCCCTGAGCTGCCACCCTTAATTATATAGATTTCTTCACTTAGATTCTTTAATCTTTGAGATTATTGTTAATCAGTTCATAACTCTTTTGAGATGTTATTTTGGTTAATCGCAACACTTTGAGATGTTGATTTGGTGGTCATAATCATCTTGGAGATATGAAATTACGGAACAGTAGTGGAATACATAAAAACAATACTTTGAGGCAGTAACAATGACATAAGGAGCTATGAAACATCAACACCTTACTTTAAGACCTTAAAGGCACAATTGACTTCAATTGGCTTAGGAGAAGGATTCATCAAACTTTCTTTTACAAATACCATTTCTATAACAGCACAAGGGGAAATTACACAAGTATAGAGTAGTGAACATATAATGAAGTAGTTCCATGTACTTAGAATGGGGAAAGAAATATTGTTAGCTATTTGGAGATAGTACGCTGCCACCATGCTTTCTTTTCTAGAAATAGAACTTATGAGAATCACTTCATTGATATTAATTGCAGGTGGCAGATTTCATGCCAAAAGGATATAGAATCGAATAGCCTTACATACCTTATATTTATGACCAATACCACTATCACAATTCAGCCTTCCTTATTGGGTGCTAATCTACAACATAAGTCATGATTAAGCTAACATCAGCAGCTAATCACAATAAGGTTCTCCAAAATAGTAGCTAAAAATATTTGATGGAAATCAGGCCCATACAACCCTTACATAAATGGTGAACCACCACACCCTTCCTCTACACATTAAAACAACTTCAACCATCATTTCCAGAGATACCCAAACAGCCCTCAACAACAATATTCATAAGGCAGCCACTAACAATCTCAAATCTTTCAGCATAATAGGAGAATATTGACTCAAAGATTTATCACAATCCATGAATTCTTGATAATCATATACAAAATTCTCCACTCCAAACATTATCAAAGAGAGGAAAACAAATGGGTTGAAGTCTTACCTTAATTCTGAAAATTTATCCTCTAAACTTGTACTTCAAGAATTCAAACTCTCCTTCAAACTCTTACTTGAAAAATTAGACAGCACTCAAGAACTCTAAGGTGTTTTAGGGCTGCTAATTGAAGCCAAGAGAGACCAAGAAAGAACTTAGGAAATCTGAAATTTTTGCAAGTTCAAAATGGAGAATAAGACTTGATCCTTATCCTTTGAAAAAGGAGGTGTTATGGCCGACACTCTTGACCAATTTTGGGCCATATAATGTCAAGTAGGTGCCCCACCTGCTTGTCCTTTTAACTTGGGCCCTTTTGGACTTAATATTATTGGACCTTGGCTGTCCATTTTTCCTTTGTTCTTTTAATCAGCTTGGGACAGATTAGTGCAAGTAGGTGGTATACACTTGGCCCAATAACATGGTAAAACAAAACTTAGGAGGTCATGCACTTACCTAGTTTCACTTGGGCTTTATCCATAATGGGCCAATTGGCAGATTTGGCTGCTGGGCTTTCTTTCATTCACAATTTTCTTTAATAGGTTTGGGCTTCAAATGAGCCCCTAAATATAAGACTAAATCTGGTCAATAAAACTTGGCCCCTTTAACTATAATATAGCTCAAGTAGGTGATGCAGCAGCTAGCTCAATTACACCTTACTATAATTACTTAAATACTTTCAATCGAAGTTAACTTGCAATACATATGCTAAAACGTGCAAGGCATTACATCACCTTCCGAGCTAGTTTAAACCAACACTAATCATATAATAAACATGATCCCTCACCTACACTATAAGTCTATGTCAAGTATAACATGAATAGAACTACCACATACAAAATACAGGCCGTTACATCCTTCCCCCTTGGAACATTCGTCCTCGAATGTTAGCATGGTTGTCCGGCCTAAACAAGTTCAAGCCTAAGTTAGTACTACTATTAATCACATTGAACATATAGACTTATACTTACTTGTCAATGCCTCCACTAACATTTTGATCATTCCCACTAGTGTGAAAGAGGTGAGGATACTTCAATTTCATTGCTTCTTCTGCTTCCCATGTAACTTCTTCTACTTGTTGGTTTCTACATAGAACTTTTACAGAAGCTACTTCTTTATTTCTTAACTTCCTAACTTGTCGATCCAGAATAGCAATGGGTACTTCTTCATAAGTGAGATCTCCTGTAACCTGTACGTCTTCAGTAAGAGTAATACGAAATGGATCACCTACGCATTTTCGTAGCATTGAGACATGGAACACCGGATGAACTAATGAAAGCTCTTGTGATAGATCTAACTCATAGGCTACTTGGCCAAATTTTCGGATAATCTTATATGGCCCTATATAGCGTGGACTCAGCTTTCCCTTTTTACCAAACCTCATTACCCCTTTCATCGGAGACACCTTCAAGAACACCCAATCCCCTATAGAAAATTCTAGTCCTCTCCTTGTAATATCTGCATATGATTTATGTCAACTTTGAGCTGTTTCTAGCCGCTGCTGTATCACTTTGACTTTTTCCATAGCTTGATGAACAAGATCTGGCCCAAATAAGAAAGTTTCACCCATTTCGAACCAGCCAATTGGTGATCTACACTTTCGACCATATAAAGCTTCATAAGGTGCCATTTTAATGCTCGAATGATAGCTATTGTTATAAGCAAATTCAATAAGTGGTAGGTGATCATCCCAGCTACCCTTGAAATCTAATATACAAGCTCGCAGCATATCCTCAAGTGTCTGAATTGTACGTTCTGCCTGACCATCCGTTTGAGGATGAAAGGCTGTACTTAAATTCACTTGTGTTCCCAAACTCTTTTGAAATGACTTCCAAAAATTTGCTGTGAATTGAGCTCCTCTATCAGATATTATAGAGATTGGCACTCCATGTAGTCGAACTATCTCTTTAATGTACAACCTCGCATACTCTTCAGCTGTATAGGTAGTCTTCACCGGCAAGAAGTGTGCTGCTTTGGTAAGTCTATCAACTATTACCCATATGGAGTCAAATTTCTGTAGTGAGTGAGGCAAACCAATAACAAAATCCATGTTGATCATGTCCCATTTCCAAATTGGATGTTCTATACGCTGCATGTAACCTCCGGGCTTTTGGTGTTCTACTTTTACCTGATGACAGTTTGGACACTGAGCCACGAATTCTGCAATGTTTTTCTTCATGTTCCCCCACCAATACATTTCTTTCAAGTCATGATACATTTTAGTTGACCCCGGATGAACAGAGTACCTTGAATTATGTGCTTCCATCATGATCCTCTTTCTTAGTTCATCTATATTAGGTACACACAATCTGTTTTGACATCAAAGTACTCCATCTTGCTTAATCTCAAATGCCTTTGTCATACCATGTAGTACATTCTCTTTAAGTTGTAAAAGAATTGGATCAGTGTACTGCTTCTCTTTCACTTCCACTATTAACGAGGATTCTGCCGTATTTTGCACAATAACCCCTTCGTCTTGAGATTCAAGAAGGCGAACGCCCAAGTTCGCTAGTTGGGACAGATCCTTAGTCATTCCTTGTCTTTTCGTAGACTTCCCATAAGTGGTTGCCATTATTTTATGGCTTAAAGCATCAGCTACTACATTAGCTTTATCGGGATGATATAAGATGTCAATGTCATAATCTTTTAATAGCTACAGCCACCTTCGCTGCCTCAGATTTAAGTCTTTTTGCTTAAAAATATATTGCAAGCTTTTATGATCAGTGTATATGTCAACATGAACTCCATACAAGTAGTGGCGCCATATCTTCAAAGCGAACACAACTGCTGCTAGCTCTAGATCATGGGTTGGATAATTTTTCTCATGTGGCCGCAGTTGCCTTGATCCATAAGCTATAACTTTACCATGCTGCATCAATACACAACCTAAGCCCACTCCTGAAGCATCACAGTACACTACATAGCCTTCTGTACCTTCTGGAAGTACCAACACAGGTGTATAAGTTAATTTACTCTTCAGCTCTTGGAAGCTTCTTTCACACTCATCGCACCACTGAAACTTGGTTCCTTTGTGTGTTAGCTTTGTTAAGGGTGCAGCCATGGAAGAGAATCCTTCAACAAACCTTCTGTAATAACCTGCCAATCCAAGAAAACTATGGATCTCCGTAGGCGTTGTAGGTCTTGGCCATTTTTTCACGGCTTCTATTTTCTGGTTATCAACCCTTATTCCTTCCTCGGATACGATATGACCTAGGAATGCCACAGATTTCAACCAAAACTCACATTTAGAGAACTTTGCATACAATTTACGATCACGGAGAATTTGTAAAACCTGCCGCAAGTGATTAGCATGATCCTCTTCCGATCTTGAATACACCAAAATGTCATCTATGAACACTATCACAAACACATCTAAAAATGGCTTGAACACCCTATTCATCAAATCCATAAAAGCTGCTGGTGCATTTGTTAGCCCAAATGACATGACTAAGAACTCAAAATGACCATACCGTGTTCGGAAAGCTGTCTTGGGTATATCTTTGTCCTTGACCCTCACTTGGTGATAACCTGACCTCAGGTCGATCTTTGAAAAACACCTAGCACCTTGTAATTGATCAAACAGATCATCAATTCTAGGGAGGGGATATTTGTTCTTAATTGTTACCTTATTCAACTACCGGTAGTCGATACACATTCTTAATGAGCCATCCTTTTTGCGTACAAATAAAACTGGTGCTCCCCATGGCGACACACTAGGCCTTATGAATCCTTTCTGTAATAAGTCTTTTAACTGCTCTTTCAACTCTCGTAATTCATCCGGAGCCATTCTATATGGAGGAATTGAGATAGGTTGAGTATCTGAAAGCACATCAATACCGAACTCTACTTCTCGTTCTGGAGGCAAACCGGGAAGATTTTCAGGAAACACATCTGGAAATTCATTTACCACCAGAATGGATTGAAGTGTTGGTGGCTCTGCATCTACATTTTTCACTCTAACCAGATGGCATATGTATCCTTTGGAAATCATCTTCTTTGCCTTAAGATAAGAAATGAATTTACCTCTTGGAATCCCAATATTACCTTTCCATTCGAGGACTGCCTCTTTTGGAAACTGGTAATGCACTATCTTAGTTCGGCAATCTACCGTGGCATAACAAGAAGCTAACCAATACATACCCATTATAACATCAAAATCTACCATGTCTAGCTCAACAAGGTCAGCCAATGTATCGCGATCACAAACAGTTACAATGCAATTACGATAAACTCTCCTAGCTATAATGGATTCACCAATCGGTGTAGACACTTCAAATGGCTTCGCTAATAATTCTGGTGTTCTTTTTAACTTTCCAGCAACCAATGGTGTAACATATGATAGTGTAGACCCCGGATCGATTAATGCATATACAATATGTGAAAAGATGGACAATGTACCTGTAACCACATCCGGTGAGGCTTCTAAATTTTGTCGATCCCCTAGTGCATATGTGCGATTCTGACCTCCACTGGAACTAGCTGCTCCCCTAGATCCTCTACCACGACCTGTAGGCATATGTAGTCCCCTACCTAAAGAAGGGGTTGATGAGGTCGACGCAACAACTGATCTAGTTGGTTGAACAACGCCACCCACTCCCCTATGAGGATAGTTTCTCATCATATGCCCTGGTGTGCCACACCAAAAACAAACATCCATCCCAAACCTGCATGCACCTAGATGATTCCTCCCACACTGTTTACAAGGCTGTCGTGGAGGCCTCGATTGGCTCGTACTTCCTTGCTCTTGATGACTGCCTTGACTTTCACTTCTTTGCCCAAACTGATTTCCCCTAAACCCTTGGAACTGTGGTGGAGCACTAGCTGTAGAGTAGAAAGCTGATGGCCTAGGTGGTCTGTTAGAGAACCGAGGTCTAAACTCACCTTGGGATGGTGTAAACTGCCCCATGGATCTGGCCCTCTTAGAATGCCCTGTTTCCAACTCTTGTGTTCTTCTTCTTTGCCTTTGATCCTCCAATTTTTGTGCAAAAGCCTGCATCCTTCCTATATCCATATCTTTATTTAATGAAGCAATTGTACAGTCTCTAACCAGATATGAATCTAATCTGTCCACAAAACGATGAACTCTATCCTCCATAGTAGATACTACATTAGGAGCATACCAGGCCAAGGAATTAAATTTGAGACTATACTCCCTCACACTCATATTTCCTTGGTGGAGATTTAAGAACTGATACGCACGGGCCTCTCGGATCTCCAATGGCAGATAATGATCAAGGAATGCCTTTTTAAACTCTTTCCACATAGCTGAAGGTGCATTTATTCCCCTAGATTGCTTCCAAGCTTCATACCACAATATAGCCACACCCTTTAATCTGTATGCAGCTAGCTCAAGTGCTTCTTTACCACTTACATGCATAATATCCAAAGTGCGTTGGATTTGATCTATAAAGTCTTGGGGATCTTCATTAGGATCTGACCCGGTAAATGATGGAGGGTCCAAGTTAAGAAAATCACGTATCCGTGTTCCAGCTGATCTAACTACACCACTAGTACCTGCAACTGGACCTTCTTGCCTTTGGCCATGACCAGCAACTATACGAGTCAATAATTGGACTGCATTCCTCAAATCTTGCTCGGTAGCATTAATAGGGGGTTCCTGAGGTTCATCTTCCTCCTTATTTCTTCAGGAGATGGAGGAGTCGAGGAAGTCTGCGATAGAGACTCATCTTGAGCCCCACTTTGAACAGCTTGACTTGGTGGTGGTTGGCTGGTCCCTTCTTGGGCAGCCACTTCTACTCGTTTACCAGTACTTTTACTCCTTCTCGTAATCGGCATCTTTGCTATAATAAAACAATTCAGGAATTAGATATGATTTACCTACAACACAAGTTCTATCGCACGATCTAAGAAATGAAAGAAACGAGACAACTCCTATATGTCCCGTAGCCTCCTATTTATAAATGTGGTGCACAACACATCCATAAGCAAGACTCAACACAGACACGGCTTTGTAGACTCCCTAGGATGACCTGCTCTGATACCACTTTTGCCACGCCTCAAAACCCATTAAGACGGACAGGCACCCGATGCCATAAAGGCCCGAAAGAACCAACCTGCAACCTGTTCTTACTGAGCATATACTATAACAATTGAGACAAGTTAACTTAGGATGCAGCGATACAAAACAACGTAAGTAGATCCAAAATTTATGTACAATACTTGGCCGTCGTGGCCACAATCCTTATGACACAACTGAACCATGTAGATACGTCTACAAAGCCTCTAAAAGATAGAAGACTAGAGTAGGTCGGGACAGACCCCGCCTTACCCTTAACTACGATACAATACCAAACGAATTTACCAAGGACTTAATAAAGCTCCGAATCAACTTGGAGCTCACCAAAAGTAGCAGAATTTGGAGTGCTCCTACTGAGGAGGTCTACTAGCTGGAGTACCTGAGCCTGCAGCATGAAATACGGCGTCCCCAATACGGGACGTCAGTACGAAAAATGTACTGAATATGTAAGGCAAATAGTATATGTAATACAAGGCTCAAATGAAATCAAGTAGCAACATATGAGTGCATAGATTAAGAGAGAAGACCACCTTTGCTTACTCTTGTGGGATCAAGTAAGCTACATTCTTTTCTTTACCTTTTTGTATGTTATAATCTTTGTTGGGCATGTGATACAAGTGACCAGCTGATCAGTGGTAGAAGAGGATGACCCGTGCTAGGCGTATTAACCCCTGGGATGCGGTCCTCATAATTACACAACTTGGGATCGGCCCATGCTAGGCTTTCGCCCCTGAGCTGCCACCCTTCTATACCAATAGGGATCGGCCCATGCTAGGCTTTCGCCCCTGAGCTGCCACCCTTAATTATATAGATTTCTTCACTTAGATTCTTTAATCTTTGAGATTATTGTTAATCAATTCATAACTCTTTTGAGATGTTATTTTGGTTAATCGCAACACTTTGAGATGTTGATTTGGTGGTCATAATCATCTTGGAGATATGAAATTACGGAACAGTAGTGGAATACATGAAAACAATACTTTGAGGCAGTAACAATGACATAAGGAGCTATGAAACATCAACACCTTACTTTAAGACCTTAAAGGCACAATTGACTTCAATTGGCTTAGGAGAAGGATTAATCAAACTTTCTTTTGCAAAGACCATTTCTATAACAGCACAAGGGGAAATTACACAAGTATAGAGTAGTGAACATATAATGAAGTAGTTCCATGTACTTAGAATGGGGAAAGAAATATTGTTAGCTATTTGGAGATAGTACGCTGCCACCATGCTTTCTTTTCTAGAAATAAAACTTATGAGAATCACTTCATTGATATTAATTGCAGGTGGCAGATTTCATGCCAAAAGGATATAGAATCGAATAGCCTTACATACCTAATATTTATGACCAATACCACTATCACAATTCAGCCTTCCTTATTGGGTGCTAATCTACAACATAAGTCATGATTAAGCTAACATCAGCAGCTAATCACAATAAGGTTCTCCAAAACATTAGCTAAAAATATTTGATGGAAATCAGGCCCATACAACCCTTACATAAATGGTGAACCACCACACCCTTCCTCTACACATTAATACAACTTCAAACATCATTTCCAGAGATACCCAAACAGCCCTCAACAACAATATTCATAAGGCAGCCACTAACAATCTCAAATCTTTCAGCATAATAGGAGAATATTGACTCAAAGATTTATCACAATCCATGAATTCTTGATAATCATATACAAAATTCTCCACTCCAAACATTATCAAAGAGAGGAAAACAAATGGGTTGAAGTCTTACCTTAATTCTGAAAATTTATCCTCTAAACTTGTACTTCAAGAATTCAAACTCTCCTTCAAACTCTTACTTGAAAAATTAGACAGCACTCAAGAACTCTAAGGTGTTTTAGGGCTGCTAATTGAAGCCAAGAGAGACCAAGAAAGAACTTAGGAAATCTGAAATTTTTGCAAGTTCAAAATGGAGAATAAGACTTGATCCTTATCCTTTGAAAAAGGAGGTGTTATGGCCGACACTCTTGACCAATTTTGGGCCATATAATGTCAAGTAGGTGCCCCACCTGCTTGTCCTTTTAACTTGGGCCCTTTTGGACTTAATATTATTGGACCTTGGCTGTCCATTTTTTTCCTTTGTTCTTTTAATCAGCTTGGGACAGATTAGTGCAAGTAGGTGGTACACACTTGGCCCAATAACATGGTAAAACAAATCTTAGGAGGTCATGTACTTACTTAGTTTCACTTGGGCTTTATCTATAATGGCCAATTGGCAGATTTGGCTGTTGGGCCTTCTTTCATTCATATTTTCTTTAATAGGTTTGGGCTTCAAATGAGCCCCTAAATATAAGCCTAAATCTGGTCAATCAAACTTGGGCCCTTTAACTATAATATAGATCAAGTAGGTGATGCAGCTGCTAGCTCAATTACCACTTTACTATAATTACTTAAATACTTTCCATCGGAGTTAACTTGCAATACATATGCTAAAATGTGCAAGGCATTACATCACCTTCCAAGCTAGTTTAAACCAACACTAATCATGTAAGAAACATGATCCCTCACCTACACTATAAGTCTATGTCAACTATAACATAAATAGAACTACCACATACAAAAATACAGGCCGTTACAATTTACCTCAAGGACATGATCCGAACATGTATGGATAGACAAGATGTAAACACCGCCACCAAAAGTAGACCAAACAATACAACATCAATTCTAATATAGACTAGAAGTTAGGTCAACTTACCAATTCTTCAAGCCATGATCATCATATATCAATCCTCAAAAATTCATAATCAATATATATATATATATATATATATATATATATATATATATATGAATACCATTAAAAAATACATCACAATCTAAACATAATTCCATCAACATCCAATTAAGATTACAGAACCCACTTTATAGGCTAAATTGAGAGATTAGGGAGATCATGGATTCTTCAAGGATTTACATTCAAAATCAGCTTGAAAACCTTGATTAAACATCAATTTATCATTAGAATGACTTTCCAAACCAATTGATAATGAAGCCATGTTTAGATTGGAAATGGGGAATTTTGATCTTAGAAACATTTTGGATGTCATTGATAGAACTCTTTGGATGAAAGGTTATCAAAGGATCAAGATTTAACATACCCTATAGATTCAATACCCATGAAAATTGAAGAAGAATAAGTTGGAAATCCATCCCCTAGCTTGATCTTGAGCTTGGTCTCCAATGGGGTTCTAGGGACAGTCTCATTTGAGAGAGAGGGTTTACTTTGAAGAATGAATGCTAATTTGGGGTTTAAATGTTTTACCTAACTTAAAATATCCAAAAAAAAAAGAAGTTAAGTAACCGTCCACCCTTCAATTAGAACGTGGGGTGAATTTTCCTATTGTAACACTTTGGAAGTTCCATGACTTGGTCTAGAGCCTCACATGATGAACTAAGACTTGAAACACTTTTTCTAGGCCCAAAATAATGTTTTGAAACTAATTAATAATTTTGGGGGTTAAAACATGTAGAAACAATCGTGACGTTCGGAGACTAGTGAAATTGAGGTTAGTGTGCCTTTGCATGTTCCACGTGGTTTTAAAAGTTGGAATGTAGTAAATTTTGGTAAAAAGGTGTTAAATACATAGAGAAGTGTGTTGAGGGTCGAAACGTACGGGTACGAATCCCCAAAGACCACCCTAAGGGTCCTTGGAGAGGAACCTACATTAAAACCTGTCAAATTGATAGTAGCCAAACGACGAGCCAATCGATGAGCCGTCGATAGGTCAAAAGCCCGTCGATGGTGATCCTTGGCCAAGAATTACTTTATTTTAAAAAGGTATCTAAAACGACACACTCTTACCAAAACACCGGACCATCAGGACGATCCGTGGTCCAGTCTATGGGGCGTCGATGGGGTTCCATCATTTGGAACCACACTTCTCTTCCATGTTTTTCATTAAGTTGGGTGTAGTTAGTTAATTAATTAGGTTATTAGGGTTGTAAATTAAGTTAGTTAAGGACAATATAAAGGGTTACAAATCATTAACTAACATAACACACCATTATTTCCCCAAACCCACTTAGCTCTAACTTCTATTTACTTTTTCTATCCTCCAACTTCTACCTCCATTGAAGAACACAAGAACTCCAAAGTAAAGGAAGAATTAACCAAGGACTTCATCTCAAATTGGTTGCAAAAACATCACTAAGGTGTGGTTTCTTTCACTGTTGCAATCCTTTCCCAAAAGGTTCCTTCAACTATGGTTCTCAAACTCTCCAAGAATAGGTTTTCAATCTAGACATGGATTCTCTTTTCAAAATGAAATTGTTATTGAATTATGATAAATTATGGTCTTTTATCATTGCTTAACTAAGAATTGATGGTTAATTGTTGGTAATCACTAGAGATTTCCCCTTGAACCTTTGTTTTTCCTTAAAAATATAGAGTTGTATGGGATTAGTACACACTTGTACTAAGCATGGGTATATGCAAGCACACACCAAGGACATGCATGAGTAAGAATAGCTATTTCCTAACAACATGATTATGGAAAGTCAAGTCAGTGGACTTGCCAAATTGGGATTAGGAAAGTTAGTGAGCTTTCCAAATTTGGATTAGGAAAGTCAAGGAGCTTTCCAAATTTAGATTAGGAAAGTCAGTGAGCTTTCCAAATTTGGATTAGGAAAGTCATACCATGAGAGTAACATGCATCATCATACTTATCATATTGCACACATCACATAACATCTTACACATAGCACATATCATATTGCATATAGCACATAACATCTTTCATATCATTCATTCATATGACATGAGACCTTGGAATCATGGACTTGACATTAAGACTTCCCAAAATGAGGGCTCAACATATGGGACCTCAACTAGGGAGACTTCTTTAACAAACACAGAGTCTAATTCATTCATTCATAAGTACTTGATTTCATTCATTCATAAGCTAGTGTAAACACCAGTTATACCTAGGATGTAGTTTAAGACTCTCATCGGGTTTGCTGTGCAATGATCAATAATAACCTAGTGTCATTACTTGAGTCTAGCTCACCTCTTGATTATCCTATCCTAACACCTTTGGTATCGTTTATTTCATTATGTGCATCATTTGAGGCTGGCATTATTCATTCATTGGGAACTTTAACTTTAACCGACATAGATCATGTGAGCATCATGAAATCCAGTGCCTCCGTCACACCGAAATAAGGTGGAATCACCGGCTAGAGTGACCCAAAACATGCTAGCGTACATGGGAATTGAACCCCGCCAGATCCCTATATTGGCAGTATAGGTTCGAAGATTAGGAGATATAAAAAGACCCATACCCGGCATGCCGGACAGTCTCATCTCATGAGAGTTACCTGAACCTCCGCCCTTCCCGAAAAAAGGCATCACCGCTCATAGCTAGTCTATCGCTGCTCAGTATAAAGTTCCATTTCATTCAACTCATATGTCATGGAAGTTTTCTAGTATGAGGACATTATAGCTCAATAGATGATTTCTCATCTCATCATTAGTATTAAGTATACATTATTCTCAATACTTTCATTAGAGTGTTCATAGAGACTGGTCTCTTCATTAACTTTACACTCTCATAGGTGAGTACGTTTTGGTAACATTTACTTAGGCTCATTTGAGATTGCTCTCATCTTTCACATTAGCCTCTTATCATGTTGTACGCACATTCATTAACATTAGCACATTTGCTCTTCATAATTACTCACCCCATTTTACGTGAATGTTCATTTCATTATATGCCAATGCACTTGAACATTTGTGTGTTTCATACTCTTACTTACCCTTCTAGGGTTTCATCATTTCATTTCATAATATTCATTTCGTCGTATGCCAATGTACTTGGCCATTTAGTGTGTTTTACACTCTTACCTAACCCTTCTAGGGTTACATCATTTCATTACATACATCTTAGGTTCTCTTATTTTTAAACGTATGCTAGACTTATGGGTCTATACATACAAGCCATGAGGCTTCCTTCATAGTTCGTTTAAGTGATTCATATCTTCCTAAGATTATGTGGTACAAGACTTATGCATCTTGTGAGTATGCCAAGATTTTGATTTTGATCTATGTAGGCAACATTATTTTTGAACATTTATTCACGTATGACTTCTGTATCAATACGGAATTTGGGCAAGGGAAACCGGTTTTGAATCCCTTGGACAACACTTACATTTTTCATTTAGTTTATATTGGTCCACACGGCTTGGGGACCCAAAATCGAGCCCCAACACCTTCATTTTATTTTTCCCTTAGTTTTTTTCTCTTCATTTTTCACTCAATGGGATTGAGAGGATGTGGGATCGAACCCCCACAACCTCATTTTCTTTTAATTTCTTTTCTTTAATCTCTCTCTTCCTTGGCCGAGGGGTTGTGGGATTGAACCCCCACAGCCCCTTATATTTTTTTATTTCTTATTCCTTGACTTTTTCGAGTTGACCATGAGGTTATGGAATCGAACCCCCACAGCCTCACTTTATTTTTATTTTAGTTCTCCTTTACTTCCTAGAGGTCGTGGGTTCTATACCCACGCCTCACATTTCTTTTCTTCTCATTTTCTTTTAATTCTCCTTTACTGCCTAGAGGTCGTGGATTCGATTCCCACGCCTCACATTTCTTTTCTTTTTATTTTTCTTAAGATTGGCCAAAAGGTTGTGGGTTCGAATCCCACTCCTCTCATTTCTTATTTTCATACTTTATTTTCCAGCCAAGACAATGGTTCGAATCCCCTTCACCATATTTCTTTTTACTTCTTTATTTTCATGGTTTTTAACATGGTGAGGTCACAGATTCAATCCTCCATGACCTCACTTGTTTTAATTCATTTTTCACAACATTTTGAAACCTCATCACTTGACCAAAATTCATCACTTAAATCTAGAATTTTTTTTGGGAAATTTTTCAGCATACTTTCATCAACATTTATACGCAAATTCATAGGGTAATTCGTAGATCATTTAATACGTTCTTAGGTGCATTTTTCATGGATTCGTTTAGCCAAGAGATTATCACTCAAATCAGACACATTTCAACTCATATGAACATCATGATTTACATAAACATTTGTACATGAAATACAACCACAACATCACATTTTAAAGCCTTAACCCGAGGCACATAGATACGGTTCACATTGCACACACATGTACACATAGTTTCGGAAAAACATCAACATAATTCACATAATTCTGAACATACATATAAACACATAATCATCACGAAAACACGTTTCATCCCTAGTTTTCTACCAGCAAACATAACCAACCTATGATTCAATGGGAGCTAGTGACAGGGACATGCAACGGGGAACAACCCTAGTTTTCGGAATAGATTCGTCTGAACCTTAGGGGGTCTCTTGGGAAAGGGAACAAGAGATAAGAGAACCCATACCTTTTTGACGTTCAAACCTCGACTTTCTTCCCAAAGAAATCCTCCAAACACACGTCCAACACCAAAAGTTCAACACCAAACTCGACGGAAAACCTTCTCTTTGCCTACGTGATTGATTAGTTGTTTGTTTATAATTTTCGTTGTGAGTTCTTCAAGTGT
Source organism: Solanum sitiens (assembly GCA_016801875.1). NCBI lineage: Eukaryota > Viridiplantae > Streptophyta > Magnoliopsida > Solanales > Solanaceae > Solanum > Solanum sitiens. Next base: position 29,664 of record JABWTJ010000102.1, read on the forward strand.
GAAGAACTTTGGTTTACCTATTGTTCATGAAGTTATTTGGCAGAGAGAATCGTGAAAAAGAAGAGATAATGATCGTGTGTTTGAGAGATAGACGTGAGAGAGTGATAGTTTTATTAGGCTTAGGAGTCTAGTTTAGGACTTTGTCAAATAAGGTTTTTATTAAATATTAAAAATCTGATTTCCTTTTATTTTAAATCAGCTAATAAATAATAAATATAAATTAATTACATTAATTTACCAACTTAAATTAAGAACAAATTTAATTCATTGCTTCCACCTAGGTTCGAACCCGGATGGAGCAAGACTTCACTTCAAGAGCCCATTTTCGGCCCTCTCTCCCCAAAATGCCCCTCCACCTTATTAATTAAATAATTAATTATATTTAGGGTAATTATGATACTACCATTAGGCTGGAGAAAGACCATTTTACCCCTATACCCTCCAAACGTAAGATTTTCCCTTTTTAAGTCCGGTAAAGACTCATTCAAGTAAATCTTCATGTTCGAGAGCCCTACATGGCTGGACCCAACCTTTCCTAGCTCAACTAACTCCCCAAGTTAGTTGACTTGGATGTAGAAAGGGTTCCGAGGTCTGGTTCTACGCGCATCAATCCGTGTGAACCCGGTCTAATCGTAGGCATTCTAGACACATTAAGCATTACTTATCATATCCATTTTTAGGGTTGTTACAGTCATGGTTTCTAGTATAAATATCCTTGACCCTTAACGATGTGCCCACATAGGTATATATATTATTGGATCCACTTAGATAGATATGTATGATTGGTTACACCTCAGGCAAATATTTACCCTCTCTTTTCGGTGTGAGAGTATAACACCATATGCCATGTATCTCACATGGTCTAATGTCGGTTATTGCACTTATTTCCCTAAAGTTAAACTAAATAAACAAGTTAATTAGGTCAACTCCTATTATGGTCATCTTAAAGGCTACTGTATAGGGTGAGAGAGGGTATGAGACTTCTCTTACACATTGCACATGTGGGATCCTAAGGGATGTTCTTAGTAATTTGCTTGTATGATTAAGTTGATTATATGCAATATGTGTCAAGCAATGTATGATATTATGAACTAAGCATGTTATGATGAAATGTGAAGTTATGTCGTATGCATGAAGTAGCTTGTTCAATGTGATACTTAGCTTTGGATAGGGTTATGTATTTCCATTCTTGGCATTGCACAAGTATTGCTTGAGTTGCTTATATGTTAAGTTGCTTATATGTGGAGTAGCTTATATGTTGATTTGCTTATGTGTTGGGTTGATTATGATGTTCCACATATGTGCATGTTGAGTTATTTAACACTAAGCATGTTTTTTACTAAATTGTGTTTTTTCTCATGCATTGATGATTTTATACATAGGAACCATACTTAGTACATGTGATTTTTACAAACCCATATTTCATCCCTTTTCCCAAGCATTGTAGGTTCCGGTCATTGAATAGCTTTTAGATCACTTTTCAAGAAGATCGGATAATTTCTCCAAGTTATTGGTTGGTCCTTAATGTTTGGGGATGGTACCATTTCACCATTATAACTATGTTGTTAATATGTCTAAAGACACTGGAACCTATTACATTCACCTTCAATAGGAACTTGAGCACCTTGTGGAACTTGTCCACCTAGAAGAACTTTCTCAACTTGCTCAACTTGAGGAGGAATTTCCTCCTTCATCCTCTCTTCCTAAGCCCTCCTTTCAGCTATTCTTCTAGTATTCATCTTCTATAAACACAAAGAAAAGCATTAAGAAGGACACTCATAACTTTTTACTCTACGACATGACAAAAGAGTAGAGACAGAAGGGAAATTCTATCGTCCTATAACCTCTCGCTCATAGTGAGTGATGACTCACACCGATGAACAGGACTCTACTAGACGTGGATTTATGAGACTTTATGATTCCTAAATACTACTTCATAATCTATGCTCTGATACCAAGCTTGTGATGACCTGAGAGCACACCCTCGAAAATATGGCATTCCCTCGAATCATCGCATGCCGTACTTGACCACTCGGAGGTCTTGTACAATCCTTTAGACATCATTCAATGCATACATGTATGAAAAGTAGTGCGAAATAAGAACAATTCACACGAATAATATCTCAAAACATCTATCATTGAAAACATAAGGAATAAGAGTCATAGTTTCCAAAATACGCCAATCTTAGACTCAACAATACTTGGGCACGACCCATACAATCAAAATTTAGAAATACTTAGTCTCTTACAATACTTTTGAATGACAGAAATCTAAGGATAGTAATGTCCTCAAATCAAGTAAGGACATACCCCAACTATGCTTGAAAGAGTTCTAGTTTCCAAACATTGCTTCAAGACGACTCTCACCTTCCACCAACAACTTTAGATATAGAAAAAATGTATGGAATTAGTGCAATGGATGTACTAAGTATGTCATAATGAAAAAAAATTATGATAAAAGGGACATTTGTATAAAACATGCTCTTTTTGAGTAAAGTATCATATCATAATATAGAAGAACCACATGTCATACCAACTTCACATATAAGCCAAATATCATAAGATAACATAAAGAAACATCAAAATACATAAACATGAGACCCTCCTACCAAAGGTGATTCTAAGGTTCACTTGAGTGAGTTATGAAGCGACCGCCCATACAATCCCACCCCCACCCCCCCACACACACACCCCAAAGAGATCCTTTAGACTACCTAAGATAAGATTATTCCCATTTCATTAATCAACTTTCCTATCTATAAATACTTTTAAGACTTCCCTAAGCTAGACATGAAGAGACCATATATATGCCCCCTCCACACCTCAACTAGGCAATCCTTAAAGCTACTATAGATAAGTAATTATTCATTAACATACTTTTTAACTTAAGTCATTATCTTCAATAGTCCATTTAAGAAACATTCAAAAATAAAGTACATTCACATAATGGTATTGGAGAAGACCTAGGACTCACATACTAACATCTTCAAAGCCTAATTGTGCAATGTCTAGATAGTGTCCCATTCCACTACCTAAACTTCATAGTACTTATCAAACCTTAGAATCTATCCCATATGATGAGAATAGGAAATAACCGACATAGAACATACTAGATATGCATGGAATCTGGAGTTATAACCTACTGCGATAAGGGTATTCTACTTGCCAATGGTAGAACTAGGACACCTCCCATTTGGACACATGATTAACGAATATCGAGGGTTTCTTTGTTCTCTAACGTCATGCTAGTTAGATCAACTTCCAAAGCATACTCACTCGGTACTAGCCTTTATTTCATAGAGTATTTCAATAAAGGAGTATATGAAGAGGTACCATAACTTGTTCATAACCTAATAACATTAAACCTTACCAAATAGGGTCCACTGAGGCTACCTACAATGGTTAAGAAGATAGCTCAATGACTTTCCTAAGGATGATTTCATGCCGTTCCAGCAAACCAACTCTAAGTCCACCATTCACTCAAGAAGGACACCATTACGGCTTTAAACTTCAAGGTTATCATAACCTTCCATCTAGGTTAAAGGTTCCACATAAAGGACCTTCTTAACTATGTACAAGGTCACATGCCCATCACACATACAAGACAAAGAGGCTTTAGCATACAAAGTCAAGAATCCATATTCACATTTCACATGTATCAAGTAATGGACACAAGTCTACCAAAACAAGACACACATATACTTCACCATATCACATATAACATACACTTCAAGAAGCATATAGGAACAACCAATCTCAACTACAGGTCATCCTATTCACTACTATAGTTACAGCAATCTAAGTCATCACTGGTCTCATATAATTCATCAAGAAACATCATACTTCAACATCAAGTAATACACATAGCAACTTTACAATAGCCTACAAGAGACATTTATCATCAACTAGAAGAACTCATGCTTTGACTTCACATATACACATAAGTCATGAAAACCTTCACAATACTCACATATTCAAGTTATAACATGATAAATCCATAATTCATAAATTAATGCCGACGAGGCCACATTGTTTCACAATTTATAAAGTAATGCCGACGAGGCCACATAATTCACAAGTATAACACATAAGCACCGCCACCATAAGTGGACCATATATAACATCATTATCATCTAAGACCTATAATACACAATATAGATAAATTTAGGTCAAGATGCCATCAATCCAACCTCACAACTCCAATCCGTAACCAATTCAACCAACTCAATATACAAGGGCTCTTACAAATACAAATAATCACCAATTCAATCCCATAATCACAATATACAATGAATTCAACATAATACAATATGAATTTATCAAATTAGGACAGCCTACTTACAATTCTAGCCTGATTCTTTTATAATTCAATAGCCCTAATCAAACTACACAAGAACTCAATAGCATGGAGACATAATCAAATAATCCATAAAATTGTCAAAACTAGGGTTTCATGATTTACATGGGTTCATAGAGTTTTTAGTCTAAAATAATCAAATTAACATCAATTCAATCATATATATTAATTCAAAACATTTTATGCAAGAACCCATGGCTAGATTACAATTTGGAAGTTCATCTTTTTGAGATGTCTTTGAAAACCACTTTGAAGATTGGCTCCTTGAAGAATAGAGATTAAAGATGAAAACCATACCTTAATTGATGCTTGACCACGAAAATTGGGAAGAATTAATGTAGAAATAACCCTCGAAGCTCCAATCTACCTTCAAGCTTCAATGGTGTTCTAGAGTTCTTTAGGGGTTTTGGGTTTTGATTTTAAAATAATAAATTCATCAAAGTGTTTACGAATTATAAACCCACTTAAAATACCCAAGCTACCCTTAAAAAGTCGTCCAACTAATTTTAGGAAGGCTAGGTGAAAACCCCAAAGTGCCCTTGGGCTGGCCGAGACACCTGCAAGAAAATTGCATGTGCCATCAACCGTTGCCATCGACGCCCCGTAGCCCAACCAACGTACCATCTTGTTCGTCCGTGGTTTGGGTCAGAGACTAGTCAAATGGGAGTACATGCTCCCCAGCCTAAGTTTCAACCTAAGACACCACCTATGAGGCGTCGACCAGCCTACTGAGGGTCGATTGCCTGCTGTAGGTGGGACTGTTTTGGATAGTATTGGCCTACACAATGGGTCCTCCTCTAGGACACTTTGCTTGGTCCTTAGGGAGTTTTGCCCAAACGTTTCCAAACAAAATATACTCATATACCTGATAAGGACCTCTCACATCAATTTCATCCAAAACAAACATGTAAAACTTGACGAAACACACTAAGGCACTCAAGGACGTTTCAAGGCAAACCTTTCGAATGTAATGGACGTTCTGGGACGTTTGGCCTCCAAACTTCCCGAAACTTTAGACACTGACTATAGACATAATTATAAACAATTTTAGTACCTTGAAACTTATGAAACACGTGTAAGGCTCTAGTTTCACCTAAGTGGTTTTAGAGGTGTTACATTCTCCCCCACTTGGACAATATTCGTCCTCGAATGACACTTGCTTCATTTTAAACACTCTCAACAGATAATTAACTCAAGATTAGAAGCACATAACCATACCATACAATACAAAACTCATATATAGGAGGAACACCAATTTCACATATTTAAGAGACTCAAAATGCAAGAATAAGATAGGAACTAATCTACGACTCATTATGCAATAAGACTCACATTCTTCATTTCAAATAGAGGAAAAATCCTTCTCCACACATTATCGTGCTTATATACATCAAATCTATACACATACAACCATTTAAAAAAAAACAATTTAGTCAAAATTCAAAAATCCTTACAGTGAACTGCCAAGACCTTAGAGTGAAACATACTCAAAATTTTCAAAAATGCTACTCTTAAGCAATTTATGATGAAAGCATGACAATATGAGAGACAAAACCATATAAACGCATTATATAACATAACTATAACTTCATAAAATGCATAATGCAAGAAATCAATGAAATTTAATTTCAACAAGACTCCTGAAACACAATGTAACATGCAACATGCTACTATGACTTCTACCTCTCAAGCTTGATTTGAATAGAAGAGAAGAGACGATAAATCAAAACTCTATTTCTCACCATACTCCCCCACTTATAAATAACTCATAATAACTAAAGAGAGAGAAACCATAACTTACGAACATCATCTTCATCCAGCTTTGATCCCTTAGCCCGGAGTGCATAGAAGTGATTCTTTGTTGGAACATAACCTTCCGTAACACTTGAAGGAACTTGCTTACCTTATTTTCCTCTAGAAGCAATAGTAGGACAATCCCTCACCTTATGGCCAACCTTACCACAACCAAAACAATTTCTGGTACCAAATAGACATTTCCCATAGTGCCTCTTCCCACAAGTAACACAAGTAGGCTTTACACCTTTAGAACCATTACCTTTCTCAAGATTGACCTTAGCATCCGTACGTTCATCTTGAATTGGAGACTTCTTCTTAAACCTAGGTTGGTTTTGCTCTCTTGACCACTCCTCTTCAAATTTCTAGAGATCATACTTAGCTTGGACTCCTCAATGGATTGAACATACACCATAAGCCTAGACAAGTTCATGTCATTGTGGAGCATGGTCATACAGAACTCTTCTTTCACAAGGTTGGTAACTCCTGTCACAAACCTACTCATCTCATCCCTAGGGTTAGACACCAAGGATGGAGCATACCTAGACAACATGGTAAACTTCAAGGAATACTCTCCCAAACTCATGTTCCCTTGCTTAAGTTTAATGAATTCTTCAACCTTCACCTCCCTCCTCTCACGGGGAAAGTACTTCTCTTAGAAAGCCTCCTTAAAATCTTCCCACTCTATGGGACCCGACTCAACTTGCGTATTATCTTTCCATTGAGTATACCACACTTGAGCAACATCTCTCAATCTGTACGAATCTAACTCCGCCTCCTCCCGAGAAGTAACCCCCATGGCACTCAACAACTTATACACACCATCTACTCTTGTGGATCCTCCTCCACCTTAGATCCAAGAAAGATAGGAGGATACATACTCACAAAGTCTCTCAACCCAGAGGACGTAGTACTATCCAAAGCATTCACTGTAGGTTCAATACCCTTATTCACATGAGTAGTCATGGCTCAGGCTAAAGCAAGTAGAGCCTCTCTAATCTTCCCATTAGTCATGTCCAAGGGAACCACTGGAACTTCATTACATTCACCTCCAATAGGAAATTGAGCACTTTGTGGAACTTGTCCACCTTGAAGAACTTACTCAACTTGCTCAACTTAAGGAGGAATTTCCTCCTTCACCCTCTCTTCTTCCGCCCTCCTTTCATTCATCCTTCTAGTATTCATCTTTCTATAAACACAAAGAAAAGCATTAAGAAGGACACTAATAACTTTTTACTCTATGGCACGACACAAGAGTAGAGAATGAAGGGAAACTCTATCGTCCTGTAACCTCTCGCTCATAGATGTGTCGCAACTCACACCGATGATTAGGACTCTACTAGACGTGGCTTTATGAAACTTAATGATTCCAAAATACTACTTCATAATCTATGCTCTAATACCAAGCTTGTTATGACCCAAGAGCACAAACGTAGAAGATATGGCATTATCTCGAATCGTGGCACGGCAAACTTGACCATTCGGAGGTCTTGTACAAGCCTTTAGACATCATTCATTGAATACATGTATGAAAAGTAGTGCGGAATAAAAACATTTCAAACGAATAATATCTCAAAACATCTTTCATAGAAAACATAAGGAATAAGGCTAAGTCTCAACATACGCCAATCTTAGACTCAAGAATACTTGGTACACGGCCCATACAATCAAAATATACAAATACTTAGTCTATTAATATACTTTTGAATGAGAGAAATCTAAAGATAGTAATGTCCTCAAATCAAGTGAGGACATACCCAAACTTTGCTTGAAAGATTCCTAGTTTCCAAGCTTGGCTTCAAGACACCTCTCACCTTCCACCTACAACTTTCAAATATAGACAAATTGTATGGAAATAGTACAATGCATGTAGTAAGTATGACACAATGCACAAAATCATGATAAAAGGAACATTTGTATAGAACATGCTCTTTTTGAGTAGAGCATGAATCATCATATAGAAGAACCACATGTCATACAAACTTCACATATAAGCCACATATCACAAGATAACATCAAAAAGACATCAAAATACATAAACATGAGACCCTCATACCAAAGGTGATTCTAAGCCTCACTTGAGTAAGTTATGAAGCGACTTTCCATACAATCTATTCACACACACCAAAGAGATCCTTTTGACTACCTAAGATAAGATTATTCCCATTTCATTAATCAACACTACTATCTAGAGTTTCTCTTAAGACTTCCCTAAGTAAGACATGAAAAGACCATTCATATGCACCCTCCACACCTCAACTAGGAAATCCTTCAAGCTACTCTAGATAAGTACTTATTCATTAACATAATTTTTAACTTAAGACATTATCTTCAATATTTCATTTAATTGACATTCAACAATCAAGGACATTTCCATAATGGTCTTGGAGAATACCTAGGGACTCACATACTAACCTCTTCAAAGCCTAATTATGCATTGTCTAGATACCGTCCCATTCCACTATCTAAACTTCATAGTACTTATCAAACCCTAGAATCTATGCCATATGATTAGAATAAGCAAGAATTGACATAGACCATACTAGCTATTCATGGAATCCTTAGTCATAACCAACTCCAGTAAGGGTGTTCTACTTGCCAATGGTAGAACTAGGACACATCCCATGTAGGTACATATTAAAGGAATATTGAGGGTTTCTTTGTTCTCTAATGTCATCTTAGTTAGAGCAACCTGCCAAGCATACTCACTTGGTGCTATATGAACAGGTACCATAACTTGTTCATAACCTAATGACATTACACCTTATCAAAGAGGGTCCACTAAGGCTACCTAAAATGGTTAAGAGGATAGCTCGATGACTTTCTTATTGATGATTTAATGTCGTTCTAGTCAATAAACGTAAGTCCACCATTCACACGAGAAGGATACCATTTAGGCTTTCAACTTCAAGGATATCATAACCTTCCATCTAGCTTGAAGGTTCCACATAAAGGACCTTCTTAACTATGTTCAAGGTCACATGTCAATCCACTTGATGATGCTTTGAGGAGGCAACGTCCCATTCCACGCCCTCAGGAGTTCTATAGGGGAAACATCAACATCACTGACTCTGATTGGCCGATTGTCCTAACTTCTCTACCACAGGGTCATACTTTCGTGGTAACTAGTAGCTTGATGCAGATGCTCACCTCTAGAGGTTTATTTTCGGGGCTACCATCTGAGGATCCACATGCTGACATCGCTAAACTGAGGTCGGTGTGTAAGAGTTATGTAGGGAGGCCAGACTTTGACATGGATGTCATCGGGTTAAGAGTGTTCCCTCTCTCACTGACGGGAGAGGATGCAACATGGTTTACTGAGTTGCCCTATAACTCGATCTATACTTGGGACCAGTTGAGAGATGTGTTACTAGTGCGTTACTATCCGGTATCTAAAAAGCTCAACCACAAATATAGGGTGAACAACTTTGTGGAATTACCTAGGGAGTCGGTGAGTAGCTCTTGGGATGGATTTACCTCATTCGTAAGAACTGTCCCAAACCACCGCATTGATGATGAGTCATTGAAATAGTACTTCTATCGGGGGCAGGATGACAATAATAAGGCAGTGCTTGATACGATTACGGGTTGTTCTTATGGTGAGTGTACTTATGCAAAGATTGCAGAGAAGTTAGAGAAAATATCCCGCATTAATAAAGCTTGGAGCACTAGGAAGTCAGATAGTGGGAGAAACACCTTTTTAGTGCAAGCTACACATAATTCGGCCGCCGATGAGATTCGAGAGAAGATGGGTCAAATGAGAACTAAGCTCGGGTTGGTTTTGAAACTTGTCACTGGAGGTGGGAAGAAGGTAAATGCGGTGAATTATTTGACTAAACCACCACCGCCAGTTGATGAGTACTACTATGAAGAAGATTCTTATGTAGTGAATGAGCAGATGGGGGGTTTCTGACAGAACGCCCAAGGCTCCAATCAGGAGAATTGGCGCCATGGTCAGGGAAATCAAGGTCGGAACTATGAGAATTACAACAGAGAAGTTCATTATGTTCGAGAAGGAAAGTACAACCGCGACAACAACTTCAACAAGGGTAACTATGGTAATAGGAACGATCGAAGTGGGCCCTATATTCTGCCTCCAAATCGAGAAGTTGATCCTAGGGATGGTGGAGGTAGTACGGCGCGAGTTAAAGATATGTTTCAAAAGATGAGGAGGAGTTTTGACACGAATGATGAGCACGCCAAGGAGTTGAGAGGTGATTTGGTTAATATTGGGGAAATGGTGGATGCACATGCAGTCTCAATCAAGCATCTTGAGTTGCAAATGGCCCAATTGTCTACTACTGTGAACCCTCATCAACCGGGTACTCTTCAAAGCAATACCATCAAAAATCCAAAAAATGATGGACATTGTATGCAGTCACAACTTGAGGGGGTAAGCAAATCATTGATCCACCTATGTCGTCTGGTGTAGAAGATGAGGTGAGAAGAGATAATGAGGTAGTAGAACATAGTGGTGAGTTGGTAAACAAAGCGGTGAAAGAAGCATAGATTCCCCAAAAGGTGGTCCACGTGCCTAGACCACCACCACCATTCTCGCAAAGATTAGTGAAGAAAATAGAAGACTGTAAATACCGGCGTTCTATTACTATGTTGAAATAGCTTTCCATCAATGTCCCTTTGATAGAAGCTCTTGAACAAATGCCCGGTTATGCCAAGTTTATGAAGGATATGGTTACGAAGAAGCGATCGGTAAGTTTTGAGGATGATGACCGAATGCAACATTGTAGTGCTATTGCTACAAGGTCTCTTGTGCAAAAGAAGGAAGATTCGGGCGCTTTCACTATCCCTTGTACCATTGGGTTGTTACACTTTTCTAAAGCACTCTGTTATCTAGGTGCAAGCATAAATCTTATGTCTCTCTTGATTTACAAGATATTAGGTTTTGGTGACCCAAAAACCGACAGCGATGCGGTTACTGATGGTCGATCGAATGGTGAAGAGGCCCATTAGGATACTCCATCATGTATTAGTGAAAGTGGAGTCATTTATATTTTTGGCTGAATTTGTGATTCTTGACTGTGAGGTGGATTTCAAGGTGCCCATTATTCTTAGGAGACCATTCCTTGCTACTGGTCGCGCTTTGGTTGATATGGAAAAAGGGCATATGAAGTTTTTGTTAAATAATGAAGAGGCAACTTTCAATATTTATAGGTCCATGAGGCAGAGTCGTGAGCTCCAAACGGTATCTGCTATATCTTACAGGGTTGAGAGTACTTCTGAGGTACAAATCAAAAAGCGCCTTGGTGTTGCGGCACTAGCGGCAGTGATCATGAATTTTGAGAGTGATGGTATTGAAGAGTATAGGTCATTGGTTGTGGCACTTGATCGAGGTGATTTTCGGTTCAAACCAAAGAAAGTGGAGTTAGATATGAAATATCGCGAGTCTCCAACCGCAAAACCATATATTGAGGAGGCTCCAAAATTAGAGCTTAAGGCTCTACCGCCTCATCTGAGGTATGTATTCTTGGGAAAAGATGACATTTTGCCAGTAATTATTGCGTCGTATTTGAATGTGCAATAAGTAGAGTATTTGGTGGAAGTGTTGAAGAGGTTCAAGAGAGCTATTGGGTGGACTATTGTGGATATTATTGGGATCCCTCCCGGTATTTGTTCACACAAAATCCAACTCATACCCGATCATAAGCCAATTAATGAGCATTAGAGACGTTTGAATCCACCTATGCAAGAGGTAGTGAAGAAGGAGATTATTGAGTGGTTGGATGTCGGAGTCATATATCCCATCGCAGATAGTAGTTGGGTATGCCCTGTTCAGTGTATGCCCAAAAAGGGGGGAATGACAGTGGTTCCATATGGGAAGAATGAGTTTGTTCCCATCAGGTCGGTGACTGTATGGAGAGTGTGTATGGATTACCGGAAGTTTAATGCATGGAGTGAAAAGGACCATTTTTTGTATGCCCTTCATGTATCAGATGTTAGATAGACTCGCGGGAAAAGGTTGGTACTTTTTGCTTGATGGCTATTGGGTTACAATCAAATCTCTATTTCACCAAAAGATCAAGAGAAAACCACCTTGACTTGCCCTTATGGGACTTTCGCATTCAAGAGGATGCCTTTTGGCTTGTGTAATGCACCGGCTACTTTTCAGAGATGTATGATGTTGATATTCTCCGATGTGGTGGATGACACTATTGAGGGTTTATGGATGATTTTTCTGTTGTTGGAGACTCTTTTTATCGTTGTTTGAGTCACTTGGCCGAAGTTCTCACAAGATGTGAAGATTCCAACCTTGTGCTAAATTGGGAGAAATGTCACTTCATGGTGAAAGAGAGTATTGTATTGGTCATCGCATCTCAGAAAAGGGAATAGAGGTTGATCGAGCAAAAGTAGAGGTTATTGAGAGACTTCCTCCACCCATCTCTGTAAAGGGTGTGAGAAGTTTTCTTGGGCATGCGGGCTTCTATCGGAGATTTATTAAGGATTTCTAAAAAAATGCACATCCTTTGTGCAAGTTACTTGAGAAGGAATGTAAATTTTATTTTGATGAATCTTGTCTGAAGGCATTTGGAGAGTTGAAAGAGAAGTTAGTGTCTGCGCACATTATTATTTCCCCGGATTGGAGCAAACCATTTGAGGTGATGTCTGATGCTAGTGGGGTTGCTCTTGGTGTGGTATTGGGACAAAGAAGGAACAAAATCCTTCACCCCATTTATTATGACAGTAAGGCCCTAAATGAAGCTCAAAAGAACTATACTGTGATTGAACAAGATCTCTTTGCAATGGTATTTGCTTTTGAAAAATTTCTCTCCTATTTGCTTGGCACGAGAGTCATAGTTCATACTGATCATTCTGCTTTGAGATATTGATGGCAAAGAAGTATGCGAAACCAAGGTTGATTAGATGGGTATTACTGTTGCAAGAGTTTGATTTCCAGGTGAAAGACAGAAAGGGGACCAAAAACCAAGTTTCCAATCACTTGTCCATATTAGAGAATGAAGCTATGCGAGAGTTGGGTGAAAAGGCTAAAATTGATGATACTTTCCCTGACGAGCATGTATTGGCCACTTCTCATGACTTGATTACATGGTTTTCCGATTTTGTGAATTATTTGGCTAGTGCTATAGTACCATCGGACTTGTCCTTCCATCAAAGGAAAAAGTGCATGCATGATGTGAAAAATTTCTTTGGGAATGAGTCTTACTTATACCGGAGTTGTGCCGATGGGCTTATTCGCCGATGTGTGCCGGAAGTTGAGATGCTAAGTGTTTTTGAGGTATGCCATTCCTCACCTGTGGGAGGGCATCATAGTGGTATCCGGATTGCCCATAAGATTTTGCAGTATGGGTACTATTGGCCGACCATCCACCAAGATGCTCATGAGTTCACTAAGTCATGTGATCGGTACCAAAGAGATTGAGGTATTTCGAGGAGGCAAGAGCTCCCTTTGAATCCCATTCTAGTAATTGAGTTGTTTGATGAATGGGGCATTGATTTTATGGGCCCGTTTGTGAGTTCTCATGGGATAAAATATATTCTTTTGGCGGTTGATTATTTGTCAAAATTGGTTGAAGCGATAGCACTTGCAAACAATGAAGGGAAGAGTGTCAACGTGTTCTTGAAAAAGAACATATTTTCAAGATTTGGCACCCCTAGAGCCATTATTAGTGATGGGGGATCCCACTTTTGCAACAAGTTTTTCAAAGGGTTATTGGAGAAATATGGGGTTCGCCACAATGTAGCCACTCCTTACCATCCACAGACTAGTAGGAAAGTTGAGGTGTCCAACAGAGAAATCAAGCAATTCTTAAAAAAACTGTGAATGCTAGTAGAACGGATTGGTCAAGGAGTCTTTGTGATGCTATTTGGGCCTAACGGACAGCATACAAAACTCCCATAGGTATGTCTCCATACCAACTTGTTTATGGGAAGGCTTGTCACTTGCCGATTGAGTTAGAGCACAAGGCCATGTGGGCGATGAAGAAACTGAAGATGGATTGGAATGAAGCAGTGGAACAGAGACTAAATGGGTTGAACGAGCTTGATGAGTTTCTCTTAAAGGCATATGAAATTTCAGCGCTCTACAAAGAAAACATGAAGAAGTACCATGACCAAAAGATTGAGAAGCGCGAATTTGCGGTTGGGGACTTCGTGCTTTTGTTTAACTCTAGGTTTCACTTGTTTCCGAGCAAACTCAAGTCCAAATGGACTGGTCCATTCTTGATCACTTAAGTGTTCTCACATGGTGCGGTTGAGTTGGAGAACAAGGAGGGTGCAAGGTTCACGGTAAATGGGCAAAGAATCAAGATCTACCTCGGGCATGCAGAAAATGTCAATGAAGTGGTTGAGGCATATCATCTTGATGATGTCAGAGTAATCAAGAGTCTTGCGTCGTGCGGCGATGTTAAATCAAGTGCTTATTGGGAGGCAACCCAATGTGTATCCTCTAGCCAACAATATGTTTTTCTTTTCTTTGTAGCAATAGTTGCATTCTTTTGATTTTTACTCAATGTCATGTGTGAATTTTCTTTTATTTCTTTAAGACTGTTGGATAGAGAGTAGTTTAGGGTCCGTGTCTAAAAAGTATCCAGAAAACACAAAAAGAATGACTTATTGGGTGCTCAATGTGCAGGGACCAAACAACAAGAAATTGCAGAAATTGGTCTGGTGCACAGATCTACGGACCAACCGATGGGCCATTGTCCCATCGACAGACCGTTGATGGTGTCCGCGGATCCCAGGTATGTTTTCCAATATCGCCTAAGTTAGGGCACAATCTACGGATCATTCGACGGACCGTCGACGGGGAACCGTTAGTTCCTAAACCCGTGACCCAACCCGACCCGACCGGCTATATAACACAATACCCTTTCAGTTACCCTCCCACACATTTTCAAATTCTCCCCCCAACTGTTTCCCTCCCGTTATTCCCTTATTCTTCCATTCACTTCCACATTCAATCACTCTAAATTCCCTTCAGATTTCATATTCTCTCCACTTCCCCAAATTCCCAGAACCCTAGTTCCCCAATTCCCCATCCAATTCAAGCATTTTCTGGTCGGTGTTTGAAGGAGGGCACGTCGGTTATTGTTGAAAGTTCACCCACACATTCACTCCACTACATAGTACATGTATTTCATTCTTATCTGCTCACTGAATTCACGTTCATATTCTTGAGAAACCAAATAGATTGTATGTGGGTCTTAACTTAGGGACAACTTTACATGATTAACTTGTTAAAATTGAGTTTTATGTCCCTTAGAATGATAGAAAGTGAATGGGTTGGGGGTGCAAACTGTCTAAATAAACTCTGCATGTTTATTGTATTATTGTTTTTCCGACTTAGGGTTTGATAGTCTCTTCGAATCTAGAATTGAAATTTGCAAAATTGAAGCCCTAGGAATGACGAATTTTTGTGTTGATTGTTCTGAAATGTTGTGTGTATTTGTATATGCTTGAAATTGTCAATTTGAGGGGTACAAAGAATGTTTGAAAAACTTGTCCCTGACCAAAAGTACGAGACCCCGTCTATGGACCATCGGTTGATTGATGGGCCGTCGGTCGATCGACGGATCATCAATGGGGTCCGTCGATAGCTGAACCATGTAATTTCTTAACTCTGGGATGACAAAAGTGGACTACGGTCCGTCGATTGATCAACGAGCTGTTCTACACGTCCGTCGGTTCTATCTGAAACTTTGCTTTGTGTGATTTTCAAAATTGTTCTAAGTGTTAGACGACGAAAGTGGACTACGGTCCATCGATTTATCGACGGGCCACTCTGCACGTCCGTCATTTCTAACTGAAAGTCTGTGGAAAGATGAATTCTCAAATTTACTAAGTGTCCATCGACGGACCGTCCCATCGATAGTGCCTGTATACTGAGTCTGCAGTTCTACACTAACATGTGTCATGTATTGTCCGATTTGTTTTTACTTCTATTGAGTCTGTAGGTCGATTACAATGAAACTAATAACTCCTTTTTTCAGGTACTAATGTCCCCAAGCCGGATATTGACTATTACAGGGACGGTCCAAGTCCATCGCAGCATCCTGTGGGATTATTTGCTCATACGATGATGAGTGTGATCCCAAATACGTGCCACGAGGCACCCAGACCCAGACACCAGCTGCTAGGGCCACTCGGGGCACGCCCAAGAAGGAAAAGTCCGGCATAGTCACTCCCTCCCAGTCTGATGAGGAGCGCACACTGACCGGCACACCGTCTAGGTCTGCCTCGGGTTCTGAGAGAACGTCTGGCTCCAAGGAGGCTTCCGGTTCTGAGTCAGCCCACTCTACAGGGTCAAATGAGGCCACTGCCCCCGGTTCTGAATCACAGGTAGACACTCTCCCGGATGTACCTGCATACCATGCCTCGTCTGATGAGGCCTAGAGTTTGGAGTCTGCTCCGGCACCCCTGCATGAGGACCCTGCACCGGTTGCTGATTAGCCTAACCGGTGGTGCGTAGAGGGGAAGTACCAGATCTACAGGGATACCAAGTTGTTCAATGATAAGGGAGTGATGACTTGGACTCTGATAGTTGAGCGGAGGGTTCTTACAGGGAGTCTAGACATTGTCCCTATGATACATGACTTATTCACTCGCCACCAGCTCGAGTGGATAGCTAGGAGTGTGGGGCACTATAGTGAGGAGATTGTGCGACAGTTCTACGCCTCTTATGTAGCGACTCTCCGAGGTTCTTTGGATAGGCGGTCTAACCCCACCAAACAAGAACCACTCAGTGATGTTCGAGTTCGTGGCTGCCGGGTGGATATCTCTTTGCCTGCCATTCGCCGCTTCTTATACGGTGAGGATACCGATGCCAACAGGATTCCCCTCACCCCCGAGTTTTACTACAGGTGGGACGTTGTCAAGAAGGTCCATTTCCAGAGAGATAGGATACGAGAGAACCACCAAGAGGTGGATTGCCCAGTAGATATACGTAGACTGTGAGGGTGCAGACTGGGAGATGAACCCCAGAGGCCTTATCAAGAAGGCCAACCTCACATTTCCAGCCAAGTTCATCTGGCTTTTGGTCCGCCACCGCCTATCCCCCAAAGCTGCAGATAACATACTTACCTAGGATAGAGCGGTCCTGGTAGCTGCTATGGTCACCGGGTTCGAGATTGATTTTCCGAGACTTTTTCTGTCTGTCATCCATGAGAGGTCTTTTAAGTCCTCTACCACTTACCCTTTTGCCTGTATGATCTTTCAGTTGTGCAGGACTGCTGGAGTGCACATTTGGCACATATATGTCCTCCGTACTCCTACCGGGACAGTCGACATAGGTCTCATCTGGGATGAGGCCAATGAGGCGGCACCACATAGAGGGCCCAGATTGGATGTGCAGCCGTTAGGTGAGAACCTGGCAGATATGGTAGATCAAGCCCAAGGGACTAATCATGCTGCTTCAGAGCCTACCGACACCACCCCGGTTGAGTCTGCCTCAGGGACTAGTAGGACACTGAGTTCCTCCCGGTCTACACCACCATCAGCAACATTGGTCCCGATTGCTAGTTTTTAGAAGCTAGAGGCCCAGATGGCCATATTGTTGCACCATATCCAGCCTTGGATGCAAAATTCCATTGCCGAGGCTGAGGACCGGATTGACAAAAAGGTTAATCTATAGACTAAGAGCAAGATTCAGGCAGTCCACCAGTGCCTCGATGCTTTTGAGTTGAGGGTCCTCGCACGCCCTGCCCCCACCATTGATTTGACGAATCTTCAGGCGGCTGTGGCGAGTCTGCAGGCTGATGTGGATGCGATACTTGATGTGAGGGTACCCGAGCCTGAGGCTGCACCTACGAAGCTTACGGAGGATACCTTGCTTACTGCACTATTTCATACCACCACTGCACCTCCACCTCGTCCACGTGTGTGTGCCAAGAGGCACCATTCCAGCCACACTAGTGAGGGTGAGGGTTCTCGGGCTAGAAAGAGGTAGCGATCAGAGATGGAGGCTGCGAGGAGAGCCTCGTTGGTTGATGAGGAGGCCCGGCAGATGAGGGCTCGTGAGTTAGCTGCTGGGGCGTCTAGATCAAGATTGGAGGCAGTTGAGAGGAGCACCACTGAGGGTGCAGATATTGCTGCAGACACTACTGATGGTGTCCCTACTACTGATGGAGCGAGTTTTGGGAAACCGGACCCTCCTGCTTGTTGATCTTCGGCGTTATGTGCCTTAGGTTTGCTTCACCTACCACTTTGTTTTTATTTCTTATGCATTGGGTACAATTGCATGTTTTTTTGTTGGGGTGGGGTAAATGGAAAGTGAGTGCTAGGGTTAAGTCTGAGTAGCCCAACTCATGATCCTCTCTTGGTGGTTTTCTTGCCTGTAATATTTTACCCCAAGAGACTGATTACTTTATTGTTGAACCGGCATGTGTAGTATCTTTTACAAAGTATGAATGTGAAATCTAAAGCATGATAGCTAAATATGAATGATATCCCATTCTAAAAAGAATGCTTGCATGATTAGGTATACTGAATATTGAACGTGTTGGCTCTAAGCATGACATAGAGATGCACTACTGCAGGACCCTCAAATCTAACACTCGAACTAGGTGTCCAAAAATCTGATAAGGTAATGAAGTGTCAAGAGAGTGTGAGGAAATTTGATTGTTCCACTGTCGATACCTAGCTAGAACTTATCCGGTTAGTCCTGCAAAAAAAGGAATATGTGTTAGACATTTAGGAAAGTATCACAGGCCCTTGTTCAAATTAGCCAATCTTTAGCCTAAATAAAAGAAAACCAAATGAAATCTATCCCCTTTTGATCCAAATATTTTGAGCTTTCAATAGACCTTTCTTTTCTACACCAAATTGTCTTCCCTGGGTATAATGTGTTGGCCCTAGTCCCTCCTTGAACATGTGCACCTCAACTTAGGCCAAAAGCATAAGTTGAGGGTGGCTAATACAGAAACTGACCTCGTCTTGTCCCTGACCAAACCTTGGGTATTGTGTACCTCGACTCATGGCAAAGCCATTAGTTGAGGGTGGATATTATGAGTAATGTCCCGAAAAGTGGGGATGAAAAGAGGAATGTGGGAAAGAAAAGAAACAGTAAACAAGAGAAGTGACTCAGTCAAAACAATTATCAATTGAATAAAAAATTAAAAATTAAAAAAAGAAGAAGTAAGAAGTCACTTCCAAAAAGAAAAAAAGAGGGGGGGGGGGGAGAAAAGAGAAAACAAGGCAAAGATGATAAGAAAAGAAAAGTAGAGCATAATAGATAATGAAAGAGGTAGGACGCTCAGCCGTAATGTCAAGGAGGGCAACAAGTCACTAAAATGTGCCCATATGTACCATACCTTACCTTGAACCTACGTTACAAGCCAAAAAATTCCTATCGTGATCCTAAGAGTCTAATATGGTGAACTTAGAGCAGTAAAAATAAGGGCAAGCCTAAAGCGACAAATACCAATTAGGTGTGAAGTTTTTCTGAGCGTGAGTGTTGAATAATGATCCTTATACTCAAATTTGAAATCACTGTGCGAAAAAAGAGGATATTATTTTTTGAAGTGAGGGCACTAGTTGCAATATTAGAAAGTTGGTACCTTGGTGAGAGATAGAAGAGTAGAGGTGTCGGTTCTTGGTGAGTTTGTGTCATGGTCTTATCCACATGAATGAGCCTAATGAGCCTAAGAGTAAAAGAATGCACTAAAGCAATGAAAAAAATCAGGATTTACAGCCATATGATTGTGAAAGTTTAAAAGACAGTACTTTTGTACAAATGTGTTGTGGTGAGTCATAGTGTATCGCTTGAGGACAAACATCGAATTTAAGTTGAGGGTGTTGATGTACCGTGGTTTCACGGTACTTTCAATGCTTTTCCCTTAAGTTTAGTGTGTGTCTAGGCACTTTTTGTAGTAATTAATGTGTTTTTATCTGTGTTTTGCAGGAAAGTTGTCTAAAATGGAAATGTAGAAAGGTGTGCAGAAATCAACACATAAGTGACCCAGAAACCATCGACGGCCCGTCGTTCATCGACGGACCGTAGGTGGTGACTTTCGATTGAACGTTCAAGCATCTGGAAGCAACTCGAGGAATTCTGACCAAGTGTGGGGCTATGTAAGGCTAGACGGTCCATTGACTGATCAACGGACCATGCTGGCAAGTCATTGATGTGATCAGAGACTGCCCCGGCACCCGTTGTTGGAGAAAAGCTAAGTATGGATGACGATAAGCATAGACGGACCGTAAGTTAATCGGTGGACCGTGATTTTGGTCTATCGATTAGATCAGAGAAGATGAAATTTAGAGTATTAAAGAAGATGCTAAGTATGGACCGACGGAGGCAGTCGACGGTCCATTGTTTCATCTACGGAACGTCTGTGGAGTCATCGATTGAAGATGCGTTTTGGGAAAAACTTTCATTATTTTGTAATCCTTTTAATTTAGGACTTTGTTATTATAAATAGGGTTAAAAACCTCGGTTTTGGGGTTGGAATTTTTATTATTTTTCATCCTTTTGTTCATGGAGATTGGACTTTGCAATTTGGCAATTTATTCAAGTTTCCGGAACCCATTATCAAGTGAATTTTGTTGTTTCAAGTGTTACTTCTGGATTTTCTTCAAACTTGTAAAATTAAGTGAAGTATTGTTTAACAACGATGAATTGATTTCTTCTAGGCATGGGTAACTAAATCTACAACTAGGGTTGTGGGAATCATAGGGGATTAACAAGGTAAAATTAGCTAAATAACAATTCGAAAATAGATTCTTGCATGTACTGATAATTCTTTCGTTTAGAAGTATTTTTAACGAGTGCACGCATTAGAACTTGCCCTATTTATACTTTCCGGACAAAGGGGGTAGTTAATAGGAAAATAATTATCAACATAGATTTAGTGGACACTATCTAATAGGCTAGTTTCGATTTGTACGAAGTAGTAACTAATCCATACATCGAATATGATGCTTAATATGAAGTAAAGGTAAGGTTTAGTAACTTAGACACACGTAGCCGGACCAAGGTACGGGGTAAAATTCTCTAAATGTTGGACCAAGGATTTAGAGATACATAACTTATCACTTTGCATGCAAGACACTAGGAAAGAATTGTTATAGCTAGGATTACCGCGTTATGAACCTATGGGGAACACTTACACCCTAGTTTCTCTCACAACTTGATAAACACCAAAGCTTTAACGTTGCTACTTGTTTTACTTAGAATTAATTAAACACTTTTGTCTCACAAAAAAAAAAACCTTTTAATCAACTATTTTTGGAAAGGACTTGACTAAATAGACGTAATTGTATATTGAAGTTAAGTCTAAACCATTTTCCTCGTGGGATCTACCCCAACCTACTTGTTGGGTTCTTTACTTGATACGACCACTTATACTTCTGTAAAGAAGTGTAATTTGAGCGTATGAGAGACCTATACTACATATTATAGAGAAATTTAGGTCAACATACCATCAATCCGACCTACCAACTCCAATCCATAGCCAATTCAACCAACTCAATATACAAGGGATCTTACCAATAGCCATAGTCACCAATTCAATCCCATAATCATAATATACAATGAATTCAAGATAATGCAATATGAATTTATCAAATTAGTAAAGCCTACTTACAATTCTAGCATAATTCTTTCATAATTCAATAGCCCTAATCAAACTACACAAGAACTCAATAGCATAGAGACATGATCAAATCATCTATAAAAAAGTAAAAACTAGGGTATTATGATTTCCATGGGTTCATCAATGTTTTAGTCTAAAACCATCAAATTAATATCAATTCAATCATAATTCATTAATTCAAAACGTTTTATGCAAGAACCCATGGCTAGATTACAATTTTGAAGTTCATCTTTTTTAGAAGTCTTTGAAAACCACTTTGAAGCTTGGATCCTTCAGAAAAGAGATTCAAGGATGAAAACTTACCTTAATTGATGCTAGACCATGAAAATTTATAAGAATTTATGAATAAATCACCCTCCATGCTCCAATCTCCCTTCAAGCTTCAATGGTGTTCTAGAGAGTTTTTAGGGGTGTTGGATTTTGATTTTGAAATAATGAATTCGTCTAAAAGTTTAAGACTTATAAACCCACTTAAAATACCAAAACTACCCTTAAGAAGTCGTCCAACTAATTTTAGGAAGGCTATGTTAAAACACAAAAGTGCTTTTGGGTTGGCCGAGACACCTAGAGGAAAATTGCAGGTGCCATCGACAGTTTTCATTGACGTCCCGTAGCCCAACCAACGGACCGTATTGTTGGTCCGTGGTTTGGTTCAGAGACTGACCAAATGGGAGAACATTATCCCCAGTCTATGTTTTAACATACGCCACCACTTACTGGGCGTCGAACAGCCTACTAGGCGTCGATTTCCTTCTGTAGGTGGGACTGTTTTTGACAATCTTGGCCTACACAATGGGTCCTACTCAAGGACCCTTTGGTTGGTCCTTGGGGAGTTCTGTCCGGATGTTTCCAACCCAAATATACTTGTACACATTTTAAGGACCTCTCAAATCAATTTCATCAAAAACGAACACGTAAAGCTTTACGAAATACACTAAGGCATACAAGGACGTTTCAAGACAAACCTTTCGAACGTCATGGACGTTCTTGGATGTTTGACCTCCAAACTTCACAAAACATTAGAAACTGACTATAAAAATCATTATAAACCAATTTAGTACTTCATAACCACATTACACATGTGTTAGGCTCTAATTTCACCTAATTCATTTTAGAGGTGATACACTCTTCGAAGACGAAGACGCCGGTTACGTTTAGGAGGTTCCCCCGGTCGTGACAAATATGGTATCAGTGCATGACGTTGATGTTATCTTACTATTGATGTCTCACTAAACCACGTCAACTTGGAGTCCTGTTCATGGGTGTGAAATGCACCACACTCATGAATTAGAGGCTATGCGATAATTAGGAAATTCTCATCTTCTTAATAATCCTATGGCGTGCCTCAAGATTCTTGATTGTATGTGTCCTTTCTACTAATCTCTTTCTTATGTGATATGAAATGAATAAAAAAAGGAAGAACACTCGAAGGGTCGAAGATGAGAATGCATATGAGGCGGTTCCCCCTCAAGCTCCTCAAAACCCTCAAGTTCTCGTTGAAGAATGGACTATGTCTAATGTGGAGATAAGGGCATCCACTCCTAGTTTGACTCAAGTGTTGTCTACTCACGTTGTTAGGCATACTAGGGTGTAATTGAACCAAAATGCTAGCATCACCGCATCAAGGATAAGGGATTTCACATGGATGAATCCTCCTACTTTCTTTGGCTCCAAATTTGAAGAAGACACACAACGGTATATAGATGAAGTATTCAGAGTGGTGAATGTCATGGGCGTGAATTTTCAAGAAAAAGGGGGAACTAGCCGCCTATCAACAAAAAGATGTTGTTCACCCCATTAGTAATTTCTGAGGGAACCACTGGAATATCATTACCTCCTTCCATAATAGGGACTTGATCACCTTGATCACCTTGATCACCTAGAAGAACTTTCTCAACTTGAGGAGGAATCTACTTATTCATATCATTCTCCTCAACTCTCCTAGACGGTGTCCTCCTCGTGTTCATCTCCTATAACACAAGGAAAACCATAAGAAAAGAACACTCATAACTTTTAATCTCTACGACACGACATAGGAGTAGAAAAGAAGGGAAACTCAATCGTCCTATAGCCTCTCGGGCATAGATGTGTCGTAACTCACACCGATGAACGGGACTCGACTAGACGTAACTTGCTGAGACTTTTAGATTCCTGAGACCACTTTCATAACCTATGCTCTAATATCAAGTTTGTTACGTCCCGAGAGTACCCCCTAGAATATATGGCAGTCTCGGAGTGAAACACACCGTACTTGACCTCTTGGAGGCCTTGTACAAGACCTTTCGTACAATTAATTGCATAAACATAAATAAAAAGTAGTGCAAAATTAAAACTTTTCACAACATTCGAATAGTCTTTCAAAATCTCTTTCATATAAAATCAAAGGAAATAATAAGTCTCATCTCATCAAATCTTAGACTCGAAATATACTTGGGACACAGCCCATACAATCTAAATATAGTACTATTAAGTCTATTACAATGCTTAAATAAAAGAAGTCCAAAGATATATATTCTCTCGAGTCAAATGAGGGCATACTTCAAACTTGCTTGAAAGATCCTATAATCCAAACTTCTCTCCAAATATAACCTTCATCTATGAATCATTTTAGATATAGATAAAAGCATGGAATTAGTACAAACACATGTACCAAGTATGGCTTAATGCATAAAAATCATGATAACAGACATTTAATGGAAATATGCTCTTTTTTATTAAAACATCGTACTATAAGCATAAAAACAACATTTAACACCTTAGAAACACATAAGAAATAACATAAACATTTTATCATATTTTAAGGAGCATTATAGTGAACCATGTTAATGTTACAGTGAACTTACTCAAGCTTGACAGTGAACTCTTTTAGCATGCAACTCTCTCACTAAAAGTTATCCTAAGACTCACTTAAGTAAGACAAAGAGAGACGACCCATACACCCTCTCTAAGCACACCTAAATGATCCTTGGGACTACCTATAATGATATACACACACTTACAATATACCAAAACACATAACATATTATATGACATTCTCCTCACCAAGGTTATCAAAAGACTTACTTAAGTAATTCTAGAAGAGAACACCCATACACCCTCTCCAAGATTACCTAAATAATACTTAAGATTTCCTAAGTTTAGGTCATTCCTAACTTATCATCAAACATTCCTAGCTAGAGTCATTCTTAAGACTTCCCTAGATAAGAAATCAAGAGATCATCCTTTATGCCCCCTTTACACTTTAACTAGGCAATCCTTAAAGTGACTCTAGACTAGGTACTCATTCATTTACACGTTTTCTATCTTATGTCATTACTTCATTAGTTCATTAAGAGACATTATCACATAAGCACATTCAAGTAATGGTCTTGGAGAAGACCTAGGGACTCACTCACTAACATCTTCAAAGCCTAAAGGTGCAATGTCTAGGTAGTGTCCCATACCACCACCTAAAATTCATAGACTTCTCAAATACTAGTAGGTATCCCATATAATGATAATAGGCAATAACCGACACAAACCATGGTAGCTAAGCATGGAATCCGAAGTTGTAACCTACTCCGATGAGGGTGTTTTACTTGCCAATGGTAGAACTTTGACACATCCCATGTAGGCACATGATTAAGGAATATGAAGGGTTTCTTTACACTATAGCCTCATTCTTAACTAGAGCTACTTCCCAAATCATACTCACTCGGTGCTAGGCTATGTTATCATAGAGTAATTCACTTGAAGGATCACATGAAGAGGTTCCATATCTAGTTCATAACCCAATCACATCACCTTACAAAAAGGTCCCCTGGGTTGCATTTCAATGGTTAAGAGGAAAGCTTAATGACTTTACTAAGGATAATATCTTGATGTTTCAGCCAACCAACCTTAATTCCACCATTCACACAAGAAGGATACCATTACGACTTTTGACTTCAAGGATATCATAACCTCTGAACTAGGTTGAGGGCTCCACATAATTTGACCTTCTCATTATGTTCAAGGTCACACATCATTAATACGTACAAGATTAAGTAGATTTAGTATCCTAAGTCAAGACGTCTCATATTCACCATTACATGTATCAAGTAAGGGACACTAGTCTATCAAATAAGACATATCAAGACTTCACTTTATCACATATAGAATATCAACAAAGAAACACATAGGCACAACCAAGTCAACTATAGGTCATCCTATATACTACTATATAATCATCAATATAGCCACCATAAGACTCCATAACCAATTAGGAAGAATTATGCATGACCTCTAAGACTACACACATAAAGACATAGTCATAGTCTAATATGATCACCTACCAACATCAATAGAAGAACACATGTTATCACCTAAATCACAAGTAGATAGATATGATCATACTCCACATAAGTCAACTACATCAATCATCATAATATCAAGTTGTGCCGACAAGGACATGATCATCATAATACATAAAGTAACAACGACGAGGCCACATAATTCACAAGTAAAGCACATAACACAGCCACCATAAGTGGACCATACAAAGCACAACATAATTCAAGACAAAATTACATAATATAAAGAGAATTAAGGCAATGTACCACTTATCCATTCACACCATTTCAATCCATAGCTAAATCATCCAATACAATACGAATAGGCCCTCACCCATGACCATGATCATCAATTCAATACAAAAATCACAATACTCAATGAATCTAAGTCAATTAAATATAGATTTATCAATCTAAGACAGCCTATACATCAATCCCAATACAATTCTTACGTCATGCAATAACCCAAAGATAACTATACTACAATTCATAAGGGTAAAGACATGATCACTTCACCCATAAAATAGTCAAAACTAGGATTGCATGGAATCATAGAGTTTTTACGTCAAAATTATCAAATTCACATCAATTCAATCATAATATAATGATCCAAAATGTTTTATGCAAGAACCCATGGTTAGATCACAAAATTGGAGAATTCATGTTTTGATCATCATTGAAAAATCATTGGAATTGACTCCTTGAAGAAAGAGATTTCAAGGATGAAGAACCATACCTTAATTGTGATGAAAATCCCACAAGATTGATCGAGAAAAACTTGAGAAATCTATCTTCTTCCTTGGAGATCCCAAGCTTCAACAATGGAGGTTTTGGAGAAAAGAATGGAGAGGTTTTGTTTTAGGTTGAAGGTTTAGCTTTTATTGGTGAATTTAGGGGTATAAAAAGAATCAATAACCGTCAATAAATCATCGCTAAATTACCCAAAATACCCCTGCATTTATTGGACAATTTATTCAATTAAAATTTGACTTAAAAATGACGCGGTCAAATCTGGAAGTTTACTGCGCGTCGCGGAGGCATTTTCAAATTTTGTTTCTGGAATATTACGAGACATAATGGTTCTTGACAGCCCCACATCGTAGGGAATGATTTTTGCCCACTGTGTGTCAGTTGCGCGATGCGCAGCCACTACCATATCCTAGCTGACGCGGCAGCTTGGCTATCCAATGTTTAGGTCCTCTTTGGGGACCCTTTGGCTGGTACCCGTATTGTTGTTCTCAGAAGTTTCGACCTTTTATGTGTTAGGCTACGGGTAGGAACCATCCTTACTCTATTTCACCCTCAAACCATCCCCCAAAAAATCACTACAAAACACTACGACACACTAGTTCAACTTCCACTAGTTTCTGAACGTCTTGGATGTTCTTGGACGTTAGACATCCAAACACTTCCAAACTTTATAAACTGCCTAATAACACTATTATTAACCATTTTATGACTTTTAAACATCATCACACCCATGTTAGTCTCTAGTTCAACCTATCTCATTTTGAGGGTGTAACAATACTCACCCACATGGAAACATTCGTCCTCAAATGACACTTGCTACACTTTAAGCACTTTCAAGAGATAAGAAACTCAAGACTAGAATAACATAACCATAACACACAATACACAATACACACATATAGGAGAAACCTCATTTCATAAAATTAAGAGGCTCACAACACAACAAGAAGCTAGAAACAAATCTACGACTCATCATGCCATAAGAATCACATTCTTCAATTCAAATAGCATTGAATCCTTTATACATTCATTTTCATGCTCATATACATCAATTATATACACATTATAAAAAAATTCAATCAAAGAACAATTTAGTCAATTTTCCAAAAAATGTTGTAGTAAGCTGCCACATGCTACAGTGAACATGCTTCAAAATTTCAAAAATGCAACATTAGGCAATTGATGATGGATACATGACAATATGATAGATAAAACCATATAAACACATTTTACAACATAATCATAACTTCATAAAATACACAATGCAAGAATTCAATGAAATTCAATTCCAATAAGACTCCTAAACACAATGCAACATGCAACATACTACTATGATCATCTAGCTCCTCTACTAACCATAGTAACCCACTTAGAAGAAAATCATTACAAAAGAGATAATACTAGGACATAACATCATCATTATCCTCATACGGCTTTGATCCTCTAGGCCGGAGTGCATAAAAGTGATTCTTCTTTGGAGCATCACCTATCGGAACACTTGGAGGAACTTGCTTACCTTCCTTCCTTTAGAGGCAATAGAAGGACAATCCCTCACCTTGTGTCCATTTTAACACAGCCAAAACAACTTTCGGTACAAAATAAACATTGCCCATAGTGCCTCTTCCCACAGGTAGAACATGTAGGCTTGTCACCTTGAGAACCACTACCCTTCTCAAGTTTCACCTTTGCACCCCTAGATTATTCTTGACTTCAAACCTTCTTCTTGAACCTAGGTTGGCTTTGATCACTAGATCCACCCCTTTTCAAGTTTATAGCAATCCTACCAAGTTTAGACTCCTCAATGGATTGAACATACACCATTATTCTAGAAAAAATCATATCATCATTGAGCATGGCCGTACAATACTCTTCTTTCACTAGATCAGCAACTCGAGTCACAAACCTAATCATCTCATCCCTGGGGTTAGACACTAAGGATAGGGCATATCTAGACAACATAGTGAACTTCAAAGAATACTCCTCAACACTCATATTGACTTGATTGATGTTGATAAACTCTTCTCCCTTCACCTCCCTCCTCTCACGGGGAAAGTACTTTCCTAAGAAAGCCTCCTTAAACTCTTCCCACTCAAATAGGAACCGACTCAACCGGACTATTATCTTTCCATTGAGTGTACCACACTTGAGCAACCTCCCTCAATTGGTACGAAGCTAACTCCGCCTTCTCCTTACAAGTCACCCCATGGCACCAAACACCTTATAAACACCATCTAGGAACACTTGGGGATCTTCTCCCACCTTAGAGCTAAGAAAAATAGGAGGATTCATCCTCAAAAAGTCTCTGAATCTAGATGTCATAGTGCTCTCCACAACATTCACTCTAGTCTCAATTACCCTATTCACATGGGTAGTGAAGGCTCGGGATAAAATAAGAAAAACCTCTCTAATCACCCCATTAGTAATTTCTGAGGGAACCACCGGAATATCATTACCTCCTTCCACAATAGGGACTTGATTACCTTGAGCACCTTGTTCACCTAGAAGAACTTTCTCAACTTGAGGAGGAATCTCCTCATTCACATCATTCTCATCAACTCTCCAAGCCGGTGTCCTCCTCATGTTCATCTCCTATAACACAAGGAAAACCATAAGAAAAGAACACTCATAACTTTTAATCTCTACGGAACGACATCGGAGTAGAAAAGAAGGGAAACTCAATCGTCCTATAGCCTCTCGGGCATAGATGTGTCGTAACTCACACCGATGAACGGGACTCGACTAGACGTAACTTGATGAGACTTTTAGATTCCTAAGACCACTTTCATAACCTATGCTCTAATATCAAGTTTGTTACATCCCGAGAGTACCCCCTAGAATATATGGCACTCTCGGAGTGCAACACAGCGTACTTGACCTCTTGGAGGTCTTGTACAAGACCTTTCGTACCATTAATTGCATAAACATAAATAAAAAGTAGTGCAAAATTAAAACTTTTCACAACATTCGAATAGTCTTTCAAAATCTCTTTCATATAAAATCAAAGGAAATAATAAGTCTCATCTCATCAAATCTTAGACTCGAAATATACTTGGGACACAGCCCATACAATCTAAATATAGTACTATTAAGTCTATTACAATGCTTAAATAGAAGAAGTCCAAAGATATATATTCTCTCGAGTCAAATGAGGACATACTTCAAACTTGCTTGAAAGATCCTATAATCCAAACTTCTCTCCAAATATAACCTTCATCTATGAATCATTTTAGATATAGATAAAAGCATTGCATTAGTACAAACACATGTACCAAGTATGCCTTAATGCATAAAAATCATGATAACAGACATTTAATGGAAATATACTCTTTTTTATTAAAACATCATACTATAAGCATAAAAACAACATTTAACACCTTAGAAACACATAAGAAATAACATAAACATTTTATCACATTTTAAGGAGCATTACAGTGAACCATGTTAATCTTACAGTGAACTAACTCAAGCTTGACAGTGAACTCTTTTAGCATGCAACTCTCTCACTAAAAGTTATCCTAAGACTCACTTAAGTAAGACAAAGAGAGACGGCCCATACACCCTCTCTAAGCACACCTAAATGATCCTTGGGACTACCTATAATGATATACACACACTTACAATATACCAAAACACATAACATATTATATGACATTCTCCTCACCAAGGTTATCAAAAGACTTACTTAAGTAATTCTAGAAGAGAACACCCATACACCCTCTCCAAAATTACCTAAATAATACTTAAGATTTCCTAAGTTTAGGTCATTCCTAACTTATCATCCAACTTTCCTACCTAGAGTCATTCTTAAGACTTCCCTAGATAAGACATGAAGAGATCATCCTTTATGCCCCCTTTACACTTTAACTAGGCAATCCTTAAAGTGACTCTAGACTAGGTACTCATTCATTTACACGTTTTCTATCTTATGTCATTACTTCATTAGTTCATTAAGAGACATTATAACATAAGCACATTCAAGTAATGGTCTTGGAGAAGACTTAGGGACTCACTCACTAACATCTTCAAAGCCTAAAGGTGCAATGTCTAGGTAGTCTCCCATACCACCACCTAAAATTCATAGACTTTTCAAATACTAGTAGGTATCCCATATGATGATAATAGGCAATAACCGACACAGACCATGGTAGCTAAGCATGGAATCCGAAGTTGTAACCTACTCCGATAAGGGTGTTTTACTTGCCAATGGTAGAACTTTGACACATCCTATGTAGGCACATGGTTAAGGAATATGAAGGGTTTCTTTGAACTCTAGCTTCATTCTTAACTAGAGCTACTTCCCAAACCATACACACTCGGTGCTAGCCTATGTTATCATAGAGTAATTCACATGAAGGATCACATGAAGAGGTTCCATATCTAGTTCATAACCCAATCACATCACCTTACAAAGAGGTCCCCTGGGTTGCATTTCAATGGTTAAGAGGAAAGCTTAATGACTTTACTAAGGATAATATCATGATGTTTCAGCCAACCAACCTTAATTCCACCATTCACACAAGAAGGATACCATTACGACTTTCGACATCAAGGATATCATAACCTCCGAACTAGGTTGAGGGCTCCACATAATTTGACCTTCTCACTACGTTCAAGGTCACGCATCATTCATACATACAAGACTAAGTGGCTTTAGAATCCTAAGTCAAAAAATCTCATATTCACCATGTACATATATCAAGTAAGGGACACAAGTCTACCAAACTAGACATATCAAGACTTCACTTTATCACATAGAGGATATCATCAAAGAAACACATAGGCACAACCAAGTCAACTATATTTCATCCTATATACTTCTATAGAATCATCAATATAGTCACCGTAATACTCTATAACCAAGTAGGAAGAATCATGCTTCGCCGTTAAGAATACACACATAAAGACATAGTCATAGTCTAACATGATCACCTAACAACATCAATAGAAGAACATATTCTATCACATTAATCACAAGTAGATAGATGTTATCATACTCCAAATAAGTCAACTACATCAATCGTCATAATATCAAGTAGTGCCAGATATGCCATAATCATCATAATACATAAAGTAACATCGACGAGGCCACATAATTCACAAGTAAAGAACATAACACCTCCACCTTAAGTGGACCATACCAATCACAACATAATTCAAGACTATATTACATAATATAAAGAGAATTAGGGCATCGTACCACCAATCCATTCTCACCACGTCAATCCATAGCTAAATCATCCAATACAATACCTATAGGCCCTTACCCATGGCCATGAGCATCAATTCAATACAAAAATCACAATACTCAATGAATCTAAGTCAATTAAGTATATATTTATCAATCTAAGACAGCCTATACATCTATCTCAATACAATTCTTATATCATTCAATAGCCCACAGAAAACTACACTAGAATTCATAAGCATAGAGACATGATCATTTCACCCATAAAATATTCAAAACTAGGATTGCATGATTTTCATGGGTTCATAGAGTTATCACGTCAAAATGATCAAATTAACATAAATTCAATCATAATATAATGATCCAAAACGTTTTATGCAAGAACCCATGGCTAGATCACAAAATTTGGAGAATTCATGTTTTGATCATCTTTGAAAAATCATTAGAATTGACTCCTTGAAGTAAGAGATTTGAAGGATGAAGAACCGTACCTTAATTGTGATGAAAATCCCACAAGATTGATTGAGAAAAACTTGGGAAATCTATCTTCTTCCTTGGAGCTCCCAAGCTTCAACAATGGAGATTTTGGAGAAAAGAATGGAGATGTTTTGTTTTAGGTTGAGGGTTTATCTTTGATTGTGTGTTTAGGGGTATAAAAAGACTCAATAACCGTCAATAAATCATCACCAAATTACCCAAAAGACCCCTTCACTTATTGGACAATTTATTCAATTCAAATTTGACTTAAAAACGACGCGGACAAACTTGGGAGTTTACTGCGCGTCGCGTAGGCATTTTCAAATTTTGTTTGTTAAAAATTACGAGACAGAATGGTTCGTGACATCCCCGCGTCGCAGGGCAAGATTATTTCCCACTGTGTGTCAGCTGCGTGACGCGCATCCACCACCATATCCTTGCTGGCGCGGCAGCTTGGCTGTCCCACATTTGGGTCTTCTTTGGGGACCATTTGGATGGTCACCGGGGTGTCGTTCTAGCACGTTTCGACCCTTTACATTTCAGGCTAGGCGTACGAACCATGCGTACTCAATTTCACTCTCAACCCATTCCCTAAAACATCACTACAAGACACTACTTCAACTTCAACTAGTTTCCGGAATGTCTTGGACGTTCTTGGACGTTTGACCTCCAAACACTTCAAAACTTTATATACTGTCTCTGAACACTATTATTAACCATTTTATTACTTTAAAATATCATGACACCCATATTAGGCTCTAGTTCAATCTAGCTCATTTTGAGGGTGTAACATTAAATCAATAAGGAGTCTAGAAACAGGAAATACAATAATTTCTTCCAACATAAGCAATGAATTAAAATCTAGAACATAAGGGTCTTGTCCTCGAACTCGAGAACTCACCAACTTGGAGAAGTAAATTCCAAGTATCCTCGAAAAGAGACCTTCATTCCTCAATGGCCCGAACATACATTGTTTGGGGAAAAGGAAAGAGAATATGGGTTAGTACATCACACTTACTAAGTATGACTTCTATGCATAAACATCATCTATGCATTTATAAAAGAAAATTTCAGTCAAAATATACTTTTTACCAATTAAATATAATATATACATAAGGTAAGCATGATAAGCCAACCCAACATGATATCATCCCAACATATAGAAAACCCAAGCAATACTTGTGCAATGCAAAGAATAGAATCCCATAACCCTATCCAAATCTAAGTATCACATAAAGAAACATAATTCATACATACATTCGTCATCCCATATTTCATCATAACTTGCTTTATTCATAAAAAGCATACATAGCTTAACATACATGAGTCATAGTAAACATAATAAAGAAAGAACCCTACTAGAACTATCCCTTAGGATCCCACAAGTGCAATGTGTAAGAGACATCTCATACCCTCCCTCACACTAAGTAGAAAACCCCATCAAGAAAAGCCCTAGTGAGAGTCCATACATTTTCTTTATTCACTTAATTTTACATTAGTAAAAGAGGTTGCAATAACCGACATTAGACTATGTGAGCTACATGGAATGCAATGTTCTACTCCCACACCGAAAAGAGAGGGTTAACACTTTCCAATGGTGTAACCTTTCGTACATAGCTATCTAGGTGGATCCACTAAGCTAGAGTCCTATGTCGGAACATCGTTAAGGGTCAAGGATATTGTTACTAAAAACCCTAACTTGCTAAAGGTAGGGGTTTCAATCTCATGAAACAACACATATCATGGGGAATCCAGACTTTCTAAACGTGAGGAAACCCATGTAGGGAGCCGTACATACTAAACGTGAGACCCCCATCCATTTACATGCCCTTTATGTGCTAAGCATTTCTTCCCCTTAGTAATCAGCTTTAGTAATCACATAAGTTCAAATTAGCTTTTATTAGACCCCTGTGTAAATATCTTATCATATTAGCTCATAGATGATCATACGTGAGAACAATTATTTATTTTTAGAAACACAACCGAGTGAGTAACCCTTTCACTTTAACAATTCATCATAATCATGAAAACTACCTTTCATTCATATAACAATCATACCATAACATACATTCATACATCATAGCTAATTCAAGTGTATAGGATTGAGGAAAAGGGGACCTTGTCATCAACGCCACAACAACACATTAGCTACAACATCATTACTATCTACGTAATTTATCTTTCATAATTGAGTTCTTGGAAGAACCATCATTTATACATTCTTGCCCTTCATGGGAATTCATACTTGAATGACCCAAGAATGAATAACCAATACATAAAATAAGGTAATTTATGAAGCAATAACATAACTAACATCATTATAGACAATTGACACATTCATCATCTTCAACAATTAACCATATCAAATCAAGTTTTTTATGAAATCAAGGAAGAACATGGGACCAAGGGAATCTCAAATGAATAACAAAAATTCAAATCATTTTATACATAAACAAAATTAAATGATCATAATTCATCACACTTGACTCATAATATTTTTTCAAAGCAGACCCATGTTTAGAGAAAACACCTAGTTTTGGGGAAGTTTCAAAACATCTTTGAAGGGACCTCTTGGAGAAAGGAATCACAAGAGTGAAAGATATCATACCTTAATGAAGACTTTCGCCACAAATTTGAGTAGAAAACTTGGAGAATTGGTCTTTTTCTTGAAGCTCCAATGTCCTTTAATGGAGTTTAATCCACAACATCATCATGCTCGAAACTCTTTACTTCACATATGTGTAGGAGGAACTACCTTCTCCATATTCAATGAGCATCAACTTACACATTAGGCAATCAACATGATACTTCCTCATCAAGAAAATATATAGTATGTTTAGTACAATTACTCTCTTGAAGACGATATACCGCAATACATATGAGTACAAGACATTCATGAGAAACATAATTCATGAAAACTCCAAATACAATTTAAGCATGAATTTCCACACGAATATGCGCATACAAGGAATTCATGTGATGCTCATCAACATATATGAATCAATTAATGTTAAATTAAGAAGAACTGCTAACCTCAACCTTGGCTAGGGGTAAGAGGAAAGAGATGAAGATAGAGGGACTTCATTTCAGCCTCGGCCTCCCATGTTGCACCCTCAACTAGATTGTTTCTCCATAAGACTTTTACCGAGGTAACAACTTTATTCCTCAATTTTGTGACTTGACGATCTAAGATCTCAACCGAAACATCTTCATAAGAGAGGTTCTCATTCACCCCTAAACCTTCTGACGGGAAAATAGACACCGGGTCACCTATACATTTCTTGAGCATAGAAAAATGGAATAACAAGTTAACCGAGGCTAATTCATTTAACGATTTCAACTCATAAGCAACTTTCCCAATTCGCTTCAAAATTTCATAAGGGCCCCCATACCGGAGACTAGGTTTTCCCTTCTTACCAAACCTCATTACCCCTTTCATGGGTCAAATCTTCAAGTAGACCCAATCACCTATTTCAGACTCAAGGTCCCTACTTCTATTGTCGGCATATGACTTTTGCAGACTATAAGGTCTTTTTAACCTATATATTCTCATTCAAACTTTTTCCGTGGCCTCATAGTCTACCAAGGTACAAGGAAGTGCATATTCACCAACATCAAACAACCCAACCGTTGACCGACACCTCCTACCATAAAGTGTTTGAGATGATGCCATAGAAATACTCGAATGGTAGCTATTGTTGTAGGAGATTTCTATAAAAGGTAGGTGGTCATCCCAATCACCTTTGAAGTCAATGACACACACTCTCAACATGTCTTCTAGAGTTTTGATGGAGCGTTATTCTTGACCATCCATTTGAGGGTGAAATACGGTACTAAGTTTCACTTGAGTACCAAGCCCACTTTGGAAAGACCTCCAAAAGTTGGAAGTAAATTGGTCACCTCTATCCGAAATGATCAACGAAGGGGCCCCATATAACCTTACGATCTCCTTAATGTACAATCTAGCATACTCTTCTACCAAAAAAGAAACCTTGATGGGTAGGGAATGGGATTATTTAGTTAACCTATCTACAACAACCCATATGTAGTCATGTTGCCTACGAGTATGAGGCAATCTACCACGAATTCCATGTTGACATCTTACCCCATCCAAGTAGGGATATCAATATCTTGAGTTAGAACTCCCAGTCCTTGACGCTCAGCCTTGACTTGTTGGCAATTTGAGCATCTAGACACAAAGTTCGCTATGTGCCTTTTCATTCTGTTACACCAATAAATCTCGCGTAATTCACGGTACATTTTAGTGGCCCCCGGATGGATGGAATACCGGGACCCATGGGCCTCTTTTAAGATTGTTTCCCTCAGATCATCCACATCTGGTACATATTACCTTTCTTGGTGCCTAAGCACCCCATCTTCTCCTTAAGAGAAAGTTTATATAGATTTGTTGAGAACCGACTTTTTTAATCCCATCAAGATAGGGTCAAGATGTTGCTTAGACTTCACATTAACAACCGCGTATGACTCAGAATTATGACAAATCATGAAACCCCTCTTTTGGGGAATCTTCTATTTGAACACCCAACCGGGATAGCCTATGCACATCACGGGCTAGCTCCATTTTCTCCTCCTCGACATGCGAGACACTACGCATAGATACACGACTCAAGGCATCCGCAACCACATTATCTTTCCCGAGGTAGTATAGGACACTCAGATAATAATCTTTTAAAAGCTCTAACCACCTTCTTTGGAGAAAATTTTAATCTTTTTGATTGAATATATATTGGAGACTCTTGTGATCGGTGAACACATCAACATGTACCGCACAGATATAGTCTCTCCAAATTATAAACGCAAACACTACGGCCGCTAGTTAAAGGTCATGAGTTGGGTAGTTCTTCTTATGAACCTTACGTTGTCTAAAGGTATATTCTATCACCATACAATATTGCATGAGAACACAACCCAAACCTACTCGAGAAGCGTCACAATAAACCACATACCCTTTGATACCCTCCGGTAAGGTCAATACCAGAGTGGAGGTAAGTTTATCTTCAATAATTGGAAGCACTTTTAACATGACTCCGGCCATTCAAACTTGGACTTCTAATGGAGATGCAATACATAAAAACCCCTCAAAAAGCCTCCTATAGTACTCGGCTAAACCCAAAAGGCTTTAAATGTCGGTAGGGATCAAAGGTCTAGGCCTACTTTTGAACGTATCTATATTTCTCTGATAGACCTCTACACCTTCAGTAGAGATAATGTGACCAAGAAAAGCAACCAATTTTTACCATAATTCATATTTATTAAATTTAGCAAAAAATTGTTATCCTTGAGGACTTGCAAAACTATCCTCTAATTGTTCATATGATCATTCTCACTCTTAGAGTATATCAAGATGTCGTCAATTAAAACACTCACAAACAAATCAATATAACTTCTAAAAACTCAATTCATAAGGTCCATGAAAGCCGCCGGGGCATTTCTAAGACCAAAGAGCATAACTAAGAATTCAAAATGATCATATCTAGTTCAGAATGCCGGTTTTTGAATAGTACGTCTCACCCTAATTTGGTGATAACCCAACCTCAAGTGAATTTTCAAAAAGTAACTCACTCCTTGGAGTTGGTCAAACAAATCATCAATTCTAGGGAGTGGATATTTATTCTTTATGTGACCTTGTTCAATTAGCGGTAGTTAATACATATTCGAAGAGACCCATCTTTCTTTTTCATAAATAGAATGGGGGAACCCAATAGAGATATGTTTGGTTGAATAAAACCCTTATCTAGCAAATCCTTGATTAGACACTTTAATTCCTTCAACTCGATTAGGGCCATACGGTAAGGATGGATGGAGATGGGTTTTGTATTTGGAAATAAATTAATGCCAAAATCTATTTCTCATTCGGGGGGAATTCTGAGTAAGTCATTAGGAAAGACGTTTGGAAAATCCTTCACTACGAGGACCGACTCTAATAGAGGAGCCTTAGACTCAAGATCCTTGACTCTCACAATGTGATATAGACATCCCTTAGAATTCAAATTACAATCTTTAAGACATGAAATGATTCGACTTTTTGGAGATAAGTTTCCTCCTTCCATTCCAAAATGGGTTCATTAGGAAATTGAAACTTTACTACCCGAGTTCCACAATCAATAGAATCAAAACAAGAAAGTAGCCAATCCATACCCAAAATGACATTAAATTCAAACATGTCAAGTCCTACAAAATCAACCAATGTGAATCTATTCTGAAATGGATAACCCCTATAAACTCTTTTAGCAACAACGGAATCACCCACCCGGGTAGAAACCAAAATGGGTTCATCTATGACATCAGCAAGCATATCAAATTTCATAGCTACTCAACGAGTTAAAAAAGATGAAGTGGCACCAGGATCCAACAATGCATAAACATTAATTGAAAATACATGCAATATACGGGTAACAACATCTGAAAAGCTCTCTTGATCACTTGGGATTAGAGAACATAGAAACGATTCTTCGTAGGAGCATCTGGATTGGGAGAACTTGCTTGTGCTTGAGCATTTTACCTTCCTTCAGCCTTCAACACACAGAATTACTTCTTTATGTGGCCACTCTTAACATAACAATAGCAATTACCCGTGACAACTAGGCACTTGCCTTCATGTTTTTTACCAGACTTTTCACAAATTGGCTTCTAAACATAAGAACCACCACCTTTTCTGTCATAAGACTTGGGGTTAGACACTTTATATTTATTGACCCTTTGAGAGTTATGAGGACCTTGGTTGGAAAACCTCTTCTTGAATCTTGGCTTATCTGGACATCAAATCTAGCCTTGGAAAAATTTCTATCTTCGGCCCTTGTTGTCTTCAATAATCTATCAAATTTGTTATGCTTTTGCTCCTCAATTTGTTCAGCATGAACCATGAGACGAGAGATGTCCATATTAGGAATCAACATTGATGACCTACATTGATTAACCACAAGGTCAGAAATCCCCATAACAAGTTTGTTCATCTTATCCCTAGAATCCGCCAACATAGTAGGAGAATGTTTGGATAATTGAGTTAACTTGAGGCTGTACTCCTTCACACTCATACCCCCTTGACTAAGGTTGATGAATTCTTGTACTTTCCTCTTCCTTAATTCTAGGGGGAAGAACCTACAAAAGAAAGTCGTCTTAAAGGAATCCCAACTAACTAAACCTTCTCTAACATGTCTCTCCTCCTTCCATCGTTCATACCAAACTTAAGCCACATCTTTAAGTTGATAAGCGGCTAGTTCTGCCTTTTCTTGAGAAGACACACCCATAGCATCTAGTACCTTGAACACTTCATTAATGAACCCTTGCGGTTCCTCCTCCTCTTTGGAGCCAAACAATGTAGGGGGATCCATCCTTGTGAAATCCCTAATCCTTGATGAGGTAGTGTTATAATTGGGGTTCGCTTGCACCCTAGTGTCCCTAGAAACTTGAGTGGCTAACACTTGAGTCAAGCTATGAATAGTCACCCTTATCTCAACATTAGGCATATCCCCTTCTTCAATAGGAACTTGAGGGTTTTGAGGATCTTGATGGGGAACCACCGCATTCACATTCTCCTCAATAGCCCTTCTAGCGTTGTTCCTTATTGTATTCATTGCCTATAAGCACAGGAAAAGTATTAGAAGGAAGGACTAGATAGAGCTAAGACTCTTAGGCACGACCAATGAATGTCAAAAGAGTGAAAGTTCCTAAGCATCTCATATCATCTCATTCTTAAGTGTGGCGCGCTTTACACACATGAACAAGACTCTACTTGACGTGGCATTTTGTGACATCAATCCTATATTATTCCCAACCTGGCTTTGATACCAACTTTGTAACGATCGAGGAGCACCCCCTAGTCATAAAAGCATCTTCGTCTTCGGAGAGGACTTAAACAAGCCTTTAGTATCCATCATAGCACGTATCATAGAATAAATATGCAAAAAAATTAAAACTTTTATTTTGGGAGTTCAACTTCGCTTCATATATGATAATGGAATCTAAATTTGTAACAAATACCATCTAAAGATAAAAGTATAGAAAATTGGACTTAGAACTCACATCAATAAGGAGTCTTGAAATAGGAAATACAATAATATCTTCAAACATAAGCAAATAACTAGAAGCTAGAACATAAGGATTTTGTCCTAGGACTTGAGGACTCACCAACTTGGAGAAGAAAATTTTAAATATCCTTGAAAAGAGACCTTGATTACTCAATGGCCTGAACCTACATTGTTTGGGAAAAAGGAATGAAATTCTGGGTTAGTACATCACACGTACTAAGTATGACTTCTATGCATAAAATTCATCAATGCATGCATAAAATGACATGTTAGTCAAAACATGCTTTTTACCAAGTAACTCCAATATGCACATAAACTAAGCATCATAAGCCAACAAAACATGATATCATCCCAACATGTAGACAACCTAAACAATACTTGTGTAATGCAAAGAATAGAACCACTTAACCCTATCAAAAGTTAAGTATCACATTAAGCAACCTACTTCATACATACATTCATAATCTCATATTTCATCATAACTTGCTCTATTCATAAAGAGCATACATATATAAACATACATGAGTCATATTCAACATAGTCACAAAAGAACACTACTGGAACCATCCCTTAGGTTCCCACAAGTGCAATGTGTAAGAAAAGTCCCTTACCCTCCCAAACACTATGTAAAAAAACTCAAGAAAAACCCTAGTGAGAGTCCATACATTTCCTTTATTCATTTACTTTTACATTGGGGAAGGAAGTTACAATAACCGAAATTAGACCATGTGAGATACATGAAATCCGGTGTTCAACTCCCACACAGAAAAGAGAGGGTGAACATTTGCCTAGGGTGTAACCTTTCGTACATACATATCTAGGTGGATCCATTAATCGAGAGTCCTATGTGGACACACAGTTAAGGTTCAAGGAGATTGTTATAAGAAAACCTAACTTGATAATCGTGGGAGTTTCCATCTCATGATAAAACACATATATTGGGGAATTCAAACTTGCTAAATGTGAGTAAACCCATGTGGGTAGCCAAACTTACTAAAAGTGGACCCTCATCTCATTTACATGACCTTTTGGTACTAAGAATCTATTCCCTTTAGTATTTATCTTTAGTAATAACATACGTTCACATTATCCTTACTAGACCCTTATCTAAACATCTTATCGTATTATCTAATAGGTGATCATAAGTGAGAACAATCCTTGCACTTTAAAAACACTAACAAGTGAGTAAACTTTTCGCTATAACAATTCATTATAATAATGAGAACTACTTTTCAATTATATAACAATAATACCATAACATATATTCATACTTCATAGATAATTCAAATGTATAGGTTTAAGGATGAGGGGACCTTGTCATCAAAACCACAAGAACACATTAGCTACAACATAATTATAATCTAGGTAATTCACATTTCATAATTGAGTTCAATAAAGAACCAACATTCATACCTTCTTTCCCTTAATGGGACTTCATACTTCAAGTACCAAGATTGCATAACCAATACTTAAATCAAGGTAATTCATGAAGCAATAACATAACTAGCATAAATATAGACAATTGATATATTCATCGTCTTCAACAATTCCCCATATCAATTCATGGTTTTCATGAAATTGGGAAAGAACATGGTACAAGGGAATCTCAAGTGAATAAAAACAATTAATCATCATTATATACTTAAACAATATTAAATGATCATAATTCATCACAATTGATTTATAATTTCGTTTTTCAAAGAAGACCCATATGTAGAGAAAAATCCTAGATTTGGGAAGTTTGGAAACATCTTTGAAGGGACCTCTTGGGGAAAGAAATCCAGAGAGTGAAAGAAATAATGAAGACTTTAGCCAAGAATTTGAGTAGAAAACATTGAGAATTGATCTTCTTCTTGAAGCTCCAATGTTCTTTAATGAAGGTTGGGTAGAGAGAGAATTTAGATAGAGGTGAGAGATATTTGGGTTTCAATTTGGGGATTTGATATGGGTGGCTAAAAGTATGTAAAACTAACTAAAAATCAATGCATACCCATCCCCTGAAATACCTAAAACACCCCTCACTTAGTTGGACTTTTTTATGAAGTAAAACTTAACTTAAATTTTTATAATATTCGTCGCGGAACAAGTCTGAGTCGCGAAGCTGTTCCCACAAGTTTTCTGGAATTAGATTTTGGGAAAGTAGAGTCCGCTACATGTCCGCAGCCAGACCAATACTTTGTCCATTGGTGGAGCTAGTCCGCGACGCGTACATTCTCTCTTTGAGTGCAATTGCTTGGTACCTTACGCAGCTTGCTGGCCAAGTGTTTCGTCCTCCTCAAGGACCCCTAGGTTTGTCCTTGTGGGGTCTCACCTGGACGTTTTTATCCTAAAAACATTATTTTACCTAAAGTATTTTTACAAGTTTAATCCTTCATACGACACTCCCAAACCTTCACAAGACCTAAGTACGTCTACAAGTTCAATTTCACTAGTTTCTGGACGTCATTATTATTTCTTGATGTTTAAGCTCTAATACTTCTTAATCAAGTTCATTACTTTAGTCTAGGTATGGAAACACCATTTTAATCATTATTCATTAGGTGAGGCTCTAGCCTAGGTCATGTATTTCTGGTGTGTTACATTGACGACTCACATATCGTCCTTTATCTTGCCTTCTATCTCACATTTTCCTCTTCAAATCAATGTAAATTTAGGTGATGCAGACCGAGATCGCCGTTCCATTCTGCAATCCACCCTTTTGTCTTTCAGCTCGCAATCTGCATTCACATGGGTCTCCATCTGTACTGTTTGGCGACATGGTCGTCCTTCTCCGATTGGAGATGCAGTTCGCCAAAATTCCTCCTATTTTACGCTTAGTGGTCTATAAATTAAATATATCCATGAACTTTTTGGTGATCTACCGAGTTCTATCGACAATCACCTTCTTGCCTACTAATGTCTTAACTTTTTTCTTTAACCCATGTACATGAAAATCAAGGATTTCACATTTGTTAGTGGCACAAATGAAGCATTTGTGGACACTAAATCCGTGTAAACAAATCCCCAAATGAGTCAAAATCTTGGACACATCAACATCCCCAACTTAAAATTTTGCTTGTCCTCAAGTAAATTCATATTCAGCA
The DNA here is from genome assembly GCA_016801875.1 of Solanum sitiens. Classification (NCBI taxonomy): domain Eukaryota; kingdom Viridiplantae; phylum Streptophyta; class Magnoliopsida; order Solanales; family Solanaceae; genus Solanum; species Solanum sitiens. The sequence goes on from JABWTJ010000102.1 coordinate 73,234, forward strand.
GTTAAAAATGGATGTCTCAAACAGTGCTACAAAAGACTCAATCATGAATGCATACAACAAGACTCAACTTACTCATGTAAGAATCAATTGTGCACTCAAAGATTCAAGCTATGACTCACCATTATCAGCGATTCTCAAGCTCACAATACTTGCTCGAAATGTTTCTAGCTCAAAAAAGGTACTCAAATGCCCTGACAACAAAGATTCCATATTCACACACAATTCTTCAACAATTTATAGCTCCGGAATCATATACAACTATCATACTCACAAATATTAACACATGCATGACTTCACCAATAGGTTTGCCCTTATTTTCCAATCAACATTCGTTTCAGCTCATACAAGATCAAAAAGGTCTTTTCAAGGCCTGTAAGGGGTCTCTATGTAAATTTATGGTTCTTTAGGCTTAATGGTTATTGTCCTCATAGAATGCGGTATCAACATCATATTTCCTTACTCTTTTCAGTATTTTCGCTCATACTCAAAGTTCATCCCATTATTCACTTCCAATGGAATGCCAGACACTCATATTCTTTTGCAACTTTCACAACTTTATTTCAAGACTTTTTCATTATTTTTCCTTTTTTATTCTTTTTTTATATGGAGAGGTTCCATCTTTTCAAAGTTTAAGGATCAGGGGAATTTTTTCAAACTTCTTGATTTACCTCGTGTTTCACCACATCCCCAACTTAGGCTTTTGGCCTAAATTGGCTATTCAAACAGAGCACACTTCATGAGGATTATAGGTGAATCGACAAAGTGGGGTCAAAGTTACATCAGGTTTCATCCAAAAAAAGGATAAGGTTAAAAAAAATTAAACCAAGCTTCACATATTTTTACAAGGTCAGCCACAAAAGAGGTATATTCTCAAAATGTGTCACTCCTCAAATCTTTTGCCTGAGATCATTTCAAGATCTTGCATCACTTTGCTAATCAAACCAATGGGAAAAATTCTAGGTGTCATCACACAAGGTTCACGGTAAGCTCACCAACCAAGGCATTAGCACTAATATCAAACGAGACTCAACACTTTTTCTAGTGTGCAGTCTTTATCACAAGATACTTATTCAATAATCGGCTAGTTACAAAAATACGCAAAAATTCCACACATTGTCTATGCAACTTTATTAGGTCCCGGCGTATCTGCGCATTCAATTTTATTCAATTAAGAGCACTCAAATAACCAGACATTCAAATAATTTTTTTAAGCAACACAAGTCTTAATGACCAAACACCTACAACCCAAACCAAAAGGATCCAACATTGTCCTCGAAGTGAACAGAGAGAAAACAATATCAACTGTAAAAGTAAATGACTGGCAGTGAAATTAACCGAGTAGGGTGATAGGAAATCTTCACTACATGCCCATTAACTGAAGGCCTATTAGGATAGCTGCATGGTTTGTCTATTCGACAAACATTTAGGGGCTCACCAAAATTTCAATGTTTCAACCAATATATTATGTATAGAAGGGTGGACGGCAACAAGTACACTGAATCACTTCAGCGCAGCGCCTAATGGGTGGAATCGTTCCCGACTTCTTGAAGACACCAAGCTATCTGTACTAATGCAAGAAATTCGGTGAAAGTCGAGTTGCCCAATCACTTCAGCATGTTGCCGAGTGTTGGAGATGTCTCGACTAATGTTCCAGTATCTCAGCCCAATGTTTGATGCCAAAAAGATGATTAACATGGATATCGCCTAACGAATTCGGTAATTAACTGATGGAACCTTCACCTCACAAAGTCGCCCACACCGTCACATTCAACACACATTATTTGAAAAACTAACACTTAGGTTGCATCCCAAGAAGCACCTTATTTAACATCGTGGCACGACGTGGAAATGATCCCTAGCATCTTCCAAGTACGCCACTTCTATCATAGAAATTTCATAGAATTCTCTAAAGTACAACTTCAGGCGCTGCCCATTCACCTTTAAGGCAATGGGTTATCTACCTTCAACTTCAATGGAACTATTGGTTAACACTAGAGTTACTCTACAAGGACTTGACCATTTGGATTTGAGTATTTCCAGAAAGATGTGGAGTCTAGAGTTATATTGTAACACCCGATCTCCAACTTAGAACTCCCTCTTAAGGATTCAAGAATTGTGCCATATTTGAATATAGTTGAACTTTCTTAAGCTTTGTCCCTGAATTCATCCAATTCATTTAGCTGATCGACTCCTCTTTTTGAAGTCTTTGCCTAGCCAATATTTAAAGATTTCAATCCTGACAATGCTTCTGTTCCAATTCAATTGGTAAATAGCAATATTTTTTGAAGACTAGCTGATATGGGGATATACTGATTAGTGTTTCATATGACTTTAGATACAACCACAGAGCATCATCAAGCTTTCAAGATGAATCATTCCTATTAACATTCATTGTCTAGGCCAAGATACTCTTGATCTCCCGATTCAACACTTCAACTTAGCCACTCGTTTGGGGATGGTACGGAGTTGCTACTTTGTGTTTCACTCCATATTTGCTCAATGTGAAAGAAAAAATCTTGTAGAAAAAATTGGATCCCCCATCACTAATAATAAAGTGAGGAGTACCAAAGCTGGCAAAAAATCTAGCGTTTTAGGAACTGAACAACACTTTCCCTTCATTATTTGGTAGTACGACAGCCTCCACAATTTAGAAACATAATTTTCTCCATAAAAATGTATTTATTACCAACCAAACTCACAAATTAGCCCATCAAATATATTCCCCAAACTTCAAATATCTCAATATCTAAAATAGGCATGAGAAGCAACTATTTTCTTTTAGACACTAAACCTTGTTTCTGACATTGAGTGCACTTCTTGACAAATTCGTGAGCATCTTTGTAAAGGGATGACGAACAGTAACAAATTTGAAGAACTTTAGCAGTTGTACATACCCCACCATGATGTCCCCAACTGGTGAATCAAGACAAGCATGAAGAATATTTTTGGTATCTTCCTTTGGAACGCATCTCCTAAGGATATGGTCTGCACATTCTCTGAATATGTGTTGTTCATCCCAAAAGTATTTCTTGACATCGAACAAGAACCTCTTTTGTTGATGGATGTTCAATTCATCTGATATTAACCCACACACCACATATTTAGAAAATTCACATACCACAAAGTTTATTGAATAGTTACCATGAATAAATATTCATCGGAAAAGGCTTCATTTATGTCTACCTCCAACTCGACATCTTCCTTGACTTCCAATCTTGATAAGTGGTCAGCCACCTGATTTCCATAACCCCTTATATCTTTAACTTCAAAGTAAAATTCTTTTAACAATATCATCCACCTTATCAATCTTGGCTTGGCATCCTCGTTTGCCATCAAATAACGTAGAGGTCAGCATGATCAGTGTGAACAATAATTTTAGTGCCTAGCTAGTATGCCCAAAATTTCTCAAACGCATATGATACCACGAGTAATTCTTTTTCCGTAACTGTGTAGTTATGTTGAACATCGTTTAGGGGTTTTCTTGCATAGTAAATGGGGTGAAATAATTTGATGCATTTTCCCCCAACACATCACCTAATTACGTGCCACTTGCATTACACATCACTTCAAAGGGTTCTAACCAATCTGGACAAATGATAATCGGGGTGGATATCAAAAACACTTGAAAGCCACCATGCACGCATCATCAATGTTAACTTCACCTTCTTCTCCAAAAATTGGATAGAAGGTGTGATATTTTTTTATAAGTCTTTGATGTACCTCATGTCAAAGCAAACATGCCCCAAGAAATTACGAATACCTTTCGCTTAAATTGGTGGTGGTAGTTTCTTTGTAACTTCAATATTTGTTTTATCAACCTTCATCCCTTTTTGTGACACTTTGTGACCAAGAACTATACCGTCCCTAACATTGAAGTGGCATTTTTCCCAATTTAGGACCAAATTGTCTCCACTCATCTTTGTAGAACTTTTCCCATGTGTGCTAAACTTCTTCAAAAGTTTCACCCACAATCGAGAAGTCATCCATGAAGACTTCCATTGAATCATTCACCATATCAACGAAAATAGATGGCATGAAACGTTGAAATGTTGTTGGAGCATTACATAACCCGAACGACATTGTTTGAAGGCAAAGGTACCATATGGGAAGGTGAAGGTAGTTTTTTCTTGGTTTTCCCGAGCAGTGGAGATTTGATTAAAACGTTAGTAACCATCAAAGAAGCAATAACATTCTCTTTTTAAGAGTCGATCAAGCATTTTATCCATAAAGGGCATGGGAGAGTGATCTTTATTGTTTCAAGAGTTCAACTTTTAGAAGTCCATGCATACTTCCCATCCGGCCACCGGTCTCACAGAAACAATCTCTCCCTTTTCATTTGGAACTATCGTGATGCTTCCCTTTTTTGGTACGCATTGGACCGGACTCACTCACTTACTATCCACAATAGGGTAAATAACTCCTACTTGTAACAACTTAACAATCTCCTTTTTCACTACATCTTGCACCGTCGGGTTCAATCTCCTTTGGTGTTCTCGACTTACATTCTCTATCAAGTTGCATCTCGTGGGTGAAAATGCCAGATGGAATGCCCACAATGTCTATGATCGTCCATCTAATGGATTTGATGTATCTTTGTAATATATCCAGGAGCAACTTCACCTGCCATTCAAGAGAATTGGCAGCAATAATTACCGGCAAGGTGTTATTTTCCCCTAGAATGCATATCGAATATGGGATGGAAGCACATTTAACTCAAGCTTTGGTGGTTCCTCTGTTGATGGCTATGCTGGAGGACTTTCTCAATTTCTTAAATCAATGTCTAGCTTCAATGGAGACTTTTAATGTACCCCCATTCCTGAAAGAGCAGTGACCACCTCTTTGTAACCTTGAACCTCAAACTCATCAGTTAGCAAGCACGACCTCAAGTGGTTCACTCATACATATCAGATAGATCACATTAGCTACCACCTCATCAATTACATTGATAGTAAAGACCACGTGAATATTGTTTGGGTGCTTAATGACTTACAAACATTGAAAGTTACTTCATCTTTATTCACCCGAAATTTCAACTTTCATTTCAACATGCACTTACACACTTCTGGTCGCTGGAAAGGCATTACTATAATAATGGAAATTTCCACCTCTATCCTCCCTCTCCCTATCTCACTTGCCATATATACAAATATATATGTATAATATACAGTTATCTAACCCATATACATATACAATTCACTTTTCTCCCACTCTTTTCCCCCTCTCTCGCCTCTCTCCTCTCTCTCCCAATCTCGCTCGCCTCTCTCCTCCATACAACATGTAGCTACAGATTGTAATTATCAAACTATAGCTATGGAGAGTAATTAATTAATTTTAAGTGGCTATATGTGAAAGTTCCCCCTAAAATAATCACTTTGCTTGGCCCATTCTTCATAGTATCTTCTTTGCTCTTCCTCTGTGTGGATGTTCCAACCTTGATTCCCACCTCGCTGTAAATAGCGTGGATGGAAACCCTCTTCGTACCCACTGGAATTTAAACATTGATTCTCCCCGGGTTTGAATAACCCGACGAATAACTCTCCTCAACTTTTAACACTCCACTTGTTCCTTTGGGATTTTTAACATTCTCTAACACATGTTGTTGATGTAGTTCCATTTGGGCTGGCATTTTCTTGATGTTTTAATCCTTTATCTTTCCTTATCATGTTCTTTAAGTCATTCTAAAGAAGATGAAATTTGATCTTCTCGAGTGACCAATCTTGATTAATTTTGGTCAAGTAATCACAAAGAAATGAAGCCACCACAATTGATTGCAACATTATTCCCCCTCGAACCAATTGATTGCCAATCCTTTATTTACCGAATGAAGATGCCGGTAAAATATTGGTGTAGCAAATCATTGGTAGCCCATGAATTCGTAATACCTTGGAAATCTAATGACCTAAGACAGTGCCTTTAATGATGTGTAATAACTTAAAAAGGGTTAAAATGGTGTTTTTAGTCCTAATCTATTGTAACTAACAAATGTTGAAAATGTTAGTACCTAAAGGTTTAAGAACAACCTTGACGTATGTAAAACTAGTAACCAAATGTAACACCTCAGAAATTTAATGACATAGACTAGAGTCTCACCTATTGAAAAATGTTCAAAATGATGTTTCCAGACCTAGATTTATGTAATAAACTTGATTTATACGTATTAGAACCTGAACGTCAACGGACGACCATGACGTCCGGTAACTAGTAAACTTACTAGTAAACGTCCTTAGGTTTGGTAAAGGTTTGGGAGTGTCGTATGAAGTCTAAAACATGTAAAATACATTTAATAGGTAAAAAAAAGGGTATATATTGTTAAAACGTCCTGGTCCGACCCCCCAAGGACAACCCTAGTGTTCCTTGAGGAGGACCCAACTATTGGCCAACAAGCTCCCAAAGGAAGTAGGCGATAACACATAGAAGAAACCAGCCCGCATCGTGGACTTTGTTCACCATGGGCTAAAATGTTTGTTCCTCTTCACGAACACGTCGCAGACTATACATGCTCAAAAATTAATTTTGAATATCTTGTGGGAAAGCTCCGCGACGCAGACTTGTTCCCCGATGAAAATTCTTATATTTAAAGTTCAGTTTGACTTCACTAAAAAGTCAAATTAAGTGAGGGCTCTGTTGGATATTTTAGGGGAAGGTTCCATATTGATTTTAAATCAGTTTTACACCACATTTCACCCACCCAAATAAAACCCCAAATTGAATTGCAATTCACTCCCATTTCTCTGTAAATTCTCTCTCTAATCAACCTCCATTAAAAAAGCTTTTGTAATGACCGAGGAGCACCCCCTAGATGGTACCGGCGTACTCGACCTCAAGAGAGGTCTCGTACAAGCCTCTTATAATAATCATCATGGCATAATGAACTTGAAATAATGCAGAAAATTTAAGAACTTTTTCATAGTGAAGTATACTTAGACTTCCCGCATATTAAACATAAGTGACTCATGGTCATATTCTAATATTGTCTCACAACCCCATCTATTTATAAGATTTCAACACAAGTCTACAAATAGGGTTCTTAGGCCTTTAGACACCATAGTCTCTAGAACAAATATACATCAGAGAAGATTACTAATTCTATTACATCAATAGCGAAAATATAAAGGGGTCCACTAGTGCATATGTCCTCGAATCTTTGAGGACCTACCACAATGTCTTGGGGAATAGAAGTCCAAGCTTTCTTCAAGAACAGAGGAGAAACCAACTAGGCGTAACCTATATTCATATATAAAATGGAGAAAAAAGGGTTAGTATAATTAATGCACTACGTATGGACAAATGCATAAAACCTTTAAAACATATGAAAAGGATATTTACATGTAATACATGTATTTATAAGGTTTTGAAGGTCATTTGCATCAACAATACAACACATAATTCAAATTTTCCAATAATATATAAATAACAACACAACATGACTTTAGCACTTCCTAAAGGTCCAGTGCAATGTAGAGTTAGCATACCATACTACCAACCCTACCAAGAAGCCTCATAGAACCAACCTTGGTCACACATGTTACGTTTTACCTTCATTTTATAATACATATATCGTAATCATTTTATAACTATAAGGAACTACCTACAACAACCTTCTAAGCATACTAATGTAATGTACAAGCGAAGTCCCATACCCCCACTTCTACTTAGTAAACTCATTAGGAAGTTATAGACTAGTTCATATGTCACGACCCGAAAGCACCCCCTAGAAGTTAGGGAAAACCTTCGAATCGTGACCGGCGTACTTGACCCCTTTGGGGTATCGTACAAGCCCTCTAACTCGCATTCATAACATAAAACATGAAAAGTAGTGCGGAATTAAAACTTTTCACGATAATAATAAATAAAGGAGTCTTTGCATAAATACTAGGAAATCTTATCGTCACAAGCCAACTTAAAGACACAACTTAGAACCTTAGGGACACGCCTCTTTACAATAGAATAAATACATTTTTAAGTCTTAATAAGGAAACTAGGAAACATAAAAACTATGTCCTCGAATATATGAGGACATACCCAAGTCTTGAGAGATAGAATTCCCAAGCTTCAACTTCGATCCTCCAAAGGCTTCCAACCTATACTCATAAGGTATAAAAAGTATAGGGTTAGTACAACAATGTACTAAGTATGGCATATGCAAAAACATGCAAAAAGGGACATTTTAGTAAAGATAGCTTTTTATGCAATTCAAATATAACCTTCATGAATCTAGAAGCAAACCCACATAAGAATCAACGATTTAACACTTTATGGCTATCTTACCAAACTTAAAGTAAACAAAAGGAACATTCCAATTAACTTTGCTAAACTTGCAATAAAATTGAATAAAGCATCATAGTGAACATTTTGAATTCTTACCATGAAGACCTTACAGTGAAAGGCACGGTCCAAGTCATATGAACCCTTTTTCTTTGAAGTTGCCCTAACCCAAGGTTATTCTAAGACTCCCTAAGGTGAGCCAAGAAGGGACTCTCATTACACCTCCCTTCAAAGCACACCAAAGCGACCCTTAAAACTACCTAATCTTAGGCTTACTTCGTTAGAAATCAAATCCACGCCCTTGGCTAACATATGCAAAACACTCATGGAAATATAGGTCATACCAAGTGCAATGTGAGAGTAGCATCCCATACTACCACTCCCACTTAGTACTCCTAATGGATTCCATTTACTCAAGTACTCCACAATAATCCTCCATAACACTACACCATAGTACTCATTCACACGGAATTCATGAAGGTACTCTTCTCCCATAGTAGGTATAGGTCACACCAAGTGCAATGTGAGAATAGCATCCCATACTACTACTCCCACTCAATGCTCATACTTGGTAACTAATGTGGATTGAGCACTTCACGACATACATACACAATTTCAACAATACACAAGATAACTAGTTTCAAAACAATTCTTTTGTGGGAGTTAGCTTAACCGACAAAGACCATGAGAGCTAGACATGGAATCCCGATATTAACCCCTATCGGATGAGGGATCCTTACCTGCCTAGAGTAAGGTCATGCTTCTTAGCGTTTACATGGCTTTTCCAATAGCTACACCTATGCGGGCATATAGTTAAGGGATAAGGAGATTGTTACTAAGTAACTCACTCTCTACTAACGAGTAGTACTCATCTCAAGAGGTACTTTGGATTACAACATCTCAACTAACGAAGTGCAATCCACCTCCCCTTCATATCCTCTTGGTGCTAGGCATAACTCCACACGGATTTCTCATCATAAAAGTATATCATAGGAAGCTCACTAGGAAATGGAGAGGTTGTTACTAGACACTACATCTCAACTCACGAAGTGTGTCCACCTCAAGACTTCCCCTTTTTGCTCAACTTGACATAATACAAATCTTAGAAGAGTGTGTGTGTACATGTGCACACCTTGCATATAAGCATCATTTCATTTTCATCAAGTTCTACTCATACTTTAACCTTGATTCATCAAGCTACGCACTCTACATACTTCTCATGATCATATACTTCATTTAGACATAAACTAGGTCAAACATGCGATTCAAGCTACATCAAACACAACATAAGACCCATTTCCAATGTATCTTCATTTCACATATTAGACCTTCAAGGTCACATACTCAAACCATACTAAGTAACATCAAGTTCATTAATTAGCACCGCCACCCATAAGGTGGACCATACCACTCAAATAGCAATTCATAATAAGAACTATACAATAAGAACAACTCATCAACAATTCAAACCATCATTACCCATAAGCAATTTATCAATATTTCACCATATGAAGGCCCTTAGGGCAGTAGCTACACCAACATGACATACACAAGAAGACCCAAGTTCATACCTTACTCAAATCATGCTCACATAACCCATTTTCATGCCAAAAGTTGAAGTATGCATATACAAGAGTTTCATGGAGTTTTAACATCAAAACCATCTATTCAAACCAAGATAAATACATTTAAACCATTAAAACTTAGTTACAAGAAGACCCATAATAGAAATCAAAGTTTAGAAGAAGTTGAGTTTAAAACCCCTTTTGAAAACCATTTTTGGATGTTGGCTTCTTGAATGGAAAGGTATTCAAGAATGGATACCATACCTTTAGGAGAAAGAAACCCACGAATTTGATGAAGAAACAATTCCTAATCCGTCCTCCTATCCTTCCTTGACTTCTAGCTTCCAAGAGAGTTGAGAGAGTTTTCTTGAGAGAAAGAGAGAGTTGGATCTTGAAGAGAAAAGGGGGCTCTTCTCTAGGTTTAGGGTGTAAGAGAGTCTTATAAGGCTTGGGGTGTATTTACATAAAACACCCTAAGCTGGCAGCCTTTAAATCATGCACTGGCAGGCTTCGTCGACGAGACCTCCTCGACGGACCGTCACGTCCACCACGGACCGTCACGGGGTTCCGTCGAGGAACACTTGGCTTCTAAATGGAGCCTGTCCCAATTTCACTCTCTGTCACCCACGACGCCCTGGCTCGACGGACCGTCCTGAGTACAATGAACCGTCCTGAGTACGACGGACCGTCCTGAGTACGACGGACCTTCCTGAGTACGACGGACCATCGCCATGGCCGTCGTGAGCTACTGATGGGCAGACTTGCCCAAGCCCTAGGGCCCTTCATCTAGAGTCCTTGGGGTCCTAGGTGAGGTCGTGCCCAGACGTCAACCCCTTAAACTAAGTCGTCTAGGTCTAAGGAACATCCGACGCATGTTTCAAGTAAAACGAACACATAAAACTCATCCAAACTCGCCAAGACATACAAGTACATTCTAAGGCATATCATCCGAACGTCATGGACATTTTTGGTCGATTGAACTCCAAACTTAACCAAACCTTGCACACTGCCTAAGGACACCAAACTAACTCCGTTTAACTTAAAATTAACTCAAGAAACAACCATGAGGCTCTAGTTCACCTTAGTTCATTTTGGGGCGTTATATTCTCCCCCACTTGGAATAACATTCGTCCTCGAATGACACTTAAATTTTAAGAACAGCAAGGACTTCACTTAGCATCATATAATACATTTAGATCATGATCAAAACATCAACAATCAAAGCATCCATTAGCAAGGAGCATCATTTCACACTTTCTACACTTATCAACATATACTACTTTTGCCAAACTTCACAAAGTCAAAACTCAACCTTAAACTTCTTTTATGGAGGAACTACCTTCTCCAACATTAAACATGCTCATATACAACAATTTTGCATATAATTAAACTTAAATTAAGGCAAGGCAAATTTTTTTTTTTCTCAAATTGCAAAATTGTTTTTCACAGTGAATATTCACTGTACATTGTCAAATATAGAAAACTTTCAAAATTCCACTCTTTGAGCAATTTATCAATATGACATGATCATATGAACTATAAAACCATATATACTCATTTCATAACACAAAAGCAACAATAACCAAGAGTTGAGACTTACCAAAACCATCAATCCGGATTAATTATCCTTTCTAGCCCCCATCCCATAGGAAGGGTTCTTCTTGGGAGCATTAGGATCTAGGGAAGCTTGATTGACATCTCTCCCCCTTGATTTAAGGTTTGGGCAGTCCCTCATCTTGTGGCCTCTATTACCACATGCAAAACAACCATCCGTTCCGGCAAGACACTTACCCCCATGTTGCTTGCCACAAGTAGGGCACCTAGCCCTTTCATAGGAATGACCACCACCTTGAGAAGATTGATTTGGAGCCCTATCCTTGTTTCCCATAGAAGAATCTTGGGGATAAAACCTCTTCTTAGGCCTTTGGTGACTAGAATCATCCGACCTAGGTCTCTTACCCTCTTGCCTTATCTCCCTAATTTTGGACTCCTCAATTTGTTGCGCATAAACCATGAGCCTAGAGATATCCATGTCATTAAGAAGCATAGCCGTACGACACTCTTTTTCCACCAAGCTAGACACGCCCATCACAAACTTGTTCATCCTAGCCCTAGGGTTGGCTACCATGTTTGGGGCATACTTAGAGAGTTGGGTGAATTTGAGAGAGTACTCTTGCACACTCATTCCCCCTTGACGGAGGTTCATGAATTCAACCATCTTCTTCTCCCTCCACTCTAAAGGAAAGAATCTATCTAGGAAAGCCTCTTTGAATTCCTCCCAATCAACCGGTCCTCTTTCTAAGGGTCTCTCACCCCTCCATTGCTCATACCACACTTGAGCAACATCCTTAAGTTGGTAAGCGGCCAATTCCGCTTTCTCCCTAGGGGTCACACCCATAGCATCTACCACCTTGAAAACCTCATCTATGAAGCCTTGTGGATCTTCATCCACCTTAGTGCCATGAAAGGTAGGAGGGTTCATCCTCATGAAATCCCGAATCCTAGAAGCGGGAGTACTAGCATTTGGTTGGGGCCTATCTCCTAGGTTAGCTTGGCCCACAAAGTGATTGTTAACAACTTGAGCTTGAGCCGTCATGAGTTGGGTCAAGTTCATTAGGGCAGCCCTCAACTCCGCATTAGTCATATCACCCTCAACAAAAGGAGCTTGAGGCATAGGAGGCACTTGAGGTCCTTGAGGTTCCGGAGGCACTTGAGGTTCTTGAAGAGGAACCTCCTCATTTTCCTCCCCTAAGACAACAATAGGAACTTGGTCAACATGGGGAAGGACTCTCTCATTTTGTACACCTCCCTCCTCCCTTCTAGCGGTCGATCTCCTCGTATTCATGTCCTAAAAACACAAAAGAAGAGGTTGAGAATAGACACCTTATATACTCAACTCTAAGGCACGATACTAGAATAGAGAAGAAAGTGAAACTTCTAGCATCCTATAGCCTCTTGTCCATGGATGTGTCGCGACTCACACCAATGACCAAGATACTACTAGATGTGGCTTGTGAGACTTTCAGACCTTAAACTATTTCCCAAAACCTTATGCTCTGATACCAAGTCTTGTCACGACCCGAAAGCACCCCCTAGAAGTTAGGGAAAACCTTCGAATCGTGACCGGCGTACTTGACCCCTTTGGGGTCTCGTACAAGCCCTCTAACTCGCATTCATAACATAAAGCATGAAAAGTAGTGCGGAATTAAAACTTTTCACGATAATAATAAATAAAGGAGTCTTTTCATAAATACTAGGAAATCTTATCGTCACAAGCCAACTTAAAGACACAACTTAGAATCTTAGGGACACCCCTTTACAATAGAATAAATACATTTTTAAGTCTTAATAAGGAAACTAAGAAACATAAAAACTATGTCCTCGAATATATGAGGACATACCCAAGTCTTGAGAGATAGAATTCCCAAGCTTCAACTTCGATCCTCCAAAGGCTTCCAACCTATACTCATAAGGTATAAAAAGTATGGGGTTAGTACAACAATGTACTAAGTATGGCATATGCAAAAACATGCAAAAAGGGACATTTTAGTAAAGATAGCTTTTTATGCAATTCAAATATAACCTTCATGAATCTAGAAGCAAACCCACATAAGAATCAACAATTTAACACTTTATGGCTATCTTACCAAACTTAAAGTAAACAAAAGGAACATTCCAATTAACTTTGCTAAACTTGCAATAAAATTGAATAAAGCATCATAGTGAACATTTTGAATTCTTACCATGAAGACCTTACAGTGAAAGGCACGGTCCAAGTCATATGAACCCTTTTTCTTTGAAGTTGCCCTAACCCAAGGTTATTCTAAGACTCCCTAAGGTGAGCCAAGAAGGGACTCTCATTACACCTCCCTTCAAAGCACACCAAAGCGACCCTTAAAACTACCTAATCTTAGGCTTACTTCGTTAGAAATCAAATCCACGCCCTTGGCTAACATATGCAAAACACTCATGGAAATATAGGTCATACCAAGTGCAATGTGAGAGTAGCATCCCATACTACCACTCCCACTTAGTACTCCTAATGGATTCCATTTACTCAAGTACTCCACAATAATCCTCCATAACACTACACCATAGTACTCATTCACACGGAATTCATGAAGGTACTCTTCTCCCATAGTAGGTATAGGTCACACCAAGTGCAATGTGAGAATAGCATCCCATACTACTACTCCCACTCAATGCTCCTACTTGGTAACTAATGTGGATTGAGCACTTCACGACATACATACACAATTTTAACAATACACAAGATAACTAGTTTCAAAACAATTCTTTTGTGGGAGTTAGCTTAACCGACAAAGACCATGAGAGGTAGACATGGAATCCCGATATTAACCCCTATCGGATGAGGGATCCTTACCTGCCTAGAGTAAGGTCATGCTTCTTAGCGTTTACATGGCTTTTCCAATAGCTACACCTATGCGGGCACATAGTTAAGGGATAAGGAGATTGTTACTAAGTAACTCACTCTCTACTAACGAGTAGTACTCATCTCAAGAGGTACTTTGGATTACAACATCTCAACTAACGAAGTGCAATCCACCTCCCCTTCATATCCTCTCGGTGCTAGGCATAACTCCACACGGATTTCTCATCATAAAAGTATATCATAGGAAGCTCACTAGGAAATGGAGAGGTTGTTACTAGACACTACATCTCAACTCACGAAGTGTGTCCACCTCAAGATTTCCCCTTTTTGCTCAACTTGACATAATACAAATCTTAGAAGAGTGTGTGTGTACATGTGCACACCTTGCATATAAGCATCATTTCATTTTCATCAAGTTCTACTCATACTTTAACCTTGATTCATCAAGCTACACACTCTACATACTTCTCATGATCATATACTTCATTTAGACATAAACTAGGTCAAACATGCGATTCAAGCTACATCAAACACAACATAAGACCCATTTCCAATATATCTTCATTTCACATATTAGACCTTCAAGGTCACATACTCAAACCATACTAAGTAACATCAAGTTCATCAATTAGCACCGCCACCCATAAGGTGGACCATACCACTCAAATAGCAATTCATAATAAGAACTATACAATAAGAGCAACTCATCAACAATTCAAACCATCATTACCCATAAGCAATTTATCAATATTTCACCATATGAAGGCCCTTAGGGCAGTAGCTACACCAACATGACATACACAAGAAGACCCAAGTTCATACCTTACTCAAATCATGCTCACATAACCCATTTTCATGCCAAAAGTTGAAGTATGCATATACAAGAGTTTCATGGAGTTTTAACATCAAAACCATCTATTCAAACCAAGATAAATACATTTAAACCATTAAAACTTAGTTACAAGAAGACCCATAATAGAAATCAAAGTTTAGAAGAAGTTGAGTTTAAAACCCCTTTTGAAAACCATTTTGGAAGTTGGCTTCTTGAATGGAAAGGTATTCAAGAATGGATACCATACCTTTAGGAGAAAGAAACCCACGAATTTGATGAAGAAACAATTCCCAATCCGTCCTCCTATCCTTCCTTGACTTCTAGCTTCCAAGAGAGTTGAGAGAGTTTTCTTGAGAGAAAGAGAGAGTTGGATCTTGAAGAGAAAAGGGGGCTCTTCTCTAGGTTTAGGGTGTAAGAGAGTCTTATAAGGCTTGGGGTGTATTTACATAAAACACCCTAAGCTGGCAGCCTTTAAATCATGCACTGGCAGGCTTCGTCGACGAGACCTCCTCGACGGACCGTCACATCCACCACGGACCGTCACGGGGTTCCGTCGAGGAACACTTGGCTTCTAAATGGAGCCTGTCCCAATTTCACTCTCTGTCACCCACGACGCCCTGGCTCGACGGACCGTCCTGAGTACGACGGACCGTCCTGAGTACGACGGACCGTCCTGAGTACGATGGACCGTCCTGAGTACGACGGACCGTCCTGAGTATGACGGACCGTCCTGAGTACGACGGACCGTCGCCATGGCCGTCGTGAGCTACTGATGGGCAGACTTGCCCAAGTCCTGGGGCCTTTCATCTAGAGTCCTTGGGGTCCTAGGTGAGGTCGTGCCCAGACGTCAACCCCCTAAACTAAGTCGTCTAGGTCTAACGAACATCCGACGCATGTTTCAAGTAAAACGAACACATAAAACTCATCCAAACTCGCCAAGACATACAAGTACATTCTAAGGCATATCATCCGAACGTCATGGACGTTTTTGGTCGATTGAACTCCAAACTTAACCAAACCTTGCACACTACCTAAGGACATCAAACTAACTCCGTTTAACTTAAAATTAACTCAAGAAACAACCATGAGGCTCTAGTTCACCTTAGTTCATTATGGGGCGTTATATCATACTTCTTCATTACTTCACTACTTTTAGGGAAATTCAACCATATATAACCTAGCCCATGAGAGATTCCATAGAATCTGGTGTCATAAAGCCACACACCGAAAAAAGGTGTTCCACTTGCCAAGGTGAAACCTAGAAACTATCTATTATGTGGATCCACTAGCTATATTCTACAAATGCACACAGTTAAGGGATAGTGAGTTCGCTTCTAGAAACCCAGCCTATTGCATTAGCGGGAAGGATTTCATCTCATGAGTAATCACTTGGATGAGCCGGCCTATTGCATTAGTGGGAGAGTCTTTTCCTCATATTACATATCCACTCGGTGCTTAGTATACCTCCCAACTTACTACCATTGTTCTGTTTATTGTATATACATGTGTTGGCAGTAATTCATCTTCATTCAAAACAATTCAACATAAATATCTTTGATCCATTAAGTGAGAATGCACTTTCACCGTAGAATTATCATGCATATGTGAGTAGTACCTTCATAGTCTTAATTATATTATTTTCATGAGGATTATACTTTCAATCACAACAAGAGACCAATCTCATGATAAAAGTTTCATACTACACAATATACAAGGTTCAAGAGAATGCTACCATACTAATTACATTCTTGTGTCCTTCCATAAGACATATACCTTGTAAGCAACTTCAAAGTCTATGTACAATGTTCTTCACCACATATACAACCCTAGAATTTACCCTATTATCAAGGATAAGAATAAGATATCATGATTAACCTTATTGAAATCACAATAGGCATGAAAGGCAAGATTATATAACTATATAATAATTAAATACAATGCAACATGCTCATATTCACTCAATTCATCCCACAACATTCATGAAAGTTGGGTTATGGGGTCACATGGGTTCTTGGGGGATTTTAAAAATATAAATATTCAATTAATCCCAATATAATAATTATATAAGGCACATAACATAAAGAAAATGATTTTGAGTGAACCCATGGCTAGATTACAAAACCCTAGTTTTGGTCACATTGTAGATTTTGAAATTAGAAGTTTTGAAGGTCTTCATGGAGAAACTAATCCATGAATAAATATCCCCATAACTTAGTTGATGATATTACACGAAATTTAAGAGAAAAAGGATGAATCTTGAGTGCCCTAGCTTGAGTTCTTCTTTGTTCTTCAATGGTGATCTAGAGAGAGAATTTGTGAGTGAGAGAAAATGGGTTTTTATTTTTTATTTGGAAGTTAAGAAGAGTTAGTTGTTTTAATGAGTCAAATTCTTTTAATATACTTAAAATTACCAATTAAGATCGACCCCACACTTAAATGGCCAAGGGTAGAATTTAGCAAACCACCCTTGGCTCGTCAGAATTTTGCACCAATGTGCAGGCTCAATGGACAACCCCAGTCAACAGTCCGTCATGGCATGGCATCGTTTTGGTCAAAGAGGTCCATTTTGGATCCATTTTTCCAAATTTCTAAGTGTCAACAACCGAAAACTAAGGATGGAGCATCTTCCAAACGATGACTCGTCGTATGTTCTCGTGGTTGCACACCGCCAAATGACAGTTTTGATGGTTAATGCAAGGATCCTCCTCAAGGACCCCTAAGGTGATTCTTGGGGAGTCGTACCCAAATGTTTCGATCCTAAGAAAACTCTACTATATATTCTACACCATTCCACAAATTTTACTTAATTCCGACTCTTAAAACCCCTTGAAACATGCCAAGGCACACTAGCTCAATTTCACTAGCCTCCGAACGTCATGGTCGTTTCTTGACGTTTTGATTCCAATACTTCCTAATTTGGTTGAATACCTTATTTTAGGTCTAGAAACACTGTTTTAAGGTTCGTTCATAAAGTGATGCTCTAGACTAAGTCATGGTCTTCTGGAGTGTTACATTATCCCACCCTTAGGAACATTCATCCCTGAATGACACTTAAATCTTTTTGTAGGGAAAAGATAGACTCAAGTGTAAATAGACTTCTCACTTAGCATAGTCAATTCATTAAGGTATTCTAATATTTATCTCAAATATAACCACCTTATGAGAATTACAAAGTTAAGGCATAGCCCTTACACTAGTACAATATGCCACATATAGGCTTACAACAATAGTTCAAAATATTAGGAAAGAACAAGTGTCTTTATACATAAGCATACTACTAAGATAGAAAAATGGCATCATCCTCGAACTTTGAGGACTCACCAACAACTTGGTAAAAACCACTTCCTCTTGCAAATGTCCTCGAAGCACATCAATGGCCCGAACCTACATATTTGTAGAAATATAAAGTATATGGGTTAGTACAAACTACATGTACTATGTATGGAAACATATGCAATTAAAACCTTTGAAGACATGCACAAAAGGGACCATTTCATTAGAAACATGCATAGGTCATTTTAAAATCCTTTATGCACAATCAAGAGCATATACAAGGTAATTATCACACGATCACCAAGACATGTTCATATAAGCAAGAATAACATCATCATAAAGTCATATCAACATTTCATGTTCAATAGTTCATATCATCAAAATGTACAAGACCCTTACCAACAATCCCATCCCAAGCCTACAAGTGCAATGCTCATGTGAATCCCCATAACCCCACATAATCAAGTAAACAAGAAAAGAAATTATAAGTAATGCATTGCCTCATATAACATAACATCAAGTGTAGTCATCATCGCATGTAGCAATTTATACCAATATCATGTTCTTCAAATGAAACCAACATCATATAAGAGCAACATCATGTAGGACCAACATATATACATTTCATTTATAACATAAGTGCATAAGACCATCCTCCTTGGACTCCCATCAAGGCCAACTTGTGCAATGCATAGGTAAATCCCCTTACCCTTACCTACACTAAGTGGTACCCCTTAATCCACCCTAGTTAGTGTCCATCTTTATTACTTTCGTTCATTCATTTTACTTTCAGGAACAATCACCTTAACCGACAATAGAACATGTGAGCTAAACATGGAATCTGGTGTCATCAAACCCTACACTGAAAGAAGGTGCTCTACTTGCCAAGGTAGAACCAAACATGAACATAGCATTCTAGGTGGATACACTAGCTAGTTTTCCCATGGGGAAACATAGTTAAGGAACTAGGAGATTTACTAGAAACTCATGTATGAACATTTCATGGTAGTATCCATATCATGAGAACCATTGTGAACCTACCTTCCCTCATTGGGAAGGGACACCTCTCATATCTAGTTCGCTCGGTACTAAGCAAAAGTTTCTTTTTTAAATGTCTTTAAACCTTTCTTAATCATCAATTTTTTATATAGGCCATAGGGGACTAACCCCTTGTATAATCATTTCATTAGCTCATTAGGTTTAGAATGAGAACTTCCTTTCATCACAGCCCAACATTTACTGAGATCATCACATCAAATCATATCATAATAAAGCACACAAGATGATCGCGTTCAACCTTGCATGATCATACCCCTACAAAGATCTCACAATTCAAAATACTCATAACATGCCATCATATTCATCATATCATCATATTCATAATCTATTCACATAATCATACTTCAATTGAACATAATCCTCTAGAATAAACCATCGTTATTGAAGTAGAAACTCATAATCATAAAGGTCTCACCAATAGCTTCCAAAACCTCCTTCAACATCTTACCCTAAATTCATCACAATTATCCCATATTCCAATCACCATCATCATCAAATAGTAAACTATACAATAACATATTCAATTCCAACAACCCTAATCATCTACAAGTTCAATTCATAGCTAGGGTTAGCTAGGGAAAAGGGTTCATTCATGGATCTTTAATGGAGACTAGGTCAAAGATTAAGAACTACAAAAATTCCACAATTAAACAATTATAATATATACATATTAATCAATATAATAGAACATTAGATCAATTTGCAAAGGAACCCACGAAATTGGATGAAAACCCAAGTTTTAGACATCTTTGAAATCCAATTTTGATGAGCCTCTTGGGAAAAGAGATCCCAATAGTGAATAGCTTTAATACCTTAACAATCCTTGAAGATTGATGGAAGAAATATTTAGTCTTGACTCCTTAGAGAACCTTGAACCTTGGTCTTCAATGGTGGGTCTTTAGAATAAAGAGAGAAAGTAGAGAGAAGTGGGAGTGATTTGTGTTTGGGAAAATAATGAGGTGTTAAGTTAGTTTAATGAAGTCTAACTCTTTTATAGTCCCCAGCTAACTTAATTAACCACCCCTTAACCCTTAATTAATTATAAGCAAGAATAACATCATCATAAAGTCATATCAACATTTCATGTTCAATAGTTCATATCATCAAAATGTACAAGACCCTTACCAACAATCCCATCCCAAGCCTACAAGTGCAATGCTCATGTGAATCCCCATAACCCCACATAATCAAGTAAACAAGAAAAGAGATTATAAGTAATGCATTGCCTCATATAACATAACATCAAGTGTAGTCATCATCATATGTAGCAATTTATACCAATATCATGTTCTTCAAATGAAACCAATATCATATAAGAGCAACATCATGTAGGACCAACATATATACATTTGATTTATAACATAAGTGCATAAGAACATCCTCCTTGGACTCCCCTCAAGGCCAACTTGTGCAATGCATAGGTAAATTTCCATACCCTTACCTACACTAAGTGGTACCCCTTAATCCACCCTAGTTAGTGTCCATCTTTATTACTTTCATTCATTCATTTTACTTTCAGGAACAATCACCTTAACCGACAATAGAACATGTGAGTTAAACATGGAATCTGGTGTCATAAAACCCTACAATGAAAGAAAGTGCTCTACTTGTCAAGGTAGAACCAAACATGAACATAACATTCTAGGTGGATACACTAGCTAGTTTTCCCATGGGGAAACATAGTTAAGGAACTAGGAGATTTACTAGAAACTCATGTATGAACATTTCATGGTAGTATCCATCTCATGAGAACCATTGTGAACCTACCTTCCCTCATTGGGAAGGGACACCTCTCATATCTAGTTCGCTCGGTACTAAGCTAAAGTTTCTTTTTTAAATGTCTTTAAACCTTTCTTAATCATCAATTCTTAATATAGGCCATAGGGGACTAACCCCTTGTATAATCATTTCATTAGCTCATTAGGTTTAGAATGAGAACTTCCTTTCATCACAGCCCATCATTTAGTGAGATCATTACATCATAATCATATCATAATAAAGCACACAAGATGATCGCGTTCAACCTTGCATGATCATACCCCTACAAAGATCTCACAATTCAATATACTCATAACATGCGATAATATTCATCATATCATCATATTCATAATCTATTCACATAATCATACTTTATTTGAACATAATACTCTAGAATAAACCATCGTTATTGAAGTAGAAACTCATAATCATAAAGGTCTTACCAATAGCTTCCAAAACCTCCTTCAACATCTAACCCTAAATTCATCACAATTATCCAATAATACAATCACCATCATCATCAAATAGTAAATTATACAATAACATATTCAATTCCAACAACCCTAATCATCTACAAGTTCTACTCATAGCTAGGGTTAGCTAGGGAAAAGGGTTCATTCATGGATCTTTAGTGGAGACTAGGTCAAAGATTAAGAACTACAACAATTCCACAATTAAACAATCATAATATATACATATTAATCAATACAATAGAACATTATATCAATTTGAAAAGCAACCCACAAAATTGGATGAAAACCCAAGTTCTAGACATCTTTGGAAACCAATTTTGATGAGCCTCTTGGGGAAAGAGATCCCAATAGTGAATAGCTTTAATACCTTAACAATCCTTGAAGATTGATGGAAGAAATATTTAGTCTTGAATCCTTAGAGAACCTTGAACCTTGGTCTTCAATGGAGGGTCTTTAGAATAAAGAGAAAAAGTAGAGAGAAGTGGGAGTGATTTGGGTTTGGGGAAATAATTAGGTGTTAAGTTAGTTTAATGAAGTCTAACTCTTTTATAGTCCCCAGCTAACTTAATTAACCACCCCTTAACCCTTAATTTATTAATTAACTAATTAACCAAATCCCACACTTAGCTAAAATTGGACAATGAATCAAACCCCAAACGACGACTCCCTGTCGACGGGGTGTCGATCCAACTATGGACCGTCCTGGTCATCCTTGGTTTGGATCAGATATCTGATTTTTAAGACATTTTGGAAAATGGATAAGTATGAACCAATGATATACATCGACGGGTCATTTACCCATCGATGTCTCATTGTTTGGTTCGTCAATAGCCACTGTCAAATGACAGCTTTTACGGTCAAATGTTAGGGTTCTCTTCAAGAACCCTTAGGCTGGTCCTTGGGGAATCGTACCTAGACTTTTCGACCCCAAACACATTTTAACGTATATTTTAAATCTTTTTTCCAGATTTGACTTAATTCCGACTCTTAAAATCCCTTGAAACACACCAAGGCACACTAGCTCAATTTCACTAGTCTCCGAACGTCTTGGTTGTTTCTTAATGTTCTGACTCTAACACTTCCTGATTTAGTTTATAACCTTTGTTTCAGCTTAGAAACATTGTTTTAAGTCTTAGTTCATCAAGTGAGACTCTAGACTTAGTCATGGAACTTCTGGAGTGTTACATTTGCTATCAAATCCGTCTTTATTTTTTTATATAGTTCTATGAAGTCTCAGCAAAATATCTCTATGTTGGTTTAGGAGATTTTGAATGATGAGTGACTTGATTTGATAGAATTAAGACATTATGTTCCAAAAAATATTTAAAAATCAAGGTAAAACTCTTCATGGATTGACGAGAATTTATTTTTGAAGTTGGTCTTCAATTTAGTTATTAATATTTTACAGGTTTGTGGAGTCTCACCCAAACGTTCCTATCTTTATGTTGGAGAGCTCGAATGGGGAAAATTGATTCTATAGAAAATAGACTCTCTTAAGTCTACAATATTTCCAAAAATCAAAGCAAAAGTTCTGATGGATTAACCAAAATTTATATTTTGAAAGTTAGCGATCCAGCTGACTTTGAACAAAATCCATGACTTGACTTCTCGACAACTTCACCAGAGAGCCACATATTGATTTCCCTATGGATTGAGAATTTTTTCATAATCTATATGGAGAGAGAACACAAAACTCTTAAGACAATAGAACAATATTCATCATGACAAGCGCGAGCGAATATGCGAGAATTTTCACAATGTCGATTCAAAGCTTCGTGCTATTGGAACCCTGAGGCACATCACCACCTTTTTTACTTTTCAGTTTTACGATTGACTGCAAATAGTCTCAATATCAGATAAAAAAATATGAGGTTTAGTCCATGATTGGCGGAGAACATTGACTGCAAACAGTCTCAATATCAGATAAAAAATGTGAGGTGTAGTCCATGATTGGCGGAGAATCACTTGGTGCATCTTCATTTATGTAACAACCCTAAAAATGGATATGATAAGTAATGCTTAATGTGTCTAGAATGCCTACGATTAGATCGGGTTCACACGGATTGATGCGCGTAGAACAAATCTCTGAACCCTTGCTACTGCCAAGCCAACTAACTTGGGGAGTTAGTTGAGCTTGGAAAGGTTGGGTCCAACCATGTAGGGCTCTCAAATACGAAGATTTACTCGAATGAGTCTTTACCGGACTTAAAAAGGGAAAATCATAGTTATGGAGGGTCTAAGGGTAAAATGGTCTTTTTCCAGGCTAAGGGTAGTATCGTAATTACCCTAAATATATAATTAATTATTTAATTAATAAGGTGGAGGGGCATTTTTGGGAGAGAGGGCCGAAAATGGGCTCTTGAAGTGAAGTCTTGCTCCACCCGGGTTCGAACCTAGGTGGAAGCAATGAATTAAAGTGGTTTTTATTTAAGTTATTGAATTGATGTAATTAATTAATATTTATTATTCGTTAGCTGATTTAAAATAAAAGAGAAATCAGATCTTTATTTAATAAAACCTTATTTGACTAAGTCCTAAACTAGACTCAATCTCTCTTCTTTTTTTCACGATTCTCTCTGCCAAATAACTTTCAAGAACAGAAAAATAAACCAAGTTCTTCACACTTGAAGAACTCACACGAAATCACAAGAAAACAAACGTTAATCACACGTTAGGCAAAGCGAGGTTGTCCGTCGAGTGGTGTTGACATTGAGGGGACTTGGACGTGATCTTGGGTGAAGTTTTTGGTCAGCAAGTCGAGGGTTTAACATCAAAAAGGTATGGTTCTCTTCTCTCTTGGTCCCTTTCCCAAGAGACCCCTTAAGGTTAAGATTATTCAGTCCAAAAACTAGGGTTGTTCCCCGTTGCATGTCCCTGTCACTAGCTCCCAATGATTCGTAGGTTGGGAATGATTGCTGGTAGATTTAGGTGTATGTTGTGTTTTTGTGATGAATATGTTTATGTTTGTGTATTTAAAATCGTATGAATAACAACCTATGTGTTTTCAAAACTATGTGCATGTGTGTGCAAGAATGTGACTATGACTAAGGTCTGGCTTGATGCTCCAAAATGTGTAATGTTATGGTTGTTATTTTACGTGCATAAACCTATGTAAATCGTGATGTTCATATAATATGAAATGTGGCTAATTTAAGTAACAATCTTTTGGCTAAACGAATCTATGAAAAATGCACCCCAAAACGTGTTAAACGGTCTATGAATTACTCTATGAGTTCAAGTGAATAATATTGATGAAAGTGAGCTGAAATGTGACCAAATTTCCAACAACTTACAAGTTTAGTTTAGGCTAAATGTAGATGAACAAATCTGGAAAATTAATTGAGTGTAAAATTAGGTGAGGTCACCAGGATTCGAACCCGTAACCTCACCTGTATGATGCACTAAATAGAAAAAAAAAGAAATGGGGGTTAAGGGGATTTGATCTCGGGTGTGCTGGCTGAAAAACAAGTACAAAAAAATTAAGAAAAGAAATGTAACGCGTGGGAATCAAACCCACGACCTCAACGCATCGAAGGAGAGTTAAGAGAAAATGAAGATAAAAGAAATGTGAGGCGTGGGAATTGAACCCACGACCTCTAGGTAGTAGGGGAGAAATAAAAGAATAATAAAAAGAGGCTGTGGGGGTTTGATCCCACAACCTCATGGTTAACTCGAAATAGACAAGGAGAAATAGATAAAAAAAAATAAAAGGGGTTGTGGGGGTTCGATCCCACAACCCCTCGGCCAAGTAAGAGGAAATTCAAAGGAGAGAAATAAAGAGGAAACGTTGCTGTTGGGGCTCGATCTAGGGTCCCAATGTCATGTGGACCAAAAATAAAATAAATGAAAAATGTAAGTGTTGTCCAAGGGATTCGAAACCGGGTTCCCTTGCCCAAATTCTATATTGATACATAAGTCATACGTGAATTATATATTCAAGAATAATGCTGCCTACTTAGATCGAAATTGAGATCTTGGCATACATACAAGATGCATAAGTCTTGTACCACATAATCTTAGGAAGATATGAATCACTTAAACGAACTATGAATGAAGCCTCATGGCTTGTATGTATAGACTCATAAGTCTAACATACGTTTAAAAATAAGTGAACCTAAGATGTATGTAATGAAATGATGTAAACCTAGAAGGGTTAAGTACGAGTGTAAAACACACTAAATGGCCAAGTGTATTGGCATACAATGACATGAATATTATGTAATGAAATGATGAAACCCTAGAAGGGTTAAGTAAGAGTGTGAAACACACTAAATGGCCAAGTGCATTGGCATATGATGAAATGAACATTCACGTAATAAGGGGTGAGTAATTATGATGACCAATGTGCTAAAGTTAATTAATGTGGTGACAACAAGATAAGAGGCTAATGTAAAAGATGAGATCAATCTCAAATGATCCTAAGTAAATGTTACCAAAACGTACTCACCTATGAAAGTGTAAAGTTAATGAAGAGACCAGTCTCTATGAACACTCTAATAAAAGTATTGAGAATAATGTATACTTAATACTAATGATGAGATGAGAAATCATCTATTGAGGTATGATGTCCTCATACTAGAAGCCAGCTTCCATGACGTATGAGTTGAATGAAATGGAACTTTATACTGAGCACCGATAGACTAGCTATGAGCGGTGATGCCTTCTTTTGGGAAGGGCGAAGGTTCACGTAACTCTCATGAGATGAGACTGTCCGGCATGCCGGGTATGGGTCTCCGTATATCTCCTAGTCTTCGAACCTATACTGCCAATATAGGGATCTGGCGGGGTTCAATTCCCATGTACGCTAGCATGTTTTGGGTCACTTTGGCCGGTGATTTCACCTCTTTTTGGTATGGAGGAGACACTGTATTTCATGATGCTCACATGATCTATGTCGGTTAAAGTTAAAGTTCCTAATGAATAAATGAGGCCAACCTCAAATGATGCACATAATGAAATGAACGATACCAAAGGTGTTAGGATAGGATAATCAAGAGGTGAGCTACACTCAAGTAATGACACTAGGTTATTCTTGATCATTGCACAGCAAACCCGATGAGAGTCTTAAACTACATCCTAGGTATAGCAGGTGTTTACACTAGCTTATGAATGAATGAAATAAAGTACGTATGAATGAATGAAACAGACTCTGTGTTTGTTAAGGAAGACTCCCTAGTTGAGGTCCCATATGTTGAGCCCTTATTTTGGGAAGTCTTAATGTCAAGTCCATGATTCCAAGGTCTCATGGCATATGAATGAATGATATGAAAGATGTTATGTGCTATATGCAACATGATATGTGCTATGTGTAAGATGTTATGTGTTGTGTGCAATATGATAAGTACGATGATGCATGTTACTCTCATGGCATGACTTTCCTAATCCAAATTTGGAAAGCTCACTGACTTTCCTAATCCAAATTTGGAAAGATCACTGACTTTCCTAATCCAAATTTGGAAAGTTCACTAACTTTCCTAATCCAAATTTGGCAAGTCCACTGACTTGACTTTCCATAATCATGTTGTTAGGAAAGAGCTATTCTTACTCATGCATGTCCTTGGTGTGTACTTGCATATACCCATACTTAGTACAAGTGTGTACTAATCCCATACAACTCTATATTTTTAGGTGCCGGCACAGGTAGACGCTAGAGCTTACAGGTTGACGTTGCAGCTATCTGGACGTGGAGCTTTCATCTGGACTTGGTAGGCCCTCATGCTTTCGAAGATGTCTACCGTTATTATCTATCTTAGATGTAGACTTTATCTAGTGGAGCATGTTCCACTAGTGTTTCTTTCCACTTTCATTTCAGACTTTGTATTTGTGCCATTTTGGCAAAAATACTTTTAATGCAATTATGAACTGTTTCTTTCATTTGATTATCTCTATATTAGATGGTTGATTTGTGAACACCTATGATGTTAAGTTTAAAATGTTTATCATGAAATAAGAAAACAAAAAGTTCAAATTTTCCGCTAAAATTAACCTAGATGAAGTAAGAATGACGTATGTAGGCTTGTCTGCGATCTCTGAGAGGTCAACGACGCTGGTCTAGTCTGGGGTCTAGATTCCGGTCATGAAAATTTATAGTTACGACTTTGACGATGAATCATACTTGGTGTAATTTCATAGTGCTTATGACTTTCGTGGAGGCAAACCACACTTCATGCAACTGTTTTTGCATATGAGGTTTTGGTGACGAACAACACATGATGCATCTTCTTTTGCGGTTGTTGTTTTGATGATGAAGCACACATGATGTATTTTCATTTGCGTTTGTAACTTTGATTAGGAACTTTTTGGTTCTTAGTTGCAGCTTTAGTAATAAACCACACTTGGTGTATCTTCTTATACAATCACAACTTCGATGACGAACCACACATGATGCATCTTCTTTTGTAGTTGTTACTTTGATGATGAACTACACTTGGTGAATTTTTATATTACAGTTGTAGTTGTAGTAACTAACAACAGTTAGTGCATTTGCTTCTACAATAGCGGCTTTGAAGACAAATAACACATGATGCATCTTATTTTTGTAGTTGCGACTTGGACGATGAACCACTTTTATTGCAACTTCTTTTTTAGTTGTGGTTTTGATGACGAACCACACATGATGCTTCTTCTTTTATAGTTATGACCTTGATGGCGAACCACACTTGGTGTATCTTATTTTGTAGTTGTAGTTTTGGTGACAAACCAAACTTAGTACATCTTCATCTACAATAGTAACTTTGATGACAAACCAGAAGTGATACATTTTTTTGTAGTTATGACTTTGTTGACGACCCACACTTGGTGCATCTTCTTTTGCAATTGTTATTTTAGCAACTAACAAAACTGAGTTCATCTTCTACAGTTGCAGCTTTGATGAAAAATCACACATGATGCAGCTTCTTTTTTCCTTTACGGCTTTCACGAGAAAAACACTTACTGTATCTTCTTCTACAATTTTGGCTTTGGGAGAACAAAAATGTAACAGTTCAAAATTTCAAGGCGCGTTGTAAAACTTAACCGAGGTTCCATGAGGTCTAAGCACTGTTCTAAGTTGATTATATGTATATAGGCTAGTTAAGGTGTTTAAGAACCAAAATATTCAAGAACGTCCATGATGTCCGGAAAGTTGGCTCACGAGAGTGCTAGGATGTCTTAGACATTTGACTAGCTTTTAGGAGTTTTAAATTGATCAAAATTAGGTAAAAATATGTGTAACGCGTGTTAGAGATGTTTCATGGTTGAAACATCCGGGTAAGACTCCCCAAGGACCAACCAAGGGCCCTTGAGGAGGACCCTTGAGGTTTGGATGCAACACTGCGTGGCAGTGTGCATCGATGGAAGGGTCGACGGGGCGTGAGTGGCTCGATGGGGCATCGAGGCAACCGTCGTCCCACACTTACAAAGTTTCAAGGAATCCCTTGCTTCCATAGCTACCGTTCCAGGCGACGGAGGGGGGTGACGGGGCATCGACTCACAGACGGACCATGGTCGAGGTCTCGTCTGTGAGGGCCCAACTTACTGCCAAGATTTCTAAAAACAACTTTATTAATTAATTAATGAATTTTGGTGGTTAGTTGGGGGTTAGGAAGACTAATTAAGTAATCTAACCCCTCATATAAATACCCCAACCCTCATTAGCCTAAACACAACACTCAAAATAAACTCTCTTCCTTCTCTCTACTTTCTCTCTCTATTGGAAGACACCATTGAAGACATAGTTAAGGAAGGGATTTGGGGGGCTGGAAAGGGACGAATTCATCATCAAATTGTTATCAAAACGTTGAGGTATGGGATCTAATTCACCTTTGAGACTTCTTTCCTCAAAGGGCTCCTTCAAAGGTTTTCCAAAAGTTGAGTTTTCATGTGGGTCTCATTCAATTACGAAATTCATGTTATGAATTGAGTTGTTTATACTTTCTTTAGGGTATAATGAGTAGATTATCATGTAATGCAACTTAATTGGGATGAATTGAGATGGTTTGGTCTAGATTGTAGATTATGACCCTTAAACCATAACCCTAGGCATGATCTTGATATGAAATATGTTGGGTTTGATGCAATTGATTTTATTAATTGTTAAATCATTCTTAATGATTGTCATTACATTGATCATGAATCTATAGTGATGAATTGAAGTCCTTCATGCTAGTCCTTGAGTATTGATCTAGGTTAAGAAGATAGACTTAAATATCATATTTTCAAGCTTGGATCTGGTATTGAATTATGGTGTAGTGATTCTTCTAAATTCATTATCATGTTGGTTATTGGATTACATTGGTGTGATGACCCAAATTGGGTTGATATATGGGTTGATGTAAGGCCCCTTATGATGAACTATGGAGGAGTATTGGTAAGTCTTGACTATCCTATTCTTTACTTCAATTGTAGTTAATTGTATCAAGTCATGATGTTGTGTTGGAATATACCTTGTCTAGGATGATAGGATGGTATAATGAGCAAGTTGAAATGTCTTATGCTTTGGTTGTGAGGTTGCTTAGGGTGTACATGTTATAAGGATGTTAATGTGCATCTATGTGCCCTACTATGATGTGATATGCGAAATGTTAATCTCACTATTAGGAATCATGATGAAAGGATTATTACTCATGTGATTCTTGTTGAGCTATGATGATGAATATACAAGGGCTAGACCCAATGACCTAAAATAAATTATGATGTTTAATAAAGCTTAAAGACATTTCAATAAAGGGACTTAGCTTAGCACCGAGTGAACTAGATAAGTAGTGATCTCTTCCACTTAGGAAGAGTAGGATCACTAATGTACTCTTGAGATTGGAGATCATAATGTATTTAGCATAAAGAGGGTCCCAAACTATATCTCCTAGTTCTTGAACTATGTTGCCCCCATAGGAATACTAGCTAGTGGATCCACGTAGTTGCTATGTACATGTTTAGGTACTACTTTGGCAAGTAGTCCACCTTCTTTCGGTGTAGGGTTTTCATGACACCAGATTCCACATTAGCTCATGTGGTCTATGTCGGTGAAGGCAAGTTTCCCTAAACTAAAATGAATAAAAGAAATATAAACTGATTAAAGTAACTTTATGGGTTTGACTTTAGCTTAGGTAGGGGTATGGGACTCTACCTATGCCTTGCACTAGTTTGCCTTGATAGGAACTTTGAGGAGTTAATATTATGTATATAAATGATGATATAATGTAAATGACTTTATATGTTAATTAAGATGCTTATGAATATGAAATTGGTTATCATTGTTAAAGAAGGAACATTATATGAGATTGAAGACTATGTTAAGTGAAGGGAATTGATAATTGTGATCTTTGGTAGGTTACTTGATTAAGTAGGGTTATGGGGATTTAGTTGGTCATTGCACTTGTGGCTTCATAAGGATTATAGTTGGTTGGTTGGTTTTGCTATGATTTACTCTTATTCATGTTTGGGATGTTATGAAATGATAGTAGAGTTATATGAGATGCTGGGTTTAAGTATAATCATATGCATATGATATAATTAACTTGTTTAGTATGTTTAAAGTATTGGTTTAAATGACATGTTTTCATTAAATGCCCTTTTTAGCATACCTTGATGATATTTGTGCATATGGTCTCATACTTAGTACATGTGGCGTACTAACCCCATTTTCTCCCTCTTTCCCAAATATTTTAGGTTTCGGTCGTTGAAGTTTGACTTGAGGTGATTTGAAGGAAGACTTGGATATTCTATCATCCAAGTGGTAGGTCCTCATTTTCTCGAGGACGATGCCAATATTCTCTTTATGAAGTTACTTAGTTACTACAACTTTTGTATTGACTCTATTTCCTAATTGAGACAAAGTTGTATAAAGCCTAAATGTGGCTTTCTTTTATTGATGTAGGGCTATGCCCAATGTTATTGTTGTCGTTAAGATGGTTTTATGAGATGAGACAAATTTATGATTCTATTTCCTTTTTATATAAATGTGTAAAAAAAAAGTAGAAGCCTATGTAATCTTCTTATACGACAAGTTTATGTATACTTGATATAAATATGATTATGTGTATGTAGAGGTCTATGTAAACCTTCGATTAGATTTAGCTTGAAAAAGTTTTAATTTTTCCGTATTTTAATCGATGAATACATTGATGTAAGACTAAGAGGCTTGTCTTAGTCCTCAAAGAGAATGACGACGCCCGGGTAAACCGGGATGTGACAAACTTGGTATCAGAGCATGAGGTTGAATATCCTTAATGTTGACGTCTCTCTCAACCACGTCTATGTAGGTTTGTATTCATAATTGTGAAGCGCACCACACTTATTAATAGGAACTTATTTGATGCTTAGGAATCACTCTCATTTTTGGAAATCCATTATCGTGCCTCTAGAGTGTACTTCTTATATGATTTCACCTAAACCTTGTATTTTGATTATAGGAGATTAATACTCGGAGGAATGCAGCTAGGAGACTTGAGAAGGAGATTGCTAATGCGGAAATTCCTCCCCGTGATGATCCAGTTCCTCCTCTTGAAGAGGTTGTTGTTGATGATCAGACTCCAGCCGATCCTCCACCTATGGTAGAGGCTCAGATGAGGGCTATCCTTGCTCAAATGACCCAAGCCATGACTACTCAAGCCCAAGTCGCAACGGTTCAAGCTCAAGCTATGACTGCCCAAGCCAATCGGGATGTTGCACCGAGGGTTTATGAGCAAACTATGGCTTCTCGACTTAGGGACTTCACATGGATGAATCCTCCT
The DNA here is from genome assembly GCA_016801875.1 of Solanum sitiens. NCBI lineage: Eukaryota > Viridiplantae > Streptophyta > Magnoliopsida > Solanales > Solanaceae > Solanum > Solanum sitiens. The sequence continues at coordinate 105,561 of JABWTJ010000102.1, forward strand.
ATCTTCTATGGGTCTAAGGTTGATGAAGACCCTCAAGAATTCATTGATGAGGTTTATAAGATACTATGTGCTATGGGGTTGTCTTCCAATGAGAATGCCGAGTTGGCCTCATACCAACTCAAGGATGTGGCCCAAACTTGGCATGTGCAATGGAGAGATAATAGGCCACTTCAAGGTGGGCTGGTGACTTGGGAGATCATCAAGAGGGCTTTCCTTAATCGGTTCTTCCCTAGAGAGATGAGAGAAGCTAAGGTGGTGGAATTCATCAACCTCCGCCAAGGAGGTATGAGTGTTCATGATTACTCTTTGAATTTTATTCAGTTGGCCAAATATTCTTCTTCCTTAGTCTCCAATCCTAGAGATGAGATGAGTCAATTTGTGACAGGTGTATCGAATTACTTGCAAGAAGAATGTCATTCGGCTATGCTTCATGATAACATGAATATTGGTCATCTTATGGTGCATGCTAAAAGGGTTGAGGAGGCTAGAGCAAAAAGGAAGGATAGGGATTCAAGAATGTCAAGGTCTTTTGAGGGTGGAGCGACGAGGGATAGGCTTGGGATTCAAGACAAGCCTAAATTCAAGAAGAGGTTCTCGAATCAAGTCCCATCCAAGTTTCCTAAAAATAGAGGGGATAGAGTGTCAAACTCTAAGTCTCAAAAAGGAGGAAATCCTAATTCACCAACAAGGAGGCTGGCTTGTGCAAGGTGTAGTAAGAGACACTTTGGTGATTGTCTTAAGGGGACGGACAATTGTTTCGGGTGTGGTAAAAGGGGTCACATGGTTAAGGATTGTCCTGATGCTAAGGGGAAAGAGAAGGGTGGACAGCCAAGTGGTTCTAGTGATGCTCCTAAAAAGAACCGCTTTTATGCTCTTTGTACTAGAGGTGATCAAGAGGCCTCTCACGATGTGGTGACCGGTATGTTACAAATCTTTACTATTGATGTGTATGATTTGCTTGATCCGGGCGCTACTTTGTCTTTTGTCACTCCCTTAGTAGCTAAAAAGTTTGATACTTTACCCGATGTTTTGCATGAACCTTTTGTGGTGTCTACTTCGGTGGGTGAGTCCATTGTTGCAGAAAGAGTCTACCAAAATTGTCCTATCACTTTGCCCAATAGAGTTTCTCATGTGGATCTAGTTGAACTAGATATACTTGACTTTGATGTCATTTTGGGTATGGATTGTTTACATGGTAGTTTCGCTTCCATTAATTGTAGGACTAGAGTTGTGAGGTTTAGTTTCCCAATGAACCCGTTATTGAGTGGAAGAGTGGGAATTCTATTCCTAGAGGTCGTTTCATATCTTGTCTAAAAGCATGTAAAATGATCTCAAAGGGGTGTCTTTATCACATTGTAAGAGTCCAAGATTTGGATTCCGAAATTCCTCCTATTGAGTCGGTCCCCGTGGTGAGTGAATTTCCGGAGGTCTTTCCTAATGACCTCCCCGGTATTCCTCCAGGACGGGAAATTAATTTGGGTATCGATTTGCTATCGGAAACAAACCCTATTTCGATTCCTCCTTATCGAATGGCTCCGGCCAAATTGAAGGAGTTGAAGGCACAACTTAAAGAGTTGCTAGACAAGGGCTTTATAAGGCCTAGAATTTCTCCATGGGGTGCTCCGGTCTTATTCGGGAAGAAAAAAGATGGGTCCTTGAGAATGTGTATTGATTATTGCCAACTCAACAAAGTTACTATCAAGAACAAGTATCCTCTTTCTCGGATTGACGATTTATTTGATCAACTCCAAGGAGCGAGCTACTTTTCAAAGATAGATTTGAGGTCGGGGTATCACCAACTCAAAGTGAGAAATGAAGATATTTCAAAGACAGACTTTTGGACTCGGTATGGGCACTATGAGTTCGTGTTTATGTCCTTTGGTCTCACAAATGATCCGGCGGCTTTTATGGACCTAATGAATAGAGTGTTTCGAAGCTATCTTGATTCATTCATTATTGTGTTTATTTATGATGTCTTGGTGTATTCGAAGAATGAGGTTGATCACATGGGTCATTTGAGGGTGGTATTGCAAACCCTTAAAGAGCATCAGTTATTTGCCAAGTATAGCAAATGTGAGTTTTGGTTGAGGTCGGTGGCATTTCTTGGGCACATCATCTCTAGTGAGGGAGTTGAGGTAGACCCAAGGAAGACTGATGCAGTGAGAAATTGGCCTAGACCCTTGACTCTGAATGACATTAGAAGTTTCTTGGGTCTAGCAGGCTATTATCGAAGGTTTGTGGAGGGCTTTTCATCCATTGCATCTCCTTTGACTATATTGACTCAAAAAGGTAAAAAGTTTGAGTGGTCGGAGGCTTGTGAGAAAAGTTTCCAATTATTGAAGAATAGGCTTACTTTGGCTCCGGTGTTGACACTACCAGAAGGTACAAAGGGTTTTGTTGTGTATTGTGATGCATCTCGTATAGGTTTGGGTTGTGTGCTTATGCAAAATGGGAAGGTGATTGCCTATGCTTCGAGGCAACTTAAGGTGCATGAGAGAAACTATCCCACTCATGACCTTGAGTTAGCGGCCGTGGGGTTTGCTTTGAAAATATGGAGGCATTACTTGTATGGTGTTCATGTTGATGTTTTCACCGATCATAAGAGTCTCCAATATGTGTTTACTCAAAAGGAGTTAAATCTCCGGCAAAGGAGGTGGTTAGAATTATTGAAAGATTATGATATGAGTGTCTTATATCATCCCGGCAAGGCCAATGTGGTTGCAGATTCCCTAAGTCGTATGACTATGGGTAGTGTGTCGCATATAGATGAAGCCAAGAAAGATCTAGTGAAAGATGTTCATAGGTTGGCTAGGTTGGGGGTGCGATTGGAGAGTTCTCCAAATGGTGGTGCTACGGTTCATCATAGCTCCGAGTCATCATTGATGGTTGAGATAAAGTGCAAACAACACCTTGATCAACTATTGATAGAGTTGAAAGAATCGGTTCTTGGCAAGTTGAATGAGTCTTTCTCCTTAGGGGGGGATGGTGTATTGAGGTACCAAGGGAAATTGTGTGTTCCCGATGTTGATGGGTTGAGGGATCGAATCCTTAACGAAGCCCATGGATCCTACTACTCCATTCATCCGGGTTCGACTAAGATGTACCATGACCTTCGGGAGATATATTGGTGGGAAGGTTTGAAGAAGGACATAGCGGAATTTGTTGCTAAGTGTCCAAATTGCCAACAAGTAAAGGCGGAACATCAAAAGTCGGGTGGCTTACTACAAGAGATCCAAATTCCTACTTGGAAGTGGGAAGACATTACTATGGACTTTGTAGTAGGGTTGCCTCGGACTCAAAAATCATATGATTCTATATGGGTAATTGTTGATAGATTGACTAAGTCCGCTCATTTTATTCCCGTCAAGTCCATTTATTCGGTGGAAGTTTATGCAAATATCTTCATAGATGATATTGTGTGTCTCCATGGTATTCCGTTATCCATCATTTCGGATCGGGGTGCACAATTCACATCTAGATTTTGGAGGTCATTCCATGAAGGTTTGGGTACTAAGGTAAAATTGAGTACCGCTTTTCATCCTCAAACGGATGGTCAAGAGGAATGCACTATTCAAACCCTTGAGGATATTCTTAGAGCTTGTATTATTGATTTTAAAGGTAATTGGGATAAGCACTTGCCTTTGGTGGAGTTTGCTTATAATAACAGCTTTCATTCATCCATCTCCATGGCTCCCTATGAAGCCTTGTATGGTAGGAGGTGTAGGTCTCCTATAGGGTGGTTTGAGGTTGGTGACCCATCGATTCTTGGTCCCGATTTGATTTATAGGACTTTGGAGAATGTTCACATCATAAGGAATCGATTACAAACAGCCTATAGTCGACAAAAGTCCTATGCCGACAATAGGAGAAGAGATTTGGAGTTTAAAGAAAGTAATAAGGTGTACTTGAAAATCTCACCCATGAAGGGGGTGGTTAGATTTGGCAAGAAGGGGAAGTTGAGTCCTCGTTATGTGGGCCCTTATGAGATATTGAAAAGGGTTGGTAAGGTTGCCTATCACTTGAAACTGCCAAATGATTTAGCTTCGGTTCATCTGGTTTTCCATGTATCTATGTTGAAGAAGTGTGTTGGGGATCCCGAGTCTATTCTTCCTATTGAAGGCCTTGGAGTCAAGTATAACCTCTCTTATGAGGAATTTCTGGTTCAAATCCTTGATAGACAAGTGAAGAGGTTGAGGAACAAAGAGGTGGTTTCCGTAAAAGTGTTATGGAAGAACCACCTTGTTGAGGGTGCAACATGGGAGGCCGAGGCTGACATGAAGACCCGTTATCCTCATTTTTTTTTATGATTAAGGTTAGTCATTCTTTTTAATATCATAATTATGACTAGGAATTGTGGTTTCTTGATTTTTAGGTGAAGTCTGCAAAACAAATCCAAAATTTTGAGACTTCACAGTGATGGTACAGTGAAGTCACTGTAACTTGGCTTTGAAACTTGGAAATTGTTTTGCTTGTTGCTTATTTGAGTTACGTTATGCATTTTGATTTGGTGAGTCCTTGTGGAAATTATATGTAGCATATTGATGAAATGAACTTGGTTCTAATTGACTTAGGTAATAAATGATGAGCTCATATGTGTTGTGAGAAGGAAGTACCTCACGATGAAATTTTGAGCCTATGTGTGATAAATTGAGTTTTGAAGTTTGCCTTATTGAAATGATGTGATTCATGTTAATTTGATATTGTGGATTGGTTGAGCTGCTAGTCTTGAGTCTTTTCCTTCCTTTAAAAGAGCGTTTAGTGTCATTCGGGGACGAATGTTCCTAAGGGGGGCATAATGTAACATTTTGAAATTTCAAGGCGTGTTGTAAAACTTAACCTAGGTTCCATGAGGTCTAAGCACTGTTCTAAGTTGATTTATATGTATATAGGCTAGTTAAGGTGTTAAAGAACCAAAATATTCAAGAACGTCCATGACGTCCAGAAAGTTGGTTCACGAGAGTGCTAGGATGTCTTAGACATTTGACTAGCTTTTAGGAGTTTGAAATTGATCAAAATTAGGTAAAATATGTGTAACGCATGTTATAGATGATTCATGGTTGAAACGTCCAGGTACGACTCCCCAAGGACCAACCAAGGGCCCTTGAGGGGGACCCTTGAGCTTTGGATGCAACACTGCGTGGCAGTGTGCATCGACGGAAGGGTCGACGGGGCATGAGTGGCTCGACAGGGCATGAGTGGCTCGACAGGGCGTCGAGGCCACCGTCGTCCCACACTTAGAAAGTTTCAAGGAAGCCCTTGCTTCCATAGCTACTGTTCCAGGCGACGGAGGGGAGTGACGGGGCGTCGACTCACAGACGGACCATGGTCGAGGTCTCGTCTGTGAGGGCCCAACTTACTGCCTAGATTTCTAAAAACAACATCATTAATTAATTAATGAATTTTGGTGGTTTGTTAGGGGTTAGGAAGACTAATTAAGTAATTTAACCCCTCATATAAATACCCCAACCCTCATTAGCCTAAACACAACACTCAAAATAAACTCTCTTCCTTCACTCTACTTTCTCTCTCTATTGGAAGACACCATTGAAGACATAGCTAAGGAAGGGATTTGGGGGGATGGAAAGGGACGAATTCATCATCAAATTATTATCAAAACGTTGAGGTAAGGGATTTAATTCACCTTTGAGACTTCTTTCCTCAAAGGTCTCCTTCAATGGTTTTCCAAAAGTTGAGTTTTCATGTAGGTCTCATTCAATTACGAAATTCATGTTATGAATTGAGTTGTTTATACTTTCTTTAGGGTATAATGAGTAGATTATCATGTAATGCAACTTAATTGGGATGAATTGAGATGGTTTGGTCTAGATTGTAGATTATGACCCTTAAACCTTAACCCTAGGCATGATCTTGATATGAATATGTTGGGTTTGATGCAATTGATTTTATTATTGGTTAAATCATTCTTAATGATTGTTATTACATTGATCATGAATCTATAGTTATGAATTGAAGTTCTTCATGGTAGTCCTTGAGTATTGATCTAGGTTAAGAAGATAGACTTAAATATCATGTTTTCAAGCTTGGATCTAGTATTGAATTATGGTGTAGTGATTCTTCTAAATTCATTATCATGTTGGTTATTGGATTACATTGGTGTGATGACCCAAATTGGGTTGATATATGGGTTGATGTAAGGCCCCTTTTGATGAACTATGGAGGAGTATTGGTAAGTCTTGACTATCCTATTCTTTACTTCAATTGTAGTTACTTGTGATCAAGTCATGATGTTGTGTTGGAGTATACCTTGTCTAGGATGATAGGATGGTATAATGAGCAAGTTGAAATGTCTTATGCTTCGGTTGTGAGGTTGCTTAGGGTGTACATGTAATAAGGATGTTAATGTGCATCTATGTGCCCTACTATGATGTGATATGCGAAGTGTTAATTTAGGAATCATGATGAAAGGATTATTACTCATGTGATTCTTGGTGAGCTATGATGATGAATATACAAGGGCTAGACCCTATGACCTAAAATAAATTATGATGTTTAATAAAGCTTAAAGACATTTCAATAAAGGGACTTAGCTTAGCACCGAGTGAACTAGATGAGTAGTGATCTCTTCCACTTAGGAAGAGTAGGATCACTAATGTACTCTTGAGATTGGAGATCATAATGTATTTAACATAAAGAGGGTCCCAAACTATATCTCCTAGTTCTTGAACTATGTTGCCCCCATAGGAATACTAGCTAGTGGATCCACGTAGTTGCTATGTACATGTTTAGGTACTACTTTGGCAAGTAGTCCACCTTCTTTCGGTGTAGGGTTTTCATGACACTGGATTCCACATTAGCTCATGTGGTCTATGTCGGTTAAGGCAAGTTTCCCTAAACTAAAATGAATAAATGAAATATAATCTAATTGAAGTAACTTGATGGGTTTGACTTTAGCTTAGGTAGGGGTATGGGACTCTAACTATGCCTTGCACTAGTTTGCCTTGATAGGAACTTTGAGGAGTTAATATTATGTATATAAATGATGATATAATGTAAATGACTTTATATGTTGATTAAGATGCTTATGAATATGAAATTGGTTATCATTGTTAAAGAAGGAACATTATATGAGATTGAAGACTATGTTAAGTGAAGGGAATTGCTAATTGTGATCTTTGGTAGGTTACTTGATTAAGTAGGGTTATGGGGATTTACTTGGTCATTGCACTTGTGGCTTCATAAGGATTATAGTTGGTTGGTTGGTTTTGCTATGATTTACTCTTATTCATGTTTGGGATGTTATGAAATGATAGTAGAGTTATATGAGATGTTGGGTTTAAGTATAATCATATGCATATGATATAATTAACTTGTTTAGTATGTTTAAAGTATTGGTTTAAATGACATGTTTTCATTAAATGCCCTTTTTAGCATACCTTGATGATATTTGTGCATATGGTCTCATACTTAGTACATGTGGAGTACTAACCCCATTTTCTCCCTCTTTCCCAAACATTTTAGGTTCCGATCGTTGAAGTTTGACTTGAGGTGATTTGAAGGAAGACTTGGATATTCTATCATCCAAGTGGTAGGTTCTCATTTTCTCGAGGACGATGCCAATATTCTCTTTATGAAGTCACTTAGTTACTACAACTTTTGTATTGACTCTATTTCCTATTTGAGACAAAGTTTTATAAAGCCTATATGTGGCTTTCTTTTATTGATGTAGGGCTATGCCCAATGTTATTGTTGTCGTTAAGATGGTTTTATGAGATGAGACAAATTTATGATTCTATTTCCTTTTTATATAAATGTGTGAAATAAAAGTAGAAGACTATGTAATCTTCTTATACGAACAAGTCTATGTATACTTTATATATATATGATTATGTGTATGTAGAGGTCTATGTAAACCTCCGATTAGATTTAGTTTGAAAAAGTTTTAATTCTTCTGTATTTTAATCGATGAATGCAATGATGTAAGACTAAGAGGCTTGTCTTAGTCCTCAAAGAGGACGACGGCGCCGGTTACATCTAGGGGGTAAACCCGGATGTGATAAAAACATTAGTGTATATTTCTCTAAACTAAAGCTTGGAAACGATTCAAAATTTATGTTTCTTCCCTTGTAGTTTTGACTTTGGCTAGAAAGTGATTTTGGTGTATTTTGTCCTTGTTCTACAAATCAATAACTAGCCACATGATAAACTTCACAAATCAGACTTCAAAATATGCCCTGATGTAAAATATAGAGGCTCACTTATGGTTGTATTAAATTATAAAAATATTTGAAGTGATGATGTTTAATGAAGAGATGATGTGAACTTGATAAAGATATCCAAGATGATTTGACAAACCACTTCCTGATGTTTGATTTCTTTTTTACTTAAGATCTTTTGTATATGATGATATGTCCATTTTTCATCTCTTTCTTATGATTGTTAATAAGTAAAAACTCTTGCAATTTTGAAGCAATAAAATATATTTACTTTACACTTTAAAGTTAAACATGTGAGTTTTTTTTTTCTAATTTGTGTGGGCCACCTATTTCAAAGTCTACAACTATTGAATTTTTTTAGGCAATATGGATTTAAACTCATGTGGTTCGAGAATAACAACTTGAAGAATTAACTTATTTTCATGGAGCTTTCTGATTTGAAGACTTCGCTCAAATTTCAGAAACATCATGATTTGAAAACTTAGCTCAAATTTGAGGAGCTTCGAAACTTGAAACTTAACTCGAATTTGATAAGCTTCATGACATGTATTGTAGACTCATACTTCAAGGAGGATTTTGGCTTGAAGATTTTTCTTGAATTTGATGAGCTTTAAAACTTTGTTCTGTTTGACTTTGAGAAACTTCATGACTTTAAGAATTGACTCGAATCTGATAAGCTTCATCACATCATTTCAGACTCATGCATCAAGGAGTATTTCGACTTGAAGATTTTACTTGAACTTTATTGTCACGACCTGAACGAGTCGTGAGTGCCACCCACCCTCAACCTTTTAAGTGGTCGATCAAAGGATTCCAAACCCCAACATATATTAATAATTCAACTACGAATAACCATACAAATGCAGAAACTCAAAACTTGTAAGTAACCAATCAAGTCAACCTTTAAAGTCTAGTTCACATTATCCCCAAAAACTGAAAGTCATCACATCAAGGACATGTGTTCTCAATGTACAAAGTCTGAGAGTATTAAAGACACCAAAATAAGTAAATAAGATGGTCCATGTCCAAAAATCAAGGACATCATTCCATGACGTAGAGAATCCAGCACGAGCTAGAAGGAATAGCTCACCATGAAATCTGATGTGCTAGAGACAGGCTAGAGCTGAGGGCAAGTCATAATCGATGGTACACTTGTTGCACTCCACAAAAGAAAAACAAATAAAAGAGATGTATGGGTCAGTACAAGGAACAGGTAGTGAGTAGGTATCATCGGCCAACTCAAAATAGAAACTAATATACAATGACTAATAGTATGAAATCAACTATGACACTTAACTGGTAGCAAGCAACAAACAACATGAACAAGTGACAACGGCAACCCGTACATAATCACTCACAATATCCACCACACATATGGGGACTCATGCCTCCACACCATGCTCATTTGGAAAATGGGTTATTTGAGATTGAGTACATTAAATTAAATCAATATATTTTTCCTTTAATGTTATCGTGTCGAAATGTTACACTCCGATCCAATTATACAGTGTCAGAACATGACACTCCGATCCAAGAATACTTTGTCGAATGTGACACTCCGGTCGAATAATAATGTGTCAGAATGTGACACTCCGATCCTAGAATACCATGTCAGAATATGACACTCAGATCCAATGATATTATTAATTTATAATTATTATCACCACTTACAATTCATTAACAATATTCATCAAGCCTTCTTTATTCATGGCATCACTTCGACAGAAACGGTAAAGATTATAAATTCCACGGTCTCAGGATTTCAAATCAATCACAAACCACACAACCAAGCTGCACAATCATACAATCAAGTACATGGAGAACTTCACAATATTATTCAATGCATATCAATCACTATTAAGAGTCTATCTATCAAATAGAATAAACCATAACCTACCTCCACCGCAGAACCGAAGTCAAACAAACTACTTATCCAATGTTTTTCCTTTCCCCAATTCCTCCAAACCTTTCCAATCTATCAATTAATATGCATAATGTATAAGTTAACGAGTCTATATGAAGTCATATTATTTTATGTCTATCCTAGACCAAAAAATTAACCTAGTTCTATAATTAATTTCCCAAAGTTCAAACCTTAGGGTAAGTATTTATTCCTCCAAGTATCATAGCTTTGACGGTTTTCGAATTATATTATACACTTAATATTTAATTACCTATCTCAATATCTACCTGAGTCATAGCCCGTTAGGACCCTTAAAAAGAAAATGGATAATCTATTGCCTCACATGTGCCTTAAGAGTTTATAACTTGTTTATAAGTTGTGTCACATCTTGTAATGATTGGTTTGATGAGGTTTGAGGTCAAACATCAAAGGACGACCAAGAAGTCCAAAAATTAGTCGTTTGTATAGCTAGTGTGCCTTTGTATACTAGCCTTGTGGAGTCCTGGTTGGAGTTTAAAATGATAGGGGGAAATCTAATAAGTAAATGGTCGTGTTAAGTTTTAAAACGTCCGGGCAGGACTCCCTAAGAACCTCCCTAAGGGAACTTGAGAAGGACCTAAAGTTGTGCAAGAATCTGCCAAGGCAGTGTAAAACCACGCACATGATCGACGCCCACTGGTTGGATTGACGCCTCTTCAAATGGGGGCATCTCTTCACACTTAGCCATGGGAGCTTAGCCCTAAAATTAGAGAGCCTCTGTCACAAACCACGAAGTGCATAACGGCCCCGTCATTCCAGCGACGCTTCTGTCGAATGGCTCTCGACTTACTGTCTAGACACGGCCAGCCAAGGGGTGCCTTGGTAAATTCACCCCATGTTCCAATTAAAGAAAGAACGGTTATTTTACCTATTTTGGGGTATTTTAAGTTAGTTAAAAACATGACAACCCAATTTATAATTCATTATTCAAATCAAACCTTGACCTCTAAAAATAAACACTCTCTAGAACCTCCATTGGAGACCAACCTCAAGATCAAGCTAGGGGATGGATTCCAAGTGGTTTATTCTCAACATTTTTGTGGGATTTTATTGTATGAAGGTATGGTAACCTTTTATCCTTAGTTAACCTTTTATCTAAGGAGTTCTACCAAAGATTTTCCAATGTGATTCTATTATGAAAATTCTCATCTTTCAATCTAACCATGGGTTCATTGTCAAATTGTTTTCAAAGTCATTGATTGATGGATTTTTGATTAATCAATGTTTTAAGATTAATTTAAATGTAATTTCTTGAAGAACATATTATCTCCTTAATCTTCCAATATAGCCTATGATGTGGGTCTTTTGATCTTGATTAGATATGGATTGAATTGTGATTACATTGTAATGTACTGTTTAATCCTATTTCTATCTATACAATTGATTAAGAATTGTTGAGAATTGGTCTATGGTAATCATAGCTTATATAATTCGTAAGTTAAACTAATTCTTAGTTTATAGTCTTGGAATTGATGTTGTATGGTATGGTCCACTTATGGTGGCGGTGTTTACATTCTGGTTTATATATATAAATTTTGTAATCATGGTCGTGAAGGCAATAGATTTAAAGTAGATTAATATGATTATTATCATGATTAGGAAGGTTTTGTCTAGTCTTCAATTCTAGTATCATAATCTAGGTGGATTGATGATGTTAGGTATAAATGTATGACCATTTTGGGGTAAGGTATGGTCTACATGTTTGATGGTGATGAATACTACTGTAGAATGAATCCTACCTATGGAACCCTATATGAATGTGTGATCATTGTATGTTAGCAGTCTTCTATTCAAATGTTGAATATATTCTTGTCTTCTATTATGTAATGTGAGTTTGTGGCCTATAGTCCCTAATACTCTATATGTGAGTTGTTCATGACTTGAGGTATATGGTATAATTGTTGTTATCATCTTCAAGAAAACTGTGAATTATATAGAGATTTTCGTGGAAATTAGTATGAAAATTTATAGGAAAATAAGTTTCGTGCAAATTTTTGTACTAATCGCCAAGAAAATCTCTATGTAATTCACATTGTTTTTGTAGTGATCCTTGAAGGGTGGTTTACTCAAGATCTATGTTGTTGCTCTTAGGTGATCATGATGACCAATATGTACACACACATCTCAAGCGTAACTATAAGGGTAATATGTTTATGGTGTCAATTGAATAAATGAAAGTAAAAAGATGCATCTTAACTAGGATGACTTGAGAGGTGTACTAGTGTAGGTAAGGGTATGGTAATTTATCTATACATTTCACATGTGGACCTTAAAGGAATAATTCCTATGGTGGTTTGTTTATATACATAAGATATGAATATATGATTAAGCTAAGAACCTGATGTATGTGAGATGATGATAAGTGTATGATTATGAGGGATTGAAGTGATTCGTGCATCATATTACTATGTTATGATGTAATGTATATGACTAATGGAGTATGATCATGTGGTGTATAAATGTGTTTATGTGAAAGGCTTCCTAATATATGTACACATACACACACATGAATGTATGAATGAAGCATGTTAATGATAATCTAGTAAATTGAGAGTTTCTTGGATGGTTTCGTTAATTGTATTCTATACTAGACTATGTTATGATTATGTGAAAGGATATTCTCACATGAAGTAGGTTTTGATGAAAGGTCATTCTCATCATTAACCTATTGCCTATGTACATCTATATAAAGAGTTAATCTCCTAAAGCCTATCTTATACTCTAAAGTTTATAAAGACTTAAAGGCTTTTTAAAAAGGGAAAGTTAGCTTAGCACCGAGTGAACTAGACAATGAGAGTTGTCCCTTCAAAAAATGAAGGTAGGTTCACCAAATGTGGTTTTTCCTCCCCAAAAGGAAGGTAGGTTCACCCGATGTTCTCTTGAGGTGGAAACTACAATTCTATTTAGCATAAATACTATTTCTAGTAACAACCTCCTAGTTCCTCAACTATGTGCCACCATACGAACCTAGCAAGTGGATCCACCTAGATGTTATTATGATGTATATGTCATACCTTGGAAATTAGGATGACCTCCTTTCGGTGTGAGGGGATGACACCGGATTCCATATTTAGCTCACACGTCTAATGTCGTTTAAGGAAAAGTCTGCCAAATGTTAAATGAACAATGGAAGTAACATGATGAACCCTAACTAGGACTACCTAAGGGAGTTTGCTTAGTGTAGGTGAGGAAATAGGACTTTACCTATAAATTGCACAAGTATCTCTTGAAGAGAATTCTATGAATGAGTCATATATATATATATATGTGTGTGTGTGTGTGTGTGTGTGTGTGTGTGTGTTTGTGTTTGTGTGTGTGTGTGTGTTTATGTATCTTATGCATGACATGATGATGTTAACCTACTTGTTGTAATGATATGCATAGTATTGTTCTTATTGTCTACATGATGAAGGTCTTACTTAATATGCATGTTATTGGCTATACTTGTTATGTTAATGAAATGAACTCTCTATATATGCAATATTGTCTATTACTTCATTATGATGATATTGGTAGTATTGACTTGCATGTTGTCTTGAGATGCGCATGAAGACTAAATGGGTTTTGACTATGATGTGATAAATAAATGAGTCTTATCTGAGGTCTATGAAGTATGTGGGTCTTATGTCTAAATTTAAATGCATGTATTGTGACTTATTGAAGGTGATTTTCCTAAGTCTAGGGTGACTTCGTCGGAACACTTGGTGTGAGTAGTAGAATAGGATGCTACATGCATATTGCACGAGTGTGACTTGGGGATGTCTTAGGTGGTGGTTGTTATGTGAAGTGTGAGTTTTATGATATGTTATGTCTCTTTGAATGTATATGCTTAAAATGATGAATGTTGTATGAATGTTCACCTTGGTGACCTTAAGGGGAAACTTTGGTGTGAATGGTGGAATGGGACACTATTCATGCATTGCACTAAGTATTATTTAAGGGTTGCTTTGGGTGAAAAGTATGGTAAAATAAAGTTAATGCTATGAAGATGTTGAATGTGCCTTAAATATGATATAAGAATTTATGTGTTGTTGTGAATAGTGTCCATGTCTATATAATGTATGTGAACTATATTGTGCTTATTTTATCAATGTTCATGATGTTTTACTCAAAAGAAATGATGCATGATTTCTAAATAAATGTCCTCTTTAACTCATATTTTTGCATGGTTATCATACTTAGTGCATTCTTATACTAATACCATTATTCTTCATCTTTTTACACAAAGTGTAGGTGGTGATGGCTAGATGATCTTTCCTAGAATGAAGAGCTTGGATAGCTATTCCCAAGTTCAAGTGTGTCCTTATGATTCAAGGTCCTTCACGCCAAGATGTTAATTAAGTTCATGTAATAGTATAGATTATTCTTTTATGTTGTTAAGGGTCGTATCCCTATTATATCCTATTCTATTGATGTGGAGTTTAAGATGGCAAGACGAGACTTAGTGTCTTAACTATGTACGAAGTGATGTTTTAACATTATGTTATGCTATGAAAAAGTTTTAAATTATTTGCTAAATTTCTATGACGGTGCAATGAATGAATGCACGAGGCTTGTCCAAGACCTCCAAGAGATAGACGACGCCGGTTACTTTTGGGGTTCCCCAGTCGTGACAAACCATGTACCAAAAAATGTGGTTATAGAAAGTGGTTTTAAGGTCCAAATTCAAATAATGGCACGTCTAGTAGAGTCTTGTTCATCGGTGTGAGTCGCGACACATATATGAGTGGGAGGCTATAGGACGGTAGAAGTTTCACTTTCTTCAATACTCTTCTGTCATTCCATAGAGCTTAACTCTATATGATATCTCTCTTATGTTTCCTTGTCCGGTGGTCTTTTAGATGTGATTGCTTGGAAGGGATTATTTCTCAAGGCTTGAGGGAGAAAAAGGTGAGTTTTGATGCTTATTATGGTTTTATGACTAGATGAGTATATGTGAAAGTGAATTTGGAATATATTGTGTGATGGAAATTATGCTTTATGTGACCTATGAGAATTGAGGTTATATGTTGAGAAGTTATGTTATGATATAGGTCTAGCTTGTTAAGAGTTGTTATGGTTGAATAGAGTCCTCTTTGGAATAATGAGCTACTTTATGGTGGTGTGCAATGATAGTATAATGTTATGGTATAGGCTTGAAAAGTTTTGGAGTAAATTGGTAAATAGTGAAAGATGAATGTTTCCCTTTTTATATGAGTAATGCTTCATAGTTGTCCTTGTGTGGATTAGAGTCTTTTGTATAGGCGTACTCCTAAGAAGAGAAGAACGTATTTTGTCCATAAGTTGAAATTATGTTTTACTCCAAGGTTGACTTAGAGGGTAGTATGTACCCCTTAGCTCATATGGAGAAGAATAGAATTGATGTTGACCTACTTTAAAGAGGTTAGATATCTTTTAAGCTTGATATTAAGTATGGTCATTTGAGGAAACGTGCTTAGATTGTACCTAGGCATGGTTGGTTGAAAGGTTCCACCAAAGGTGATGACCCTGTAGGCTTAAATCCGGAACTACTTACCTTGTTATGACTTGGTGGTAGAATGTGATGAAATATGGAATTACCCTTGGTATTTGTGGAGTAGTTAAGGCCTCATGTGGTTGGGTAGTATGATTTAAATGGATTTTTAAGAGTTTACTTTAGGTGAGGAGCTTAGAGGAGTAGTTGTGCTTGAGTGGTGCCCATTGATGTTGACTTTGATAAACTCCTTGTTATGTCAGGGAAGTAAAGGTTTAGTTTGTACTTGCCTTGACCTAGGTGTTTAAGGGCATGATGTGGTGAATATATGAATAGACTTACCCCAAGTGGGGGATAATGTGCCTAGATGGTAAGGTTTTGAATTCCCTCAATGTTTCTATTTTGAGTTCCCTCGAAGTTCGCTATGTTAAGAATCACTTTGAATGATGGATAAGAAGTGGAGTACTTTAGATACTCAAATTGTGATCTCTTGAAATTCTCACCTAATGAAGTGTGAGTGAAGAGTTAGTGGGAAATGGTTCCTTCTTTAGAGTTGGGAGGAGGTGATGTTAAGAAGGGTTTGCATAATCTTAATCCCAAGAGGGGGATGTTGTGCTTAACTAGAAGGATTGGTAAGTCCAAGTTCTCTTGGATGAGATGAGTTTCTCTTAAGTGAGTTTACCATAAGTGTGGAATGGTGATTTGAGTAGTAACTTTGTTGATATCCCTATCTCGTCCTTCTATTCTTACTGAAGCATAAAACCAAAGAGTTCCTAATAGCTTGTCCATATTATGGAGTCTTGCATATGAGCATAAGTTGCATGTTCTCCATATATTATGCATGTCTTAAAAGACACCATGTTATACATGTTTTGAAGAATTCATATTGCATGAAAAAAGGATTTTGATAAATTGCATGTTCCTCATGTTTTTGTGCATCTTAACAGTGTTTTGGCCCCAGAATGAGGTGTTGAGTTTTCCTTAAATGAGGAAAGATGAGTCCCTTTAAGAATATGTGATTTTGTAATTCGGGAAGTGTTAATATAGGATCACTCTTAAGAAGTGGTGGTGTGATTAGCAAATATCATTGATGTGTAATAATTTTCCTAAATGATGCATGTTTATGAAAATTAGTATTATGCTAGTAATTGAAATTCTATTAAATAACTTCCTAATGTTGTTATTTGTGTGGTGCGACCTACCATTTTGACTTCATAAGGAAGGGAGCATATTTTGGTTAGGAATAGAAAAATTCTCCTTAAAATTAATTGACCTATGTAAAATGCTTGTATATGAACTTTATGATGACATGTGAGTATGTTAAGGAGAAGAAAATTCTTCCCTGAATATAACTAAATATGGTAAGGATATGTATGTCCTCGATGGTGTTATGTCCAAATTATAAAGATTTTGTTGAATAACATTACTCATTATCTATGTGCATCTAGAATGAGTTACTTAATTGCCTCTGGAGTGATAATGATGAACATGTCTATGTGTGATTTAAAAGTTATTGCATGCCTTTTGGTGAAATGAAAAGTAAAGATCATGTCATGATTAGGAGAAGGATGTTCCTCCTATGAACATGAGAAGAGTCTATGTATTTGATGCATTAGGGGTGAGTAAATGAAGTTTCTACTTGGTTGTGTTCCATTGAGTGCATAATGGTATGAAGTTGGTGTTCCTTGTAAGTTAGGTGCATTGTATATTATGTTACACTATGTTGAATGTTGTGAGTTGTTGTATGGGTCATTGAGTCTTTGAAAATGATTGAAAGTGTGAAGTGTTGTTCGAGGACGAATGTTCCCAAGTGGGGGATATTGTTAGAACCCTCAAAATGAAATAGGATAATCTAGAGCCTCACATGTGCCTTAAGAGTTTATAACTTTTTTATAAGGTGTTTCACAGCTTGTAATGGTTGGTTTGATGAGGTTTGAGGTCAAAGGTCAAAGGACGACCAATTCGGAAAATAATCATTTGTATAGCTAGTGTGCCTTTGTATGTTTGCCTTGTGTTGGAGTGTTTGTTGGAGTCTAAAATGATAGGGGCTATCCTAATAATTAAATAGATGTGTTAAGGGTTGAAACTTCTGGTCACAACTCCCCAAGGAGCTCCCTAAGGTTCCTTGAGGAGGACCAACATTTGGCAAGAATCTGTGAAAGCAATGTCAAACAACGGCCATGATTGACGCCCAATGGTTGGATTGACGCCCCGTCAAATTGGGCATGGATCCACACTTAGCCGTGGGATATTAGACCCCAAATGAAGGGGCCTCTGTCAGAAACCACGATGTGCAGGATGGCCCCGAAATTCCATCGACGCTTCATCATTGGGTCCGTCAAATGGACCTGCAACTTACTGTCTAGACATGGCCAACCAAGGGGTGAATTGGTAATTTTACCCCACATTCCAATTAAAGGATGGACAGTTATTTTATCTATCTTGGGGTATTTTAAAATTGTTAAAAACATGAAAACCCAATTTAGAATTCATTCTTCAAATCAAACCTTTCCCTCTCAAATTAAACTCTCTCTAGAATCTCCATTGGAGACCATGCTCAAGATCAAGCTAGGGGATGGATTACAAGTGGTTTATTCTCCATATTTTCGTGGTATTTTCTTGTATTAAGGTATGGTAACCCTTGATCCTTAGTTAACCTTTCATATAAGGAGTTCTATAAAAGATTTTCCAATGTGATTCTATGATCAAAATTCCTATTTGTCAATCTAACAATGGGTTCATTGTCAAATTATTTTCAAAGTAATTCTAATGATGGATTTGTAATTCATCAATGTTTTTAAATGAATTTCAATGAAATTCCTTGAAGAAGTCATGATCTCTTTAATTTCTCAACTTAGCCTATAATGTGGGTCTTGTGATCTTTATTATATGTTGATTGAATTGTGATTAGATTGTAATGTATTGTTTAATCCTATTTCTATCTATATCAATTTATTATTAATTGTTGAGAATCGGTCTATGGTTATCATAGCTTGGAGAATTGGTAAGTTGACCTAATTCTTAGTTTATAGTATTGGAATTGATGTTGTATGGTATGGTCCACTTATTATGGCGTTGTTTAAATTCTTGTCTATATATATACGTTGTGATCATGGCCTTGAAGGCAATATATGTAAATTTGAATTATATGATGATTATCATGATTATGAAGGTTTTGTGTAGTCTTAAATTCTAGTATCATGATCTCGGTGGATTAATGATGTTATGTATATATGAATGATCATGTTAGGGTAAGGTATGGTCTACATGTTTGAATATGATGAATACTATTGTAGAATGACCCCTATCTATGTAACCCTATATGAATGTGTGATTATTGTATGTTATGATTCTTCTATTCAAATGTTGAATATGTTTTTGTCTCCTATGATGTAATGTAGGTGTGTGGCCTATAGTCCCTATAATACTCTATATGTGAGTTGTTCATGACTTGAGGGATATGGTATCAGGGTTGTGATCCTTCAAGGGTAGGTTACTCAAAAACTATGATGTTGCTCTTAGGTGATCATGATAAAAAATATGTACACACACATCTCATGCGTAACTATAAGTGTAATATGTTCATGGTGTCAATTGAATGAATTAATGAATGTAAAAAGATGCATCTTAACTAGGATGACTTGAGAGGTGTACTAGTTTAGGTAAGGATATGGGACTTTACCTATACACTTCACACGTGGACCTTGACGAAATAGTTCCTAGGGTGATTTATTTATATACATAAGATATGAATGTATGATTAAGCTATGAACATGATGTATGTGAGATGATGATAATTGTATGATTATGAGGGATTTGAAGTGATCCTTTTGTGCATCTTATTACTATGTTATGATGTATTGTATATAACTAATGGAGTATGATCATGTGGTGTCTAAATGTATTTTTGTGAAAGGCTACCTCATATATGTACACATATACACACATGAATGTATGAATGAAGCATGTTACTAATAATTTAGTAAATGTGAGTCTCTTGGATGGTTTCCTTAATTGTACTTTATACTAGACTATGTTATGATTATGTGGAAGGATATTCTCACATGAAGTAGGTTTTGATGAAAGGACATTCTCATCATTAACCTATGAGCCATGTATATCTATATAAGGAGTTAATAATCTAAAGCATATCTTATACTCTAATGTTTAATGAAGACTTAAAGTCTTTTCAAATAGGTAAAGTTAGTTTAGCACCGAGTGAACTTGACAATGAGAGGTGTCCCTTCAAAAAAGTATGGTAGGTTCACCAAATGTTGTGTCCTTTCCCAAGAGGAAGGTAGGTTCACCCGATGTTGTCATATGTTGGAAGCTACAATGCTATTAGCATAAAGAGGGTTTCTAGTAACAACCTACTAACTCCTTAACTATGTGCCCCCATTGGAACCTAGAAAGTGGATCCACCTAGATTCTATTATGATGTATATGTCCTACCTTGAAAAGTAGGATGCCCTCCTTTCGGTGTGAGGGAATGACAGCGGATTCCATGTTTATCTCATATGGTATAATGTCGGTTAAGGCAAGGTTTCCCAAATGTAAAATGCACAATGGAAGTAAGATGATGAACTCTAACTAGGACTACCTAAGGGAGGTTGCTTAGTGTAGTTGAGGGAATGGGACTTTACCTATACATAGAACAAGTAGCTCTTGAAGGGAATTCTATGAAGGAGTTCTATATGTATATTTATGTGTATATGTATCTTTTGCATGACATGATGATGTTAACCTACTTGTTGTAATGATATGCATAGTATTGGTCTTATTATCTACATGATGAAGGTCTTGCTTAATATGCATGTTATTGGCTATACTTGTTATGTTGATGAAATGAACTCTATATATATTTAATGGTGTCTATTACTTCATTATGATGATATTGGTAGTATTCACTTGCTTGTTGTCTTGAGATGTGCATGAAGATTAAATGGGTTCTGACTATGATATGATAACTCAATGAGTCTTATATGAGGTCTATGAAGTATGTGGGTCTTATGTCTAAGGTTAAATGCATGTATTATGACTTATTGAAGGTGATGTGTCTAAGTGTAGGGTGACTTCATTTGAACACTTGGTGTGAGTACTAGAATGGGATGCTACGTGCACATTGCACTAGTGTGACTTCAGGTTATCTAAGGTGGTGGTTGTTATGTGAAGTGTGTGTTTCATGATATGTTATGTCTCTATGAATTTATATGCTTAAAATGATGAAGGTTGTATGAATGTTCACCTTGGTGATCTTAAGGTGATACTTTGGTGTTAATGGTTGAATGGGATACTATTCATGCAGGGCACTAATTATTATTTAAGGGTTGCTTTGGGTGTAGAAGTAATGTGAAAGAATTGTAATGCTATGAAGATGTTGAATGTGCCTCAAATGTGATATATGGTATTATTTGTTGTTTAGAATAGTGTTCATGTCTATATAATGTATGTGAACTATATTGTGTTTATTGTATCAATGTTCATGAAGTTTTACTAAAAAGACATGATGCGTGATTTCGATCTAAATGTCCTCTTTAACTCATATTTTTTCATGGTTATCATACTTGGTGCATTCTTGTGCTAATACCATTCTTCTTCATCTTTTTAGACAAAGTGTAGGTGGTAATGGCTAGAGGATCTTTCCTAGAATGAAGATCTTGGATAGCTATTCCCAAGTTCGTGTGTGTCCTTATGATTCAAAAACCATCCTGTCAAGATGTTAGTTAAGTTCATGTTAATAGTATAGATTATTCTTTTATGTTGTTAAGGGTCGTGTCCCTATTATATCTTATTCTATTCTATTCTATTGATGTTGAGTCTAAAATGGCAAGACGAGACTTAGTGTCTTAACTATGTACTTATGATGTTAGAAATGAAGTGATGTTTTAGCATTATGTTATGCTATTAAAAGTTTTAAATTTTCGGCAAAAAATATATGACAGTGCGATGAATGAATGCTAAGAGGCTTTTCCAAGACCTCCAAGAGGTCGATGACGCTGGTTACTTATAAGGGGTGCTTTGAAACATTTACTTAAGTACTACTAACAGTAACCCCAACTACGAACAATAAAAAACAATCGCGAAACAATTTAAATCGTCATGTGACCAATCATAATTTTAACATGTAAATATTGATGTGTGCTACCTATCTTTACTCTATTTGGACTAACTTTTCCCTCAACCTTCACCTGACAACAATTACTACACATAGGCCCATTTTATACTCCCACTTAAGAATATAATAACAATAAATAATTTAAGTCAATTCTACATAAAACCTGACCATATATATATATATATATATATATATATATATATATATATATATATATATATATATATATATTATGGACTTTCTATAAAGAAGATGCAGAGAAATCACATAAATAATTTACCTGTCATCTTATCTTTGATATGCGGCGGGACTACTTTCCTGATTCCCCTTTTTTCTTTCTAATTACGCATAAGAAAATGACAAACCCAATTCATTTCTTTTATTAAAAATGGGTCAATGATAAAAGTTGTCCACTATTAATTCTAATGCTATTTTCTTTATCCACTAACTAAATAAATTATTAAAACTACCTCCATTAATTCTATAATTGTAATTAAGAATAGTCCAAAATATCTATTTAGAATCTATCCAAAAGTATTTTATGAAATTAAAAGTTTTAGTATCCAAAACAACCAAAAGGTCTGTTACATTTATGAGCTTTGAAACATGGAGATTCTGCTCGAATTTAACAAGCTTCAAGACTTGAAGAATCTATTTGAATCTAATAAGCTTCATGACATGCATTCCAGACTCATGGGTCAATTAACATTTTGAATTCAAGATTTTACACAAATTTATGATCTTTGAAAATTGAATATTTTTCTAGAATTTTGATGACCTTTATGACATGCATTTTAGGATAAAACGTCGAGGAGCGTTTTTACTTGGAGACATTGCTCGAATTTGATGACCTACGGAACTTAAAAATGCTGCTTAAATTTAATAAGCTTCAGGACTTGAAGACTTAGCTCGAATTCGACGAGTTTTACGATATAAAGATTTTGGTGAATTTGATTAGGTTTATGACATGATTATTTATCTCATATTTGGTGAGATTTATAATATGCAATTCAGAATCGTACACCAAGGAGTAATTTGAATTTAGGCTAAGCTCGAATATAAGGAGATTTTTAACTTGAAAATCTAGCTCAGATTTGTTGAGCTTCATGAAATGCATTTTATGCTTATATATTGATGAGAATTATGACTTTCAATTTAGGCACGTACATCAAGGAGCATCTCAACTTACATACACTCTTCAATTTTTGTTTCGGATAAAAACTTGTCCTCATCCAAAATGTCAATTATATTTTGTTTGTAAAGTTTGAAGTTAAAAATATCTTCATCCCCATTTGAAGTCATACGCAATTCGATATCATGATCATGAGCATGCATTACTAGTTCTTCAAACGTTTTAGGCTTTATGTTTTGCAATATGCAACGAAGATCCCAATGTATACCTTAGATGCATATTTCGATCCCAACAGTTTCACTAAGGAGTTCTTTAAGGTTAAGCCTCAAGCTCCTCCAATAGTTTATAAAGTCCATTACCTATTCATCATTCCTTTCACGGGCGTTTGCAATCTACATCAAGCTCACAACACGCTTTGTGCTATGAAAATGCTTAAGGAATTATTTCTCCTTCTACTCTAAGATATCGATGGAACTAGATTCAAGATCTATGTACAATTCATAAGTAATACATGGGAGTGATCCAAAAAACTTATTAACAAGATAATCACCATATGCTCCGGCGTTAAAAATTGCAAGTTTCGACAAAGTGTGCCAGAAGTTGTTTTGGATTTCCATTGTCATCGAATTGCTGCAACTTAGGAGATTAATAGCTAGCGTGTATTTTTAGGTTGTCAATTCCTTGAGAATACGACCTTACATATGTGAGAGAAGACTTGGATATGACTCAGATTTATCTTTGATAACCTCTTTGATGAAGTCCTTCAATTTGTCATTAGGAACTAGAACTTCAGCATACACTTGAAACTCCTAGATGATTGTTTTGTGTTTTGCAAAGGACTCTCTTTTATCCCAATTTTCATGAAGATTTGAACATAATTTAGTGGATTCTCTTTCCTCTATATTCTCCATCATGTTTGTCAACTTGATAATTTGGACATCTTGACCTTTGATGTACTTTCATAGGCCTTCAATTAATTTCATCAAATTTTTAAGTTGTTCTTCTATAAAGGAATATTCGATCACCATCACCATCGTATATAATGAAGAATGATATTGATTTTCCATGACATGAAATGCAAATATGTTATGCAGAGTAGATCTAATTCTTCAAATATCGTTGTTGGATGTAGTGAAGGGCTTCTTGGACATAGATAAGCTCAATTGGTCAAGAAACCTCTCAACCATTTTGGAAATGTTTTCTTTTACGGAAGAATTCACACCATTTGGAGATGAATCAATTACAATAGCATATTCTAATGGGACTCGTGAGTCTTGTTTTCCTAGAATTTTGACTTGGTTCCTTGTGAAAAATGCCACAGTTCCCTCAGTATCATCAAGTATATTTTCCACAACAATGTAGAATCTTTATCCTAGCAATTTGACATGTGCTACCTATCATTACTCTGTTTGGCCTAACTTTTCCTTCAACCTGCGCGTGACAACAATTACTACACATATGCCCATTTAATACTCACACTTTATAATGTAACAACAATAAATAATTCAAGTTAATTAAATCTAAAACATGACCAACAATAACGCCTCCACTTTGCAATTTCCAAATCACCTATATAACAAATATGATATTAAATGTCATTCACAATTTAAAAACACACTTTCTGTAAGCAAGATGCAGAGAAATCACGTAAATAATTTACCAGTCGTATTATCTTTGATATGCGGCGGGACTAAGTTTCTCGATTCCCCTCTTTTCTTTTCTAATTACGCATAAGAAAATGACAAACCCTATTAATTTCTTTTAATAAACATGGGTCAATTATAAAAGTGGTCCACTGTTAATTCTAATGTTATTTTCTTTGACCAATAACTAAATAAATTATTAAAACTACCCGCATTAATTCTATAATTATAGTTAAGAATAGTCCAAAATATCTATTTAGAAACTATCCAAAAGTATTTTATGAAATAAAAAGTTTTACTATTCAGAACGACTAAAAGGGTTGTTACAATATATACCAATTTATCCATCGTTCGTCCTCAAACGATCAAAGGAATTCAAGGGTGATAAAGGGTACTTGAATTGATAAAAAGGTGTAAGTATGTTTCATGCATATCAGCCTCACTCTCCCAAGTGGAATCTTCAATTGGCCGATTCTTCCACTGAACCTTGATAGATATAATTTCCCTTGACCTCAAATTTCGGACCTCCCTATCTAAAATAGCTAAAGGCTCTTCCTCGTAAGACAGATTCTCATCAAGAAGAACTGAATCCCAACGAATAATATAGTTTCCATCACCATGGTAATTTTTCAGCATAGAAACATGAAATATGAGGTGCACTCCTGACAACCCTGGAGGCATGGCCAATTCATAGGCCACCTCCCCCATGCATTTCAGAACTTCAAACGGACCAATATACCTCGTAATAATCTTACCTTGCTAACCAAACCCCATCACACCCTTCATGGGTGAAACCTTCAGCAAGACTTGTCAACCCTCCATAAACTCAAAGTCCCTAACCTTCCAATCTGCATACTCATTTTGCCTGCTCTAAGTTGCTAAAAGCTTCTCCTAAATGAATTTCACTTTCTATAATGATTCCCTCAAAAGATCGCTACCCCAAGGTCTCACCTTTAATACATCAAATAAACCAATGGGAGACCTCCATCTACTCCCATACAATACCTAAAATAGGGACATATCAATACTCAAATGATAGATATTGTTGTACAAAAACTCTGCTAAGGGTAAAAATGGATCCCAATGACCCCAAAATCTATCACACTTGTACGAAGCATATCCTCCAACACTTTGAATTGTTCTCTTAGACTGCCCATCGGTCTGAGGGTGAAATGTGGTATTAAGATCCAATCGAGAACCTAATTCAGGATGCAAGGTCCTCCAAAGGTTAGAAGTACATTATGTACCTCTATCTGGTATGATGGAAATCAGAACTCTATGCAATAGAACAATTTCACAGATATAGAGTTTGGCTAACTCGTTCGCATTGTAAGTCATCTTGACCAGAATAAAGTGAGAAGACTTAGTTAACTTGTCAACAATTACCAAAAAAAAAATCAAACTTACCCATTGTTTTTTGAAGCCAACCACAAAATCCATTGTAATTCTTTCAAACTTCCATTCTGGAATGGGCATTCTCTGAAGTGTCCCTACATGCCTCTAATGTTAATACTTTACCTGCAGAAATTCGTACATTGGGCAACAAAATCAACAAGTCATGCCTCATTCTACTCCACCAATAATGTTGTCTTAAATCACGATACATCTTGGTTGCACCAGGATGTATAGAATACCTCGAACTATGAGCTTTTGCAAGAATAGTATGGTTCAAATCATCAACACGGGGAACACATACCCGCCCCTTAATTCTCAAGACGCCTTCCTCATCGATCACAACCTCTTCAGCTTCTCCTCGTAATACCGTATCATATCACGAATTTGGCTAAGCTTCTCATTAGAAAACCACTTTCCCTTAATATTGTCAAGAAAAGAAGGTCTCCACACAGGCTAAAAATCCTCCTTCCTCAATTACTTCCATCCTCATAAATTCATTATCCCGAGTCTAACCCTCTCTAGACAATGGGCGTCTATAAGCCTATAGGTGGGCTAAACTACCCATGCTTTCTGCTTTTCTACTTAAGGCATCTGCCACAACATTAGATTTTCCTGAGTGATATAAAATAGTAATATCATAGTCCTTAAATAACTCCATCCACCTCCTCTGCCTCAAATTCAAATCTTTTTTAATAAACACATATTGTAAATTGCGATGATCTGTATACAATTCACCAAGTATAGATAATTCCTCCACTACTTCAATGCAAATACAACTTTATCCAACTCCAAATCATGGGTCGGATAGTTACGTTCATGCACTTTCAATTGCCTTGAAGCATAAGCAATTACATTTCTCTCCTACATTAGCACTGCACCCAAACCAGAATAGGATGCATCACAATAAATAATAAAATTATTACCTTCCACTAGAAAGGCAAGAATTGGTGCAGTAATCAACAAGGTCTTGAGTTTCAGGAAACTTTCTTCACACTCATTCGACCATACAAATGGAACATTCTGCTTTCTCGAATTGGTCATTTGGGAAGAAATGAAAGAGAATCCCTTGATTAATCGACGGTAGTAGTTAGCTAAACCAATAAAGCTCCTTAGCTCTGAAATATTAGTAGGCCTTACCCAATTTTTCACCGATTCAATCTTAGTGGTATCAACCATCACCCCATCATTAGAAACTACGTGCCCCAAGAAGGACACTGAATCAAGCCAAAACTCACAGTTGGAGAATTCGGCATAAAGCCTTTTCTCCATTAACAACCGCAATACAATTCTCAAAAGCTCCTCATGTTCCTTCCTGCTCTTTGAGTATATCAGTATATCATCAATAAGTATAATAACAAAGAGGTCCATATATAATTTAAAAATCCATTCACCAGGCTCATAAAAGCAGCAAGGTCATTCGTAAGACCAAAATACATTACTAAGAATTCATAATGCCCATACCTGGTTCAAAATGCAGTCTTTGGCACATCTGTTGCTTGCATTTTCAATTGATGATAACCGAACCTTAAATCAATTTTAGAGAAGACACAAGCACCTTGTAACTGATCAAACAAGTCATCAATGCAAGGAATGGGGTATTTGTTCTTAGTAGTTACCTTATTCAGTTGCTTGTAGTCTATGCACATTCAAAAATTACCATCATTCTTCTTCACAAATAAAACTGGAGCATCCCAAGGAGACGCACTCGATTTAATAAAACCTTTACCTAACAACTCCTGAAGTTGGGCCTTTAACTCTCTTAACTCAGTTGTGGCCATTTGATAAGGTGGAATGGAAATGGGGAGAGTCCCCGGCTCCAAGTCAATAGAAAAATCAATATCTCTATCTGGTGGCATATGAGGCAGGTCAGCAGGAAAAACATCACAAACTAACGGACTATCGAAAAGGACTCAATCGAAGGCACCTTGTAAGTATCATCCCTGAGATGTGACAAGAAAGCTAAACAACCATTACTCACCAACCTCTTAGCACAAGAAAATACAATCTGGGATGGCAATAGTCACCCTCCCACACTAGTGGATCTATCCTAGGCTTGGCCAAGGTCACAATCTTAGCATTACAATCTAATATAGCAAAATTTGGAGAAAGCCAAGTCATACCCAGAATTACATCAAAATCCACCATCTCTAAAATAATCAAATCTACCTAAGTGTTGCTCCCACAAAAGTCACAAGGCAACACCTATACACCTTCTCAAACATCATAGCCTCACCCACAGTAGAGACATGAATAGCATGTCAAGAAAATCACATTGCAAATCAAGACCCGTAGAGAACAAGGAATATACATAAGAAAATGTGGATCTAGGATCAAACAATATAGAATCCATGGAATCACAGACTAGAAGAGTACTTGTGATAACAACATCAGTTGTATCTGCCTCTGACCTCCCGGGGAAAGCGTAACAATGGTCCCTATCACTTGTGTGTCCATTGCCCATGTTGGGCTATTCTCAAGAAGTTCCAACCTACCCGCCACCTTCGTTGAACTTGTGACCACCATTACCTTGGACACCACTTCCTCTAGAATGACGCCCTCTACCATGACCACCACAACAACAACAACAACCACAACAACAACAACCACAACAACCACAACAACAACAACAACAACAACAACCACCACCACAACAACCACAACAACAACCACAACAACCACAACAACTACAACAACCACAACAACAACACCACACAACCAAACAACAACACACACAACACAACAAACAACAACAACAACAACAACAACAACAACAACAACCACAACAACAACAATAACAACAACAACAACAACAACAACAACAACAACAACAACAACAACAACAACAACAACAACAACAACAACAACAACAACAACAACAACAACAACAACAACAACAACAACAACAACAACAACAACAACAACAACAACAACAACAACAACAACAACAGCAACAACAACAACAGCAACAGCAACAACAGCAACAACAACAACAACAACACCACCACCAACAACAATAGCAA
>JABWTJ010000102.1:140533-337633 GCA_016801875.1 Solanum sitiens
ACCACAACAACAACAACCACAACAACAACAACAACAACAACCACAACAACCACAACAACAACAATAACAACCACAACAACAACAACAACAACAACAACAACAACAACAACAACAACAACAACCACAACAACAACAACAACAACAACAACAACAACAACAACAACAACAACAACAACAACAACAACAACAACAACAACAACAACAACAACAACAACAACAACAACAACAACAACAACAACAACAACAACAATTATTATTATTATTTTGTAAATTCCAAATGTTAAAGTATATAATTAAAATATAATCAAATAGCAATTCGAAAAGAGTTATAGGTCGGTCAAAATTGGGTGACAACAATCACATGTAAAAGATTAAATTTATTATAATATTTTCATCAATGTCCTATAAATTGAACGAGGGAAATAACATATACTTTTAGAAAATTATGTAAAAATTATTATAATCTCATTTAAAAAGTCATGATTATATGTTGTTAATATTACGATTTAGTTTATTAAGTGATAAATAAAAAAATATTAATTATTAAAAAGGTATTTTTAATTATTGGAATTTTATTTACCCTATTTATCCCAACTTATATGGCATGAATAAAATTTGGAAAGTCAAATCCAATTTTATCTGACCTTGGGTTTTTTATTTAATTTTTATAATGATTATAGATTATAAATTATTGTGATATATAATAGTTTTTCTGTAATTTTAAAATATATAAATTATTCAAAATTCATCATAGTCAAATCTATATATTAATATAAAGTTGAATTTCAGCTCGCTAATGTGGCATGCCTAAATGATCAGTGTTACTATTTCACTATTTTCTCATAATTTTCAGTTTTTCCTTTTATTTTCTATTCAAAAATTTGTTAAAAACATTACTTCCTTCATTATGAGCATTTATTTATAACAATTAATCCTTCCTTCCAAAATAAATTGTGTAGTGTAATGACTACAAAATTGTAGTCACTAGAAAAGGAACACTAATTTGATTATATATTTATAAAAAAAAAAAAAAAAAAAAAAAAGAGATGTTAATTTGATTATATATTTATACTAAAATTAACATTAAACCTAAAAAGGAATGTCAATAACTTAAAAAGGGAACGTTAATTTCATTTTGTATTTAGAAGTAATCTAACATTAACTTAAAAAGGAACATAAATTTTTGCTTAGTTTAATTTGAGTAAGTTACTGCTAAATTGGTAACAAGAGTTATTCCAAATAACTGATTGACTAAACATTAGTACTAATTATGAGATTTTTATTTTTCTTAATTGTGAAATTAATGATATTATGTTCTATTCAAATCAAAATTCTTCCTTTCAGTTTTTTTCATCAACCTTTTTTTTAAAATTTTTAAATATTGATAACAATATGTTTTTTTCATATTGTAGCTTGCTTGCTCTATTTTACTTTTAATTAGATTGTTAATCTGACATACTCTTTTTCTTTTCTTTTTAATTAGATTGTTGTACTTCTAGCTGAAAGATCCAGAGCCAAGTAGAAATAGTTTCTCTATTCCCTGTTCCCTGAAGTTAGGATATTGAATCTTAGTATTGTATGAATCTTGTGTATGATGTCTATTTCAAATTTTAATTTTCTTTTTGTTTGGTGATTCATTCAGGGAAACTTTGATGGTAGAGTGGGGGAATCAAGCTGCCTTTAAAACGGTAAGATGTCTGATACATGTGTTGGATTTTTACAAGAGATAACACATGGTTCATCGTTTTTTCTTCTGATATTTCGTCTAAATAAAAGGTTAGTTGTGTGGATCAGAAGACAATATTTTCTTAGAGTGGTTTTTCAGAGTATTTCATTTTTCTCGGATCCCAGAAAATTAAGGTCACAATGTATTGGTAGTAAACATGTTGATTAGGCGCTCTCTAAGGCCAAAAAAATCTATTTATCTATTTTCTTATAACGGATTGATAGGAGAAAGGTTAAAAGATGACATTAAAAGTGATTGATAGTTTGTTAAAACTATTTAAATATAAGTAAATGACTTGTAAAACTCTTCTCAATACATTTGCATTAACATCTATTAGGCGTTTTATGCCTATTTTAACTCATGTGCACTCCTGAACATTCCTTTCTAAAACATTCAAGTACTAGCTTTTAATGTGTATTAATATTTGAGTAATTACATTTTTTTTATTGATTTTGTTTTTTTATAGTCCATTTCACAATTCTAACTTGCTGAATCTATATATCTTGCTTTTAATTGATTGTTAATATGACATATTATTTTTTTAGAATTGATTATCGATATTGATGATTTAATGATCTAATGCCGTTAATTTTTTTATCAAGAACACATATAGAAATTGTTTTTTGAAATTTTATAAGCAGATTAAAGTTAAAAGATAATTTTTTATTTATTTCACATTTTTTATAATCCAGCTTCGAAGTGAATTTTAAAAAATAAAAGAAATTATGGCCAAACTTATTTTTTCAAAATTTAACTTTCAAGAAAATAATAAATCATGGTCAAAAAGGGTAAAAAGGTGATGAATAGGAGTCAAGGAAGAAAGAAAAAGAAAAAGAACTAAATTTTTTTTTTTTTTTAAAAAAAGGAAAAAAAAATATAGCAAAGACGTGAGTATCAATTAAAGAGATGTTGTCAAAAAAAATCAACAATTATTGTTAGCCTTCACATGCTTAAGAGGAGTAAGCATATTTTTATTTTATTTGATGGCACAAGGTGATATATAAGGGATCTATCTCCCTTCAA
Organism: Solanum sitiens; assembly: GCA_016801875.1. Taxonomy (NCBI): domain Eukaryota; kingdom Viridiplantae; phylum Streptophyta; class Magnoliopsida; order Solanales; family Solanaceae; genus Solanum; species Solanum sitiens. The sequence goes on from JABWTJ010000102.1 coordinate 143,283, forward strand.
ATTTTCTTGATAAAAATTAGTGAAAAGCAAATGTTAACAATAAATTAGAATAAAACTTAATATATAGATTAAAAAAGGTAACTATTACAAAAATTAATACCGCGCGACGCGCGGCTAAGTTTACTAGTTATTAAGAAAAACAACAATTGATATTGTGAATTTATCATTTTACCACTTTTAATTGATAGAATCTTAAAAATATTTACTCAATAAATCTTTCAAAGACATTAACTCAATGTTATTTAAATTGAGAGTATATAATAGGGAGAATTTTTTTTTATATTTAACTATGAAATTATTATACTTCATTTGTCACATGTAATCATAAACAAGCATATCCAAAGATTATTATATGTTGCTATATATTTTTTCGTCACAAAGAGTATTTAGCCACAAATTTTAAGTCATCGTTATTTAAACGTTGCATATTTAATGAAAAACTATGTTGTCACTACATCACACATTGATTAGAGACAATAAAATTATCAGCACTGATTGCTTATAGTATTAGTGACAAAACTTAAGGTCACAATTAAACATAAATGTTTATGGCTAAAACTTACAATATTTAATGACGAACTTTAATTTGTCGTTATTTCAACAAAAATAAATTTGTGACAAAACCTTTTTGTGTCCAAAATTGTAACTAATGTTAAGACAAATCAAAGTTTGTCTCAAATGGATACATTATTAGTGACAAGATAATTTGTCACTGATAAATTAAAATTTGCTGCTAATAGTACTTACTAAATGACACCAAATTATATTTTGGTGAGAAACTCAACCGGACGAATTTTTGCTATAAACTTTTATGATTCGTCATTAAAAGAGTGTGGTTCATACATTTTAATACGAAATATAATTTTTGTCACAAAAAATGAATAATTAATGACGAATTATGTATCGTACCTAACAATTTCGTAGCTAAATATCATGTTTGTTGTAGCTTTATTGAGTCCTTGGTAAATTTATTTTGGTATTATATCATAGTAAAGGGTAAGGCGGGGTCTGTCCCGACCTACTCTAGGTCTTCTATCATTAATAGGCTTTGTAGACGTGTGTATATGGTTCAGTTCTGTCTTAGAGAGTTGTGGCCTCAATGACCAAGTCTTGTATATAACTTTTGGCTCTACTTATGTTGGTTCGTATCGCTGCATCCTATGTGAACTTGTCATGATTGGTAAAGTTATATGCATAGTAAGCACAGGTTACAGGTTGGTTCTCTCGGGCGTTTAGGCCATCTGGTGCTTGTCCATCTTAATAGGATTTGAGGCGTGACAAAAAGTTGAATCAGAGCAGGTCATCCTAGGAAGTCTACAAAGCCTTTTCTGTGTAGAGTCTTGCTTATGGATGTGTTGTGCACCACATCTATAAACATGAGGCTACGGGACATGTAGGAGTTGTCTCATTTCTGTCATTTCTTAGATCGTGCGATAAAACCAATAATGTTGGTGCATCATATCTAAATTCTAAATTGTTTTTTTTATAGAAAAGATGTCGGTTACGAGAAGGAGTAAAATGTACTGGTAAGCGAGTAGATGTGGGTTCACAAGAAGGGACCAGACAACCACCACCTAGTCAAGTTGTTCAAAGTGGGTCTCAAGATGAGTCTCTATCACAGACTTCCCCGACGCCTCCATCTCTTGAAGAACTAAGGAAGGAAGTTGAACCTCAGGAACCCTCTATTAATGCTACCGAGGAAGATTTGAGGAATTCAATTCAACTATTGACTCGTATAGTTGGTGGTCATGGCCAAAGGCAGGAAGGTCCAGTTGCAGGTACTAGTGGTGTAGATAGAACAGTTGGAACACGAATACGTGATTTTCTTAACTTGGACCCTCCATCATTCACCGCGTCAGATCCGAAGGAAGATCCGCAAGACTTTATAGATCAGATCAAATGCACTTTGGATAATATGCATGTAAGTTGTAACGAAGCACTTGAGCTAGCTGCATATAGATTAAAGGGTGTGGCTATATTGTGGTATGAAGCTTGGAAGGAATCTAGGGGAACATATGCACCTTCAGCTACATGGAAAGAGTTAAAAAATACATTCCTTTACCATTATCTGCCATTGGAGATCCGAGAGGCCCGTGAGGATCAGTTCTTAAATCTCCACCAACAAAATATGAGCGTGAGAGATTAGAGTCTCAAATTTAATTCCTTGGCCAGGTATGCTCCTAATGTAGTAGCTACTATGGAGGATAGAATTCATTAATATGTGGATAGATTAGATTCATATCTGGTTAGATATTGTACCATTGCGTCATTGAATAAAGATATGGATATAGCAAGGATACAGGCTTTTGCGCAAAAGTTGGAGGATCAAAGGCAAAGAAGAAGGACACAAGAGTCAGAAATAGGGCATTCTAAGAGGGCCAGATCCATGAGGCAGCTTACACCATCCCAAGGTGAGTTTAGGCCTCGGTTCTCTAACAGACCACCTAGGACAACATCTTTCTACTCTACAGCTAGTGCTCCACCACGGTTCCAAGGGTTTAGGGGCAATCAGTTTGGGAAAAAAAGTGAAAGACAAGGCTTACAAATAGCGTGTCATCAAGAGAAGGGAAGTATGAGCCAATCAAGGCCTCCTCGACAGCCTTGTAAACAGTGTGGGAGGAATCATCTACGTGCATGCAGGTTCGGGACAAATGTTTTTGTTTTGTGTGGCACACCAGGGCATATGATGAGAAACTTCCCTCATAGGGGCGTGGGTGGCGTTGCACAACCAACGAGATCAGTTGTTGCATGACCTCAACAACACCTTCTTTATATAGGGTAATACTGATGCCTACAGGTCGTGGTCGAGTATCTAGGGGAGCAACTAGTTCTTGTGGAGGTTAGAATCGCACATATGAACTGGGGGATCGACAAAATTCAGAAGCCTCACCGAATGTGGTTACAGTTATCTTGTCCATCTTTTCACATATTGTATATGCATTAATTGATCGGGGATCTACACTATCATATGTTACTCCATTTATTGCTGGAAAGTTTAAAACAACACCAGAATTTTTAGTGAAGCCATTTGAAGTATCTACACCGATTGGTGAGTCTATTATAGCTAGAAGGGTTTATCGTAATTGCATTGTAACTGTTTGTGATCGCAATACATTGGCTGACCTTGTTGAGCTAGACATGGTAGATTTTGATGTTATAATGGGTATGGATTGGTTAGCTTCTTATTATGCCAAGGTAGATTGCCGAACTAAGATAGTGCATTTCCAATTTCCAAAAGAGGCAGTCCTGGGATGGAAAGGTAATATTTTGGCGCCAAGAGGTAAATTTATTTCTTATCTAAAGGAAAATAAGATGATTTCAAAGGATACATATGTCATATGGTCAGAGTGAAAAATGTAGATGCAGAGCCACAAACTCTTCAATCCATTCCGGTGGTAAATGAATTTGATCTTCCAGGTTTGCCTCCAGAACGAGAAGTGGAGTTTGGTATGATGTGCTTCTAGATACTCAACCTATCTCAATTCCTTCGCATAGAATGGCTCTAGCAGAATTCTTGGAGTTGAAGAAGGAATTAAAAGACTTATTAGAAAAAATATTCATATGGCCTAGTATGTCCCCATGGGGAGCACCAGTTTTATTTGTACGCAAGAAAGATGGCTCGTTAAGAATGTGTATAGACTACCGACAATTGAATAAGGTAACGATTAAGAACAAATATCCCCTCCCTAGAATTGATGATTTGTTTATTAGTTACAAGGTGCTAGGTGTTTTTCAAAGATCGACCTGAGGTCGGATTATCACCAAGTGAGGGCCAAGGACAAATATATACCTTAGACAGCTTTTCAAACACGGTATGGTCATTTTTGAGTTCTTAGTCATGTCATTCGGGCTAACAAATGCACCAGAGCTTTTATGGATCTGATGAATAGGGTGTTCAAGCCATTTTTACATCTGTTCGTGATAGTGTTCATAGATGATATTTTGGTGTATTCAAGATCGAAAGAGGATCATGCTAATCACTTGTGGCAGGTTTAATAAATTCTTTGTGATCGTAAATTGTATGCAAAGTTCTCTAAATGTGAGTTCTGGTTGAAATCTGTGGCATTCTTATGTCATATTGTATCCGATGAAGGAATAAGGGTTGATAACCAGAAGATATAAGCCGTGAAAAACTGGCCAAGACCTACAACGCCTGCAGAGATCCGTAGTTTTCTTGGATCAAAAGGTTATTATAGAAGGTTCGTTGAACGATTCTATTCCATTGTTGCACCCTTAACAAAGCTAATTCACAAAGAAACCAAGTTTCAGTGGAGTGATAAGTTTGAAAGAAGCTTCCAAGAGCTGAAGAGTAAATTAACTTCTACACTTGTATTGGTACTTCTAGAAGGCACGGAAGGCTATGCAGTTTCTTGTGATGCTTCGGAGTGGGCTTAGGTTGTGTATTGATGAAGCATGGTAAATTTATAGCTTATGGCTCAAGGCAGATGCGACCACATGAGAAAAATTATCCAACCCATGATCTAGAGCCATGAGCAGGTGTGTTTGCTTTGAAGATATGGCGCCACTACTTGTATGGAGTTCATGATGACATATAAACTGATTCAAGAGTTTGCAATATATCTTTAATCAAAAGGACTTAAATCTGAGGCAGCGAAGGTGGGTGGAGCTATTAAAAGATTATGGCATTGACATCTTGTAGTAACTGATGCTTTAAGCCATAAAATAATGGCAAGCACTTATGGTCATTTTGTGGAAAGAAAAGAAATATCTAAGGATCTGTGCCAACTAGCAAACTTGGGGGTTCGCATTCTTGAATCTCCAGACGAAGGGGTTATTATGCAAAATGCGGCAGAATCCTCATTAGTAGTGAAAGTGAAAGATAAGCAGTAGATTGATCCTATTCTTTTACAGCTTAAAGAGAATGTACAACATGGTATGAGGCATTTGAGCTTACGCAAGAGGGAGTACTTCGATGTCAAAACAGATTGTGTGCACCTAACGTAGATGAACTAAGAAAGAGGATCATGATAAAAGCACATCATTCAAGATACTATGTTCATTCGTGGTCGACTAAAATGTATCATGACTTGAAAGAAATGTATTGGTTGGGGGGTTATGAAGAAGAACATTGCAGAATTCGTGGCTCAATGTCCAAATTGTCAATAGGTAAAAGTAGAATACCAAAAGCCCGGAGGTTACATGTAGCATATAGAACTTCCAATTTGGAAATGGGACATGATCAACATGGATTTTGTCACTGGTTTGCCTCGCTCGTTCTGGAAGTTTGACTCTATATGGGTAATAGTTGACAGACTTACCAAAGTAGCATACTTCTTGCCGGTGAAGACCACTTATACAGCTGAAGAATATGCAAGGTTTTACATTAAAGAGATAGTTCAACTACATGGAGTGCCAATCTCTATAATATCTGATAGAGGAGCTCAATTCACTGCAAATTTTTGGAAGTAATTTCAGAGGAGTTTGGGAACACAAGTGAATTTAAGTACAGCCAACCACCCTCAAATGGATGGACAGGCAGAACGTAGAATTCAGACACTTGAGGATGTGCTACCAGCTTGTATATTAGATTTCAAGGGTAGTTGGGATGATCACCTACCACTTATTGAATTTGGTTATAACAATAGCTATTATTCGAGCATTAAAATGGCACCTTATGAAGCTTTATATGGTAGAAAGTGCAGATCACCAATTGGTTGGTTCGAACCAGGTGAAACTGCCTTATTTGGGCCAGATCTTGTTCATCAAGCTATGGAAAAAGTCAAAGTGATACATCAGCAGCTAGAAATAGCTCAAAGTCAACATAAATCATATACGGATGTTAGAAAGAGAGGACTAGAATTTTCTACAGGGGATTGGGTGATCTTGAAGGTGTCTCCAATGAAAGGGGTAATTACTCTCCAATGAAAGGGGTAATGGCGCTTGCTAAAAAGGGAAAGTTGATTCCACTCTATATACGACCATATAAGAGTATTCGAAAAGTCGCCAAGTAGCCTATGAGTTAGAGCTACCACAAGAGCTTTCATCAGTTCATTCGGTGTTTCATGTCTCAATGCTTTGAAAATTCATAGGTGACCCATCTCGTATTACTCCTACTGAAGATATATAGGTTACGAGAGATCTCATTTATGAAGAAGTACCCATTGCTATTATGGATCGACAAGTTAGAAAGTTAAGATATAAAGAGGTAGCGTCTGTAAAAGTGTTATGGAGGAACCAAAAAGTAGAAGTAGTTACATGGGAAGCAGAAGAAGCAATGAAATTGAAGTATCCTCATCTCTTTCAGATCCAAGAGAAAGATGGAAATGCTTAGTTTAGACACCGACAAGAAAGTATAAGTCTATATGTATTATGTGATTAATAGTAGTACTAACTTTGGCTTGAACCTGTTTGGGCTGGATAACTATGGTAACATTCGAGGACGAATGTTTTAAGGGGGGAAGGATATTAAAGTCCGTATTATGCATATGCTTATTCTATTCTTGTGATACTGGCCTTATAGTATAGGTGAGGGACTATTTTCTTATATGATTAGTGTTGGTTTAAACTATCCCGGAAAGTAATGTGATGCCTTGCACGTTTCAGCGTGTGTACGGTAAGTTAACTCTGATGGAAATATTTAAACTAGAGATAGTAAGGTGGTAATTGAGCTTGAAGTTGAATGTTATGTTCTAAGTTGAAGAAAAAGGAATTAATATTCAGAAAATGGAATAAAATAATTGAGCTGCTTGATTGGCTTAATTAAGCTACCAACTGCATCACCTACTTGAGCTATATGGATGTAGTTAAAGGGCCCAAGTGATGGATCAGATGTAGGATTTTATATTAATGGGCTCACTTGAGGCCCAAATCTATTAAAAGAAAATTAAAATGAAAGAAATCCAAGCAGCCAAATTTGCCAAGGCCCAATATAGTTGAAGCCCTAGTGAAAGCAAGTAGGTGCATCACCTAGTTTAACCTTTTGAGTTGCTTGATGCACATAAGCAGGTGCATCACCTACTTGATCAATAAGTGGTTAAAATGGACCAATAAAAGGGGAGGTACTGAAGGATATTTTTGTGGTCAATAAAGCTCCATATAAATCTAATATGAGCTGATCCTTTCACCCATTTTAACACATAAAAATGAGAATTAACTCCATCTCTCTCTTTTTTCTTTTCAATATTAAACCAGCAGCCTTAAAGTTCTTCTAGGGTTCTTGAAGAAACCATTGTATCTGCAAACCAAGGTAAGAGGAAAAAAAATATGGATTTAGCTTAATTCTCCCATGGATGATTAGGAAAACATGTTATTCATGCTCTAGTATAAGTACAAAGGCAGAATATTTCCAGAAGCTACTACTCACTTCCTTAGTTATTAAGATACCTTTTTCTTCTTATTGGTTTAAGTGTGAAGGGAAGCTGAAGTTGTAGAGGAATTCAAGTTATAAGGAAAAGTTGCAGAAATTGAGGTAAGGTGACTGCACCATTTTTGTCTTTCTTATCTATGAGTTTGAGTAAGGAATTAGGGGTGTGTTTGTCACATCTCAAGACCACGCCCTAGAAGTTAGGGCACAATCTCGGATTGTGACACGGCGTACTCGACCTCTCGGAGGTCTCATACAAGCCTTTCATATCATTCATCGCATATACATAATGAAAAGTAGTGCGGAATTAAAACATTTCATAAAAAAGTAATGGGAAATACTAAGTTTCAATATCATCATCTTAAGACACAAGAGTACTTGGGACACGGCCCATACAAAATAGAAAACATAGTACTATTAAGTCTATTACAATACTTCATAAACAAAACATAAAAGACATATATGCCATCGAGTCAAGTGAGGACATACTTTAACTTCTCTTGAACGATCTTCTAAATCCAAGTCTTCTTCCCAAAAGCTCTTCACCTACAAAGAACTATATAGATAGATAAAAGCATGAAATTAGTACAACCACATGTACTAAGTATGACTTATGCATAAAAATCATGAAAATGGACATTTATTGAAAAAATGCAACTTTTCATTTAAATATCGTAATATCATCATAAGAACAACATTTATCAACTTAGTATCACATAATAAAACATTAAAAACAAACATCATATTTTTAGACCCCACATTACAGTGAGCTCAATTCACTGTACAGTAAAGTACCTCACTGTTACAGTGAATGCACTTATTTTCGTATTAAACACCTTTTATCATGTAGTCTTCTCACTAAAGCCATCCTAAGATTCACTCAAGTCACACAAAGAGAGACCGCCCATACACCCTCTCTAGATGTGCCTAAACGATCCTTAAGATTACTCGTAATGAGACACATACACACCTACAATACATCAACATACAAGACATACATAATATGACAATCTCCCCTACCAAGGCTATCAAAAGACTTACTTAAGTATTCCTAGAAGAGAACGCTCATACACCCTCTTCAAGGCTACCTAAATAATCCTTAAGACTTCCTAAGTTTAGATCATGTCAAACATAACAAGCAACTTCCCTAACTAGAGTCATTCTCAAGACTTCCATAGATAAAACATGAAGAGATCATCCTTTATGACCTCTTCACACTTTAACTAAGGAATAAGTCACTTTAGATTAGGTACTCATCAATTCACATACTTTATATCATTAAGTCATTAGTTCATTAGTTCATTTAAGACACATTCATTATATAAAGGACATTCAAGTAATGGTCTTGGAGAAGACCTAGGGACTCTTACTAAAATCTTCAAAGCCTATTGTGCAATGTCTAGATAGCGTCTCATACCACCACCTAAACCTCATAGAACTTCTCTAATGCTAATATGTATCCCATATGATGAGAATAGGCAATAACTGACATAGACCATGGTAGCAAAACATGGAATCCGGAGTTCTATCCTACTCCAATGAGGTTGTTCTACTTGCCAATGGTAGAACTTAGACACATCCCATGTCGGCGCATGGTTAAGGAATATGAAGGGCATGCTTTGTAATCTAGTCTCAATCTTTAACTAGAACTACTTCCCTTACCATACTCACTCGGTGATAGCCTTCGTTCTCATAGATTAAATCACACTAAGGTTCATACAAAAGGGTTTCATATCAAGTTCATAACCCAATTACATTTACCCTACAAAATAAAGGTCCACTAGGGCTACCTCCCTAAGGCGACAAGAAGCTCATCATGACTTTCCTAAGGATTGATATGATGCCTTTCCATCCAATAAACCTTAAGTCCATCATTCATTACATGAAGGATACCATTACGGCTTTCGACTTTAAGTTTCATAGCCTTACCACTAGGTTCAAAGTTTCACATAAAGGATCCTCTTATCATCATTCAAGGTCTCACCTAACATTCATTCATTCAAGACTAAGATTCTTTAGCTTCCTAAGTCAAGATATCACATATTCATATTCATTCATGCATCAAGTAAGGGACACAAGTCTACCTAAACAAGACACAACATACTTCACTTTAGCACATATAACATACATCCTTTAGACACTTAGGAATGACCCTTATCAACATTATGTCAACCTATTGATTATCTTAACATCATCAACATAACCATTATAGACTCCTATAGCCAAGTTAGGAACAACCATGTATCAACTCTAAGACTACACACAACACATAGTCATAACATAACATGATCACCTAAATAACATCAATAGAATAACACATACTTTCACATATAGGTAGATATGATCATAAATCACATAATAAACTACAAAAATAGTCATATTACTTCAAGCAGTTGCCGACAAGGCCATGATCATCAATATACTTAAAATAACGCCGACAAGGCCACATCAATTCACATAACACCGCCACCATAAGTGGACCAAACCAATCACAACATAATTGAAATCTGATTAACATTAATTAAAAGGAATTAGGGCATCGTAACACCACTTCATACTCAACCCTTCAAGACAATGCCAAATCATCTAATTCAATATCATAAGGCACTTACTCATAGCCATGAACATCAATTCAATACATAAATCATAAAACTAGATGAAACTAGATCAATTCATTATAGATTCAACAATCTAAGATCAATTTGATAACAATTGAATACAATTCTTACATCCTTAGAAAGCCCATAAGAAATTACACATTAATTCATAAACATTAGACCAATATCAAGTAATCCATAAATTAGTAAAAAACTAGGGTTCATCAATTATTGGGTTCATAGGTTAATTGAGTTAAAATCACCTTAATAACCACAATTCAATCACTAAACAATGATTAAAAACCATTAATGCAAGAACCCATGGTAGATCACGAAATAGGTCAATTCATCTTTTGAAAATTTTAGAAAACATCTTTGAAAGTTGGGCTCATGAAACGAGTTTCAAGGATCAAAAGTCATACCTTAAAAATGCTAATCCTTCAATTTGATGAAGAATGCCCACTCAAATCACCAATCCAAGCTCTTCCTGAGTTTTAGCTTTAATGGAGTCTTAGGGAATTTCTAAGGGATTTTGGGGTTTTTGATTTTGAAGAATGAAATCTTCTGTGTTTTAGACTTATAAACACCTTTAAAATACCCAATAGACCCTTTAGGGAACCTCCAAACCTTTTATTTGGACGTAGGGTGAAATTACAAGTTCACCCCTCAACTTGGCTGTGAACTGCACGCAGGGACAGCACCATCGACGGTTGCCCATCGACGTTCCGTCCCTTGACCAACGGACCTTCCTGCTGGTCCCTGGTCTGGGACTGAGACTTGTTTAGGGCCTCCTTTTTCCCGGGAATAAGTGTCAAACAACGGTTGCCCATCGACGGGGCGTAGGTCCACACACGGGCTGTCCTGCCCTCCGTCGATGGGTTCAGAGACTTGGAACTGGTGGCTTAGCTCCCCAGCATAGGTACCAAATGACGCCCACCACCTACGGGGCGTCGACCAGGACACTGGCCGTCGATTGCAATCCGTAGGTGGGACTGCCTTGGGCAGTTTTGGCCACCAACTTGGGTCCTCCTTCTCAAGGACCCTTGGTTGGTCCTTTGGGATGTTTGTACAGACGTTTCCAATCCAAACATGACCGTATATGAGTTTAGGACCTCTCACATGAATTTCACCCAAAATGAACACGCAAAACTCAATGAAATATACCTAGACACACAAGGTCATTTCAAGGCACATCTTTTGAACGTCATGGACGTTCTTGAGTGTTTGACCTCCAAGCTTCTCGAAACTTGACAGACTACCTATATACATCATAATAACTCATTTAAGGACCATAAAACCTCATGAATCACACATAAACACATAGAACCACATATGAGGCACTTAGGTGACTTAGTCGTCGAATGTCTTGGTCGACTCTTGACGTTTGACTTCCAATGCACCTAATACTTTAGACACTTCCTCAATACAACATAATAGACCTATTTAGGACATTAGACCATCGTGACCACAATGTTAGGATCTAGTTCACCTATGTCATTTTCGGGATCTTACATTCTTCCCTACTTAGACAACATTCGTCCTCGAATGACACTTGCCACTCTCCGAACACTTCCAAGAATAGAGAATCAACTATAAGCACATAACCAAACCATAAAACTCACAATCAAGGATAAAACATCAATTTCACATAGTCAAGAGATTGACAACACAACAAGAAACTAGAATACACTTCTATAACTCATTATGCTACAAAACTCACATGCTTCATTCCAAATAGCAAAAAATCATTTTATATTCATTATTATACTCATACAAATCAGTTCTAACAACATTACAACAATTTTAGACCAAAGAATCAATTAATCAAATGTTGAAAAATAACACAGTGAACAGTTTTCAGGCTACATCGATCTTAGGCCAATTTTCTAAAAATGCAAATTTCAGGCAATTCATGATATAGACATGCTAATATGCAAGGTAACATCATATAAAAAACTTTTACAAAATGCTCATAGCTCAATAAAATACACAATGCAAGAAGTTAATGAAATTCAATTTCAACCAAACTCCTAAACATCATGCACATGCAACAAACTAGAACATCTACCTAGACATACTCCCCCACTTAACTCATATCACAACAAGAGAAAGACAATGACTTACCAACATCATCATCACTCTCATCCGGCTTCTCTCCTCTAGTCCGTAGTGCATAGAAACGCCTCTTTGTTGGAGCATCATCCTTTGGAACATTAGGATGAACTTTCTTACCCTCTTTTCCTCTAGAAGCAATGTTAGGACAATCTCTCACTTTGTGTCCATCTTTTCCACATCCAAAACAAATACCGGTACCCAGTAGACACTCACCATAATATTTCTTACCACAAGTGGCACATGTAGGTTTGCCATTTTGAGAACTACCTCCTTTCTCAAACTTCACCTTAGGAGCACTAGGTCTATCTTGAGTTTGAGCCCTCTTTTTGAACTAGATTGCACTTGATCACTAGCACCACTCCTTTTCAAGTTTCTTAACATCCTCCTATGTTTGGATTCTTCAATTGATTTTGCATACACAATGAGTCTAGATAAGGTCATATCATCATGTACGACATTCTTCCCTCACTAAGTCGGCTACACCTGTCACAAAGCGACTCATTTCATCCCTTGGATTAGACACTAGAGATGGTGCATATCTAGACAAAGTTGAGAATTTTAAAGAGTACTCCTCAACACTCATATTGCCTTGCTTGAGATTGATAAACTCCTCTACTTTTACCTCCCTCCTCTCACGGGGAAAGTACTTACCAAGAAAAGCTTCCTTAAATTCTTCCCACTCAATAGGATCCGACTCTACCGGCATATTATCCTTCCATTGAGTGTACAAAATTTGAGACACATCTCTCAATTGATACGAAGCCAACTCCGCCTTCTCCCTAGATGTAACCCCCATAGCACTCAATACCTTGTACACACCATCAAGGAACTTTTGGGGATCTTCATCTACCTTAGAGCCAAGAAAGATTGGAGGATTCAACCTCATAAAGTCTCTCAACCTAGATGTCATAGTGCCCTCCATAACATTCACCCTAGGCACCATACTCAAATTGATTTGAGTAGTCACGGCTTGGGCTATAGCAAGCAAACCATCTCTAATCTCCCTATTAGACATTTTCGGAACCTCAATACTTCGTTCCACATTAGGGGCATGATCACCTTGAGTAGGAACTTGAGCACCTTGGACATCTTGCCCATCTTGAAGAACTTGCTCAACTTGCTCGACTTGAGGAGGATCTTCCTCATTCACCCTTCCCTCTGTCACGACTGGAATCTAGACCCCAGACGAGACCGGCGTCGTTGACCTCTCAGAGGTCGCAGACAAGCCTATTTACGTCATTCTTATTGTACATAGGTTAATTTTTAGCGGAAAATTTGAAACTTTTTGTTTCTAAACATTGTTTACTAAACATTTCTAACACATTCATAATTTGTTCAACATCAACCATCTAATCATTAAGAGATAATCAAATGAAAGGAATAGTTCAATAAACATAATTGTATAATTGCCCAAATGGCACCAATACATAGTCTGAATAAAATAAGAAAGAAACGCTAGTGGAACATGCTTCACTAGCTCAACTCCTAAACTAAGCTAGGACATAAAACAGTAGCATCCTCGAAAGCATGAGGACCTACCAAAACTGGATGAATGCTGGACGTCTGGATAACTGCAGCGATGATCCTGTAGCTCTATCGTCCACCTGTGCCTGCACCTAAAAATAGTAGAGTTTGTATAGAGTTAGTACACACTTGTACTAAGTATGGGTATATGCAAGCACACACCAAGGACATGCATGAGAAAGAATAGCTCTTTCCTAACAACATGATTTTTGGAAGTCAAGTCAGTGGACTTGCCAAATTGAGATTTGGAAAGTTTCCTAATTTGGATTAGGAAAGTAAATGATCTTTCCAAATTTGGATTAGGAAAGTCAGTGAGCTTTCCAGATTTGGAATAGGAAAGTTATGCCATGAGAATAACATACATCATCATACCTTTCACATTTGCACACAGTACATAACATTTACACATAGCACACATCATATAGCATACAATACATTTTGCATGTAGCACATAACTTCTTTCATATCATTCATTCATATGCCATGAGACCTTGGAATCATGGACTTGACATTAAGACATCCCAAAAATGAGGGCTCAATATATGGGACCTCAACTAGGGAGTCTTCGTTAGCAAACACAGAGTCTGCTTCATTCATTCATACGTACTTCATTTCATTTCGTTCATAGTCCACTGTAACCACCGGTTATACCTAGGATGTAGTTTAAGACTTTCATTAGGTTCGTTGTGCAATGACCAAGAATGACCTAATGTCATTACTTGAATCTAACTCACCTTTTGATTATCCTATCCTAACACCTTTGGTATTCATTCATTTCATTATGTGCATCATTTGAGGCTGGCCTCATTCATTCATTGGGAACTTTAACTTTAACCGACATAGATCATGTGAGCATCATGAAATCCAGTGTCTCCCCCATACCAAAAAGAGGTGGAATCACCGGCCAAAGTGATCCAATAACATGCTAGCGTACATGGGAATTTAACCCCGCCAGATCCCTATATTGGCAGTATAGGTTAAAAGACTAGGAGATATAAGGAGACCCATACCCGGCAAGCCGGACAGTCTCATCTCATGAGAGTTACGTGAACCTCCGCCCTTCCCGAAAGAAGGCATCACCGCTCATAGCTAGTCTATCGGTGCTTAGTATAAAGTTCCATTTCATTCATCTCATACGTCATGGAAGCTGACTTCTAGTATGAGGACATCATAGCTCATTAGATGATTTCTAATCTCATTATTCGTATTAAGTGTGTTAAGCTCAATACTCTCATTAGAGTGTTCATAGAGACTGGTCTCTTCATTATCTTACACTCTCATAGGTGAATACATATTGGTAACATTTACTTAGGCTCATTTGAGGTTACTCTCATCATTTACATTAGCCTTATATCATGTTGTCACCACATTCATCATCATTAGCACCTTTGTTTTTCTTAGTTATTCACCTCTTATTACGTGAATGTTCATTTCGTCATATGCCAATGCACTTGTCCATTTGGTGTGTTTCACACCCTTACTTAACCCCTCTAGGGTTCATCATTTCATTTCATACATCTTAGGTTCACTTACTTTTGAACGTATGTTAGACTTATGAGTCTATACACACAAGCCATGAGGCTTCATTCATAGTTCGTTAAGTGATTCTTACATTCCTAAGATTATGTAGTACAAGACTTATGTATCTTGTATATATGCCAAGATCTTGATTTTGATCTAAGTAGGTGGCATCATTCTTGGATATTTTGTTCACGTATGACTTATGTATCAATACGGAAGTTTGGGCAAGGAAACCCAAGTCTTGAATCAATTGGATATCATTTATATTTTTAATTGATTTTATTCTAATATTCATAATATTTTAACTCTAAGTCAAACCACAATATTAACATTGAAGGATTACTTTTCTATTTGATTTTTTTCTTGCATTGGCCGATGGGTTGTGGGTTCGAGCCCCCACAACCCCATTTTCATTTTTCCTTTATTTTTTTCGGTCCATGTGAGACATTGGGACCCGAGGTCGAGTCCCCTCAGCCACACCTAATTCTTCTTTATTTTCTTTCCCTTCCATTCGCTTAAGGCCGAGAGGTTGTGGGATCGAACCCCCACAACCTCTTTATTTTATTCTCCTTTTTAAGAGTTGACTATTTGAGTTGACTGTGAGGTTGTGGGGTCGAAACCCCCCAGCCTCATTTTTTTATTTTTTTATATTTTATCTTCTCCCATCCGCATAGAGGTCGTGGGTTCGATTCCCACGCCTCTCATATTTTTATTTTTCCTTTTCTTTGGGTTCTAACCGAGAGGGTGTGGGTTCGAATCCCACCCCTCTCATTTCTTATTTTTCACAAATTATTTTCCCAGCCATGACACGGTTCAAATCCCCCTCACCATACATTTTTTCTTCTTTAATTTTGGGGGATTTTAACGGGGTGAGGTCACGGGTTCGACCCTCAATGACCTCACCTATTATTCTTTATTTTTCTTAACATTTTATGCAACTTAATTTGGCAGAGATATATCAATATAGTGCTGGAAATTTAAGGTAAAAATCTTTGCTCATTTTCATCTCCATTTATTCGTGAATTTATAGAACAATACATAGTTCATTTGATATGTTCTTAAGTACATTCTTTTCACGAATTCTTTAGTCAAGAGATTACTCCTCAATTCAGCCACACTTCATGTCATATGAATATCACAATTTACTTCAATTGGTGTACATAAAACAACAAACATAACATTAACAATTTTAAGCCTCTAGGCCGAGACTCAAGTCATGTCACACATTTTTTCATAATTCCGAACACACACATGGTTTATCCTTTCATAGATTAACGTACATCCAACACATTCATATCCAGCACAACATCACATAATCCTAAGTCTACCAGCATTCATACCAACCTACGAATTCGTTGGGAGCTAATGACAGGGACATGCAACGGAGAAAACAACCTTAGTTTTGAGCCGAATATTCTGAGTCCTAGGGGTCTCTTGGGAAAGGGACAAAGAGTAAGAAGACCCATACCTTAGTTTTCTTGTTCAATCACGAGAATGCTGCCCAAGAACCTCTCCAAAAATCAGTCCACACACCCAAACTCACACCTTACCCGACTAGCGTAGTACATTTTGCTTAACGTTACCGAATTGCTTTCTCTTTTGTGTTTTGCGTGTGAATTCTTCAAGCATGAAGAACTTTAGTTTCCTTTCTGATTTTTCTCACGTTTGCAGCCAAAAGAGAGTGTGAGAAAGAGAGAGATTAATCGTGAAAGAGAGTGGGAGATCGGAGATAGTGGTCTAGTAGAAGTAGGAATTGTTGGTAGGACTTAGTCAACTTAAATAAATAATTAAAATTAATAGAAATCTGATTTCCTTTTTCCTAAATCAGTTAATGTTAATTATTTATTAAAATTAAGTTACCAAATTAAAAATAAAAGCAAGTTAAATCTTGCTTCTAGTGGGGCTCGAACCCGAGTGACCCCATTTGCGAAAATGGGTCAATTCGGGTTGCCCCACCCGAAATGCCTTAAATAAATAAATTAATTTATTAATTAATTAATTCCTCAGGGTAATTACAATATTACACTTGGCTTGGAAAAGACCATTTTACCCTTGGACCCTCAAAACTTAAGATTTCTTCTTTTGAGTCCGGTAAAAACTCTTTCGATTAAATCTTCATTTTCGCGAGCCTCACATGGTTAGTTACAACCTTTCCAAGCTCAATTAACTCCCCAAGTTAGTTGTCTTGGTCGTAGTAAGGGTTCTGAGGTCTGGTTCTACGCGTATCAATACGTGTGGACCTTGGTCTAATCGCAAGCATTCTTGAAAAACCTAAGTCTTGATCCTATTCATTTTTTTAGGGTTGTTACATTATCCCCCCCTTAGGAACATTCGTCCTCGAATGACACTACTACTTCATGTTGTAATGCCAGTCAGATCATAATAAAAGCACTATGCACAGTCAATCAATAGCAACAAAATACGGGGAGGTAAGGAAGCATAGGTTTAAGAGTATAAAGTCTAACCTCAAGAGCTGAACAGGTGAGGGTAGCGGGCCCTCATGTCAGCCTCAGCTTCCCATGTAGCACCCTCAACAAGATGATTTCTCCACAATACTTTCACTGTGGCAATCTCCTTGTCCCTTAGCCGTTTGACCTGTCTGTCTAAGATCTCAACCGGTACCTCCTCATAAGACAAGTCTTCATCAACCCCCAAACCTTCAACAGGTAAGATTGATGCTGGATCACCTAGGCACTTCTTCAACATAGATACATGAAAGACTGGATGGACAAAAGCTAACTCTGCGGGCAATGCCAACTCATAGGCCACCTCACGCACACGCTGTAGGATCTCATATGGCCCAACATATCTCGGACTCAGCTTCCCTTTCCTACCAAATCTCATCACCCCTTTCATAGGTGATATTTTTAAGTAAACCTGGTCACCAACATCAAACTCTAAGGGCCGCTTTCTGTTATCAGCATATGACTTCTGCCGACTGTACGCAGTAGTCAACCTGTCCCTAATCATTCTGACCTTATCTAAGGCCTCATGAATGATCTCCGGCCCCAAAATGGATGACTCTCCAACCTCGAACCACCCAACTGGAGATCTACACCTCCTACCATACAGTGCCTCAAACGGTGCCATCCCAATGCTGGAGTGATAGCTATTATTATACGAGAACTCTATCAAAGGCAGATGGTCATCCCAGTTACCTCTGAAGTCAATCACACACGCCGTCAACATATCCTCCAATGTCTGTATGGTGCGCTCTGCCTGCCCATCTGTCTGAGGGTGAAAGGCAGTGCTAAGCTTCACCTGCGTGCCCAAGCTCTTCTGGAAAGATCTCCAGAAATGAGAAGTAAACTAAGCTCCTCTGTCTGAAATAATGGACAAGGGAATCCCATGCCATCTCACAATCTCATCAATGTAGAGCCTCGCATAATCCTCGGCTCTGTAAGTAGACTTTATAGGGATAAAGTGGGCAGACTTAGTCAATCTGTCCACAATAACCCATATAGAGTCATGCTGCCTCCTAGTCCTCGGAAGCCCAACCACGAAGTCCATATTATTGGCCTCCCATTTCCAAGTCGGAACCTCAATAATCTGCGTCAGACCACCAGGCTTAAGATGCTCTGCCTTAACCTGCTGACAATTAGGACACTTGGCCACATATTCTGCAATGTCCTTCTTCATGCCATCCCACCAATAAATCTGCTTGAGATCATGATACATCTTGGTGGAACCTGGATGTATAGAATATCTGGAACCATGGGCCTCTGCAACAATCCTGGTCCGCAAATCATTCACATCTGGCACACACAGCCTGTCCTGATATCTAAGTATGCCATCACCTCCCAAAGCGAAAGACTCATTCATCTTCATCAGCACTGAGTCCTTCAGCTCCATCAACATGGGATCTAGATGCTGACCCTGCTTGACTTCAACTACCAAGGATGATTTAGAACTAGGATGAACTAAAACATCCCCACTAGTGGAGTCAACCAAACGCACACCCAGTCTGTCCAGTCTGTGTACATCTTTTACCAGCTCCTTCTTCTCATCCTTAACGTGAGCTGTACTTCCCATGCTCATCCTGCTCAAAGCATCAGCTACAACATTAGCCTTACTTGGATGATAGTGCACATTCATGTCATAATCCTTCAACAGCTCCAACCATCTCCGCTGACGTAGATTCAACTCCCTCTGTGTGAACACGTACTGGAGACTTTTATGGTCTGTGAACACATCTACATACACTCCATACAGATAATGCCTCCACAGCTTCAGTGCAAATAACACAGCTGCCAACTCCAGGTCATGAGTGGGATAATTCTTCTTATGAACCTTGAGTTGTCTAGATGCATAGGCTATCACCTTACCAACCTGCATAAGAACACAACCCAAACCAACCCTAGATGCATCACAATAAACAGTGTAATTCTCACCACACTTAGGCAAAGTAAGCACCGGGGCTGAAGTGAGTCTGTCCTTGAGCTCCTGGAAACTCTTCTCACAAGTCTCCGTCCATTCGAACTTGGCTTTCTTCTTAGTCAAAGTTGTCAATGGGGCAGCAATGGAAGAAAAGCCCTCCACAAACCTGTGGTAGTAACCAGCCAATCCCAAAAAGCTATGGATGTCAGTAGGAGTAAGAGGTTTTGGCCAGTTCTTCACAGCCTCAGTCTTCCTGGGATCCACCTCCACGCCCTGATCGGACACAACATGACCCAGGAAGGTCACTGATCTCAGCCAGAATTCACATTTGCTGAATTTGGCATACAACTGATGCTGTCTAAGTACCTGCAAGGTTAGTCTCAAATGCTGTTCATGCTCTTCCTTGGTCTTAGAGTAGATGAGAATGTCATCAATGAATACTATGACGAAAGAGTCAAGGTATTCACGGAAGACCCTGTTCATGAGGTCCATAAATGCAGCAGGTCAATTTGTGAGACCAAATGACATGACTAAAAACTCATAGTGACCATAGCGGGTACGAAAGGCTGTCTTTGGGATATCTCCATCCCTCACCCTAAGCTGATGATACCCTGAATGAAGATCAATCTTAGAGAAGAAACTAGACCCTTGGAGTTGGTCAAACAGATCATCTATTCTGGGGAGTGGATACTTATTCTTTATAGTGACTTTGTTGAGCTGCCGATAATCGATACACATTCTAAGGGTTCCATCTTTCTTCTTTACAAACAACACTGGAGCGCCCCAAGGGGATATGCTCGGTTGAATGAAACCCTTGTCAGTGAGATCTTTTAACTGCAGCTTCAACTCTTTGAGTTCAGCTGGAGCCATTCTGTAAGGAGGAATTGAGATTGGTTTAGTATCGGGTTCTAAATGGATACCAAAGTCAATCTCTCGAAGGAGAGGGACTCCAGGTAAATCATCAAGAAACACATCTAAGAACTCATTCACTACAGGTACTGAGTCTGTGGAAGGAATGTCATGATCGAAATCGTTAACACTCACAAGATGACACAATAACCCCTTGGACATCATTTTATTGGCCTTAAGGTTAGGAATCAAGGGGTTAGGACGACTCGAATTGCACCTCTCCCGGACTAAATCTTCTTCATTAGGAAAGCAAAATCTCACCACTCTACTACGACAGTCCAAGCAAGCATAACAACTGTGAAGCCAATCCATGCCAAGAATAACATCAAAATCATGCATGGGTAACTCAACCAGGTTTGCACACATAGTTTTACCACTCACAACTATTGGGCAATCTTTGTATACTCTATCAGTTCTTACATTCTCTCCTAAAGGTGTACTAACCACTATAGGATCATGTAGAACTTCAGGCAATACCTCAAAAGTAAGAGCAAGCAGAGGAGTTACAAAGGAAAGTGTAGACCCTGGATCAAGTAAAGCATAAACAGAAGTTGAGAACACTTGCAGCATACCTGTGACCACATCAGCGGACTTCTCCTGCTCTTCTCTGCCCTTCAGGACATAGAACCTGTTCCTCTTAGGAGGCTCGGCTGCTGCTTCACCCTGTGGATTAGGCCTAGGCTGAGTATTACCTCCAGCCTGACCTCTGTTCTGTGGGCAGTCTCTGACCATGTGTCCACTCTTACCACAACCGAAGCAAGCATTAGTGCCCTGTCTGCACTCTCCACTGTGAGCTCGGCCACACTTAGCACAATTCTTCTTAGTACGCTGCATCTCACCTCCATTTCCCTTCTTGGGCTCAGGTCTGCCTCCTTTAGGTGTAGCACTCCTCTGAGGATTAGAATTCCCAGAACTCTGTTGCCCCTTTTTGAACCTTGGCTGCTCATGGACGCCAAAGTTATTCCTGTGGCCTCCATGACTGGGTCATGCCTGATCTTGAGGCCTAGGCCTCCTAGCATCACAAACACCTCTCTTTCTGCGGCTGTCCTCTACCTGCTGGACATGCACCATCAACCTGGAAAGATCCATATTATCATGGAGCATAGCAGATCGACACTCCTCCTCCAGGTCTCCATTGATTCCTGTGAGGAACCTGCTCATCTCATCCCTGCTGTTAGAAACCAAGGAAGTAACATACCTGGGAGATTTTAACAAGGTTCAGAATTATTCTTATTCTTGCTATTAAATACTTAGGGAGAAACAACATACCTTGACAGCTTAACAAACTTCAGGGAATACTCCCTGACTGTCATGGAGCCTTGTTTGAGGTTGATGAATTCCTCAACCTTGGCCTCCCTCATCTCCCTGGGAAAGAATCTCTCCAGAAATGCTGTCTTGAACAGCTCCCATGTGACTGGTACTCCAACTAAGACACGGCTATCTTGCCACATCTTGCACCAAGTCTGTGCAACATCCTTGAGCTGATAGGAAGCCAGCTCAGCCTTCTCAATATCAGTGCCCCCCATAGCCACCAGAATCTTATGCACCTCATCTACAAACTCTTTAGGATCCTCCGATATCTTAACCCCTGTGAAAATGGGAGGATTCATCCTCGTGAAATCCCTCAGCCTGTCAGCCATGCTACAAACCGGTGGGTTCTCCCTCTGAACATCCTGTCTATTGACCTGGGCAGTCATAGCCTGGGCCTGCATAGTAATAGCCTGTGCCATTTTGGCCAAAGATGCCCGCACCTCAGCATCAGTCAACCCATCTGGGTTAACTGGCATGGTCACTCCTTCAACTGGAGCCTGGGGTAGATCCTGATTACCCCTAGCAGTTGCTCCTCCTCTCCTCTGACCATTTCCTCTCCTAGTGTTCATTTTCTGGAAAAACAAAAAGTAATGATGTTAGACACGCTCATAACAGCAAAAATTCAGACATTCAGAAAAGCACGATAAGATCAGAAGAAGGGAAACTTTCCTACGCATCATGCAGTCTCTAATCCAGGATAGTGGTGCACTTCACTACCATGACTTAGAAACTACTCAATGTGGTTGATGTGAACTTATTATTTTCATAATTTAACCTAGTGCTCTGATACCAACTTTGTCACGACTGGAATCTAGACCCCAGACGAGACCGACGTCGTTGACCTCTCAGAGGTCGCAGACAAGCCTATTTACGTCATTCTTACTTTACATAGGTTAATTTTTAGCGGAAAATGTGAAACTTTTTATTTCTAAACATTGTTTACTAAACATTTCTAACACATTCGTAATTTGTTCAACATCAACCATCTAATCATTAAGAGATAATCAAATGAAAGGAATAGTTCAATAAACATAAGTGTATAATTGCCAAAATGGCACCAATACATAGTCTGAATAAAATAAGAAAGAAACGCTAGTGGAACATGCTCCACTAGCTCAACTCCTAAACTAAGCTAGAACATAAACAGTAGCATCCTCGAAAGCATGAGGACCTACCAAAACCGGATGAATGCTGGACGTCCAGATAACTGCAGCGATGATCCTGTAGCTCTATCGTCCACCTGTGCCTGCACCTAAAATAGTAGAGTTTGTATAGGGTTAGTACACACTTGTACTAAGTATGGGTATATGCAAGTACACACCAAGGACATGCATGAGAAAGAATAGCTCTTTCCTAACAACATGATTTTTGGAAGTCAAGTCAGTGGACTTGCCAAATTGAGATTTGGAAAGTTTCCTAATTTGAATTAGGAAAGTAAATGATCTTTCCAAATCTGGATTAGGAAAGTCAGTGAGCTTTCCAGATTTGGAATAGAAAAGTTATGCCATGAGAATAACATACATCATCATACTTTTCACATTTTCACACAGCACATAACATTTACACATAGCACATATCATATAGCATACAATACATTTTGCATGTAGCACATAACTTCGTTCATATAATTCATTCATATGCCATGAGACCTTGGAATCATGGATTTGACATTAAGACATCCCAGAAATGAGGGCTCAATATATGGGACCTCAACTAGGGAGTCTTCATTAGCAAACACAGAGTCTGCTTCATTCATTCATACGTACTTTATTTCATTTCGTTCATAGTCCAGTGTAACCACCGGTTATACCTAGGATGTAGTTTAAGACTTTCATTAGGTTCGTTGTGCAATGACCAAGAATGACCTAATGTCATTACTTGAATCTAACTCACCTTTTGATTATCCTATCCTAACACCTTTGGTATTCATTCATTTCATTATGTGCATCATTTGAGGCTGGCCTCATTCATTCATTGGGAACTTTAACTTTAACAGACATAGATCATGTGAGCATCATGAAATTCAGTGTCTCCCCCACACCAAAAAGAGGTGGAATCACCGGCCAAAGTGATCCAATAACATGCTAGCGTACATGGGAATTTAACCCCGCCAGATCCCTATATTGGCAGTATAGGTTCAAAGACTAGGAGATATAAGGAGACCCATACCCGGCAAGCCAGACAGTCTCATCTCATGAGAGTTACGTGAATCTCCACCCTTCCCGAAAGAAGGCATCACCGCTCATAGCTAGTCTATCGGTGCTCAGTGTAAAGTTCGATTTCATTTATCTCATACGTCATGGAAGCTGACTTCTAGTATGAGGACATCATAGCTCATTAGATGATTTCTCATGTCATCATTCGTATTAAGTGTGTTAAGCTCAATACTCTCATTAGAGTGTTCATAGAGACTGGTCTCTTCATTATCTTACACTCTCATAGGTGAATACATATTGGTAACATTTACTTAGGCTCATTTGAGATTACTCTCATCATTTACATTTGCCTCATATCATGTTGTCACCACAGTCATCATCATTAGCACCTTTGTTTTTCTTAGTTATTCACCTCTTATTACGTGAATGTTCATTTCGTCATATGCCAATGCACTTGGCCATTTGGTGTGTTTCACACCCTTACTTAACCCCTCTAGGGTTCATCATTTCATTTCATACATCTTAGGTTCACTTACTTTTGAACGTATGTTAGACTTATGAGTCTATACACACATGCCATGAGGCTTCATTCATAGTTCGTTAAGTGATTCTCACATTCCTAAGATTATATAGTACAAGACTTATGTGTCTTGTATATATGCCAAGATCTTGATTTTGATCTAAGTAGGTGGCATTATTCTTGGATAGTTTATTCACGTATGACTTATGTATCAATACGGAAGTTTGGGCAAGGAACCCAAGTCTTGAATCAATTGGATATCATTTATATTTTTAATTGATTTTATTCTAATATTCATAACATTTTAACTCTAAGTCAAATCACAATATTAACATTGAAGGATTATTTTTCTATTTAATCTTTTTCTTGCATTGGCCGATGGGTTGTGGGTTCGAGCCCCCACAACCCCATTTTCATTTTTCATTAACATGATATTCTCACATTTTTCTTTAAACCAAGAGGTTGTGGGATCAAACCCCCACAACCTCTTTTATTTTACTCTTAATTTTGCCCAAGTAAGGAGGTTGTGGGTTCGAACCCCCACAGCCTCCTTCTTTTTAATTAATTTTCGCTTAAGGGCTGTGAGGTGGTGAGTTCGAACCCACACAGCCCCACAATTATATTTTCAATATTTTCTCTAAGTTAAGGGCATGGACAGTGAGGTCGTGGGATCGAACCCCCACGGCCTCACTTATTTTAATATATAATTTCGCCTCCTCTATTCCCAAATCTTGAGGTCGTGGGTTCGAATCCCACGCCTCACACCCTTTTTTTTTATTTCCTGTTCTTCATGAGTTCTGACCGAGGGGTCATAGGTTCGAATCCCACTCCCCTCATTAATGTTTTTCTCTCATTCATTCCCTTGCTCAGACCCAGGATCGAACCCCCCAACCCTCACCCATTTCTGTGGTCGGTCACGGGTTCAATTCCTAGTGGCCTCATTCTTTTATTTTGTAGTAAATTTCCAGATTCATATGCATTTATATTTAGTCTATATTAACTTGTACAATGCTGGAAATTTTTGTTACTTTTAACTCATAACATTAATGTTTTACTTAGTTCATAATTTCGTTCATGAATCCACTTCAACGTATTTTTAAGTGCATCTTTCATAGAATTTATTGGCTATAAAATCGTTATTCAAGTCAGCCACATTTCCTTTTTATGAACATCACGATCTTCATGAGTTTGTGTACGTAAATTAACAACCACAACATTAACAAACTTAAGCCTCAAGGCCGAGACTCATGTCATGTCACACACTTGCACACAATTTTTCATAATTACGAACACATACATGGGTTGTCATTTTCATAAAATAACGTACATCCAACACATTCATATCCAGCACAAACATCACATAATCCTAAGTCTACCAGCAATCATACCAACCTACGAATTCGTTGGGAGCTAATGACAGGGACATGCAACGGGGAAAACAACCTTAGTTTTGAGCCGAATATTCTGAGTCCTAGGGGTCTCTTGGGAAAGGGACCAAGAGTAAGAAGACCCATACCTTATTTTTCTTGTTCAACCTTGAGAATGCTGCCCAAGAACCTCTCCAAAAATCAGTCCAAACACCCAAACTCACACCTTACCCGACTAGCGTAGTACGTTTTGCTTAACGTTACCGAATTGCTTTCTCTTTTGTGTTTTGCGTGTGAATTCTTCAAGCATGAAGAACTTTAGTTTTCTTTCTGATTTTTTTCACGTTTGCAGCCAGAAGAGAGTGTGAGAATGAGAGAGATTAACGTGAAAGAGAGTGGGAGATGGGAGATAGTGGTCTATTAGAAGTAGGACATGTTGGTAGGACTTAGTCAACTTAAATAAATAATTAAAATTAATAGAAATCTGATTTTTTCCCCTAAATCAGTTAATATTAATTATTTATTAAAATTAAGTTACCAAATTAATATAAAAGCAAGTTAAATCTTGCTTCTAGTGGGGCTCGAACCCGAGTGACCCCCATTTGCGAAAATGGGTCAATTCGGGTTGCCCCACCCGAAATGCCTTAAATAAATAAATTAATTTATTAATTAATTAATTCCTCAGGGTAATTACAATATTACCCTTGGCTTGGAAAAGACCATTTTACCCTTGGACCCTCAAAACTTAAGATTTCTTCTTTTGAGTCTGGTAAAAACTCTTTCGATTAAATCTTCGTTTTCGCGAGCCTCACATGGTTGGTTACAACCTTTCCAAGCTCAATTAACTCCCCAAGTTAATTGGCTTGGTCGTAGTAAGGGTTCTGAGATCCGGTTCTACGCGTATCAATACGTGTGGACCTTGGTCTAATTGCAAGCATTCTTGAAAAACCTAAGTCTTAATCCTATTCATTTTTAGGGTTGTTACAATTACCTCGTACCAACCAATACTAGCCTATTAGATAGTCTACACTAAATCTATGTTGATAATTCTTTTCCTATTATCTACCTCCTTGGTCCGGCAAGCAGCATTAAGGCGAGTTCTAACGTTGGCCATCCGTTAAAAAGACTTCTACACGAAAGAATTATCAATACTTTCAAGACACCATTCTAGAATTGTTATTTTAGTTAGAGTTTACCTTGTTATTCACCCATGGTTCCCACAACCCTAGCTATGGAGTTTAGTTACCCATGGTCATAATTACACAATTCATATTTTAATGGAAGAATTCATGTACTTACTTTAATGAGAAAGAATAATATCCAGAATTTAACTTGATTAATCAACACAAAACACCAACAATCAATTCCAGAAAAAGTGTATCAATTACTGAAATTAATTCTTCAATACTTGAACAAGAGAACTAAAAATTATCAAAAAGTCTAACCCCACAAACGAGGTTTTTCGAACTATTTATAATAAAAACAAAACCTAATCAAAGAAGGATTCTATTTACTGAAAATCTGTCTAAACGCGTTTGGGTTGACGGACCTCGTGATGGACCGTCATGGCCTCCGTCGTCCCATACTTCACACATTCTTCTGCTGCTTTCTTCATTCCCCTCGACGGACAAGTATGACGGACCGTTCCAAGCACGATGGTCCGTCAAGGGTCTCCGTTACAAAATACTTAAACTTCTTGGAATTTGGGTACTGGGACTACTCTCTGATCATTACGACGAACAAGCAGGACGAACCGTCGAGGCTATGACGGTCCGTCATGCACTTCCGTAGTCCCACACTTAGTCAGACTTCCCCATCTTCCTTCAGCAGCTTCTCTCTTCACTACGATGCCACCTACGGACCGTCACAGCCTCGACGGACTGTCATAAGCTCCGTAGGTGGTCTCTTCTGCATTTCTTGCTCAAAACTCCCGCGTTCATCTTTGAACAGATTTCCTGCAAATAAAGAGAAACTTACATAAAAAATCAATACAAAAAGGCTTTAGACACACACTAAACTTATGGAAAAAGCATTGAAAGTACCGTGAAACCACGGTACATCAATGATATAAATGCTATTGATAAAGGTTTTACGATGATTTACTTAAAATGGCATGAAGTATGATTTCAAAAGAAATGTCCCTTTTAATGCATCTTTTTGCATGGTTGCCATACTTAGTACATTCTTGTGCTAATCCCATTCTTCTCTACTTTTTTACACAAAGTGTAGGTTATGGAATGCTTAAAGGAGATCTATGATTGAGGAGCTTGATAGGTGATTTCCCAATCTCAAGGAAAGGAATCCTTAAGTTCAAGGATGTCCTACTAATGTCTTTAATGTAAAGTCTTTAAATATTGTATAGTTATGTAAGGTGTCGTATGGGCCGTGTCCCTAATGTACTCTAAAGGTTTTGAGTCTAAGATGGCAAAGAGACTTAGAGTCTAAATATGCATTATGACTTATGTTTTATATATATATAATGTGATGTTTCTAGTATATGATGTGCTATGAAAAGTTTTAAATTTTTCCGCTAAATTTACTATGCCAATGCAATGAATGGTATGAGAGGCTTGTCTTAGACCTCCGAGAGGTCGACGACGCCGGTTAAAATCCAAGAGTGTATCCTATCTTCTAGGGTATGGTTTCGGGTTGTGACAACGGCATCATATCATACCTTAGGGAAGTCGCTATGAGCTTCTTGTCACCAAAGTGAGTTATTCCCTAGTGGACCTTGCTTTGGTAGGGTGAATGTAAAGGGGGTCATGAACTAGATATGAGACCTATTTATATGAACCTTAATGTGAACTAATCTATGAGAACAAAGGCTAACACCGAGTGAGTATGGCAACGGAAGTAGTTCTAGTTAAGGTTGAGACTAGAATACAAAGAAGCCCTTCATATTCCTTAACCATGTGCCTACATGGGATGTGTCCATGTTCTACCATTGGCAAGTAGAACAACCTCATCGAAGTAGGATAGAACTTCGGATTCCATGTCTTGCTACCATGGTCTATGTCGGTTATTGCCTATTCTCATCATGTGGAATACCTATTAGCATTAGATAAGTTTATGAGGTTTAGGTGGTGGTATGGGACGCTATCTAGACATTGCACGAAGGTGTTATGTGGAGTTCCTAGGTCTTGTCCAAGACCATTATGTGAGTGTATTATGTGATGCTTTATGTGAGTGTCTTACGTCATGTATGAGTCTTAATGAACTAATGAACTAATGACCTATGTTAGTAACTATGTAAATGAATGAGTACCTAATCTACAGTGACTTAAGCATTCCTTATCTAAAGTATGAGGAGGACATGAAAGGATGGTCTCTTCATGTCTTATCTTTGGAAGTCTTGAGGATGACTCTAGTTAGGGAAGTTGGTTAATCTTGTTGACATGATCTAAACCTTAGGAAGTCTTAAGGACTATTTAGGTAATCTTGTAGAGGTCATTGTACTATGGACTTTATCTTCTCGATTTACTTAAGTAGGTCTTTTGATAGGCTTTGGAAAGAGAATGTCTTCTAATTTTAAGTGTTGGTGTGTTTAGTGAGAATGAATCTATTTGAGGTAGTCTATAGGATATCTTGTGTGTGTGTGATAGAGATTGTATGGGCGGCCGCTCCACACTCACTCAAGTGAACCTTGGAATTGACCTTTGGTAGAAGAATCTTATACAGACGTTTATGATTGTTTTCTAAGTATGTATGTGACTCATCGTAGGAAATCTTAAGGGTCGTTTAGGCACATCTAGAGAGGGTGTATGGGCGGTCTCTCTTTGTGTGTATTAAGTGAATCTTAGGATGACTTTAAGTTAGGGAATTACATGCTAGGAGATGTTAAAAGGAAGGTTTGGACTTCACTGTAATAGTGAAGGGACTTCACTGTACAGTGAAGTGAACTCACTGTAAAGTGAGCCTTTAAGATTTTATCTTTGGTTAATTGTTATCTTATGTGTTTCTTAATTGCTAAATTATGTTCTTATGTTTAAACTATGATTTCCAAATGAAAAGACGCATATTTCCAATAAAGTCCGTTTTCAAGATTTTATGCATATAGCCATACTTAGTACATGTGGTTGTACTAATTCCATGCTTTATTTTCTATCTATAGTTCTTGGTAGGTGAAGAGCTTGTGATGCGAAGACTTGGACTTAGAATAGCGTTCAATAAGAAGTTGAAGTATGTCCTCAATTGACTCGAGGGCATATGTTTTTATTGTTTTTCTTTAAAGTATTGTAATAGACTATGTCTTTCTATTTTCTTATTGAAGTATGGGCCGTGTCCCAAAGTACTCTTGTGTCTTAAGATGATGAGATTGAGACTTAGCATTTCTATTACTTTTATATGAAAGATGTTTTAAAGACTATATTATGTTTTGTGAAAAGTTTTAATTTGCACTACTTTTCACTATGTATATGCAATGAATGATATGAATGAGGCTTGTCTTAGAACTCTGAGAGTTCGACGACGCTGATCGCAATCCAAGATTGCACCCTATCTTCTAGGGTATGGTTTCGGGTTGTGACAAAGTTTGTGTCAGAGCATAGGTTGGTGAAAGTAGTTTTAGGAATCAAAAAGTCTCATCAATTCACATCTAGTAGAGTCTTTACCATCGGTGTGAGTCACAACACATCTATGGGCGAGAGGCTATAGGACGATAGAGTTTCCCTTCCTTTCTACTCCTATATCGTGCGGTAGAGTTCTGTTATGATTATCCTTCTTATGAGTTTCCTTGTGTTTGCTAGGAGATGAATACTAGAAAGATGGCCGCTAGAAGGTTGGAAGAGGAGAGGGTGAATGAGGAAGTTCTTCCCCAAGTTGAGAAAGTTCCTCAAGGTGCTCAAGGTGGGCAAGGTTTTCAAGGTGCTCAAGATGATCAAGTGCCTCCTCAAGGTGATCATGCTCCTAATGTAGGAGGAGGTGATGAGGTGCCGGAATTGTCTAATAGGGTGATTGGAGAGGCTTTGCTTGCTTTATCCCAAGCCGTAACGGCTCAATCTAACTTGAACATGATGCCTAGGGTTAATTCTATGGAGAGCACTATGTCATCTAGGTTGAGAGACTTTGTGAGGTTGAATCCTCCAATCTTTCTTGGCTCTAAGGTGAATGAGGATCCCCAAGAATTTCTTGATGGTGTGTACAAAGTTTTGAGTGCTATGGGGGTTACATCTAGGGAGAAGGCGGAGTTGGCTTCTTATCAATTGAGAGATGTGTCTCAAATTTGGTACACTCAATGGAAGGACAATAGACCGGTGAGTTGGGTCCTATTGAGTGGGAAGAATTCAAGAAAGCTTTTCTTGGCAAGTACTTTCCCCGTGAGAAGAGGGAAGAGAAGGTAGAAGAATTTATCAATCTCAAGCAAGGCAATATGAGTGTTGAGGAGTACTCTTTGAAATTCTCGACTTTGTCCCGGTATGCACCTTCCCTAGTGACTAATTCAAGGGATGAAATGATTCGCTTTGTGACGGGTGTAGCCGATTTAGTGAAGGAGGAATGCCGTACGGCTATGTTGCATGATAATATGACTTTGGCTAGACTCATGGTGTATGCACAATCAATTGAAGAGTCTAAAATTAGGAGGATGTCAAGGAACTTAAAGAGGAGTGTTTCTAGTGACCAAGTGCAACCTAGGTTCAAAAAGAGGGTTCAAACTCAA
This sequence comes from Solanum sitiens, assembly GCA_016801875.1. Classification (NCBI taxonomy): domain Eukaryota; kingdom Viridiplantae; phylum Streptophyta; class Magnoliopsida; order Solanales; family Solanaceae; genus Solanum; species Solanum sitiens. Next base: position 174,660 of record JABWTJ010000102.1, read on the forward strand.
GATGAACCTAGTATTCCTAAGAAGAAGTTTGAGAAGAGAGGTGGTTCTAGCAATGACAAACCTTTATGTGCCACTTGTGGTAAGAGACATTATGGTGAGTGTTTATTGGGTATCGGTAGTTGCTTTGGATGTGGAAAGGATGGGCACAAAGTGAGAGATTGTCCAAACATTGCTTCTAGGAAGGAGGGCAAGAGGGTTGAGCCTAGTGTTCCAAAGGAAGATGCTCCAACTAAGAGGCGTTTCTATGCACTCCGGACTAGAATTGAGAAGCCGGGTGATGGTGATGATTTTGTTGGTAAGTTCTTGTTTCTTTTTTGATAGTATGAGTTCCTTCTAAGTGGGGGAGTATGGTTTGTAGATGGGGTAGAAGTTCTTGAATTGTTGCATGTGCATGATGTTTAAGAGTTTAGTTGAAATTGAATTTCATTTACTTCTTGCATTGTGTGTTTTATGAAGCTTTGAGCATGTTGTATGATGTGTTTATATGATGTTGTCTTGCATATTAGCATGTCTATATAAAGAATTGCCTAAAGATTGCATTTTTGGAAAAGTTGTTAAAATCACTGTAGCTTGATACACTGCTCACTGTTAAATTTTTGAGAAAATGACTATTTGATTCTTTGGTCTAAAATTGTAGTAATGTGGTTAGAACTGATGTATATAAGTATGATGTTGAATATAAAATGAGTTTTTGCTATTTGGATTGAAGCATGTGAGTTTTGTAGCATAACGAGTTATAGAATTGTCTTCTAGTTTCTTGTTGTGTTGTGAGTCTTTTGATTATGTGAAGTTGATGATTTCTTCGTGATAATGTGTTGCATGGCTTGGTTATATGCTGCTAGTTGAATCTCTTATCTTGGAAGAGTTCGGAGTGGCAAGTGTCATTCGAGGACGAATGTTGTCCAAGTGGGGGAGATTGTAAGACCTTGAAAATAGCTTAGGTGCTCTAGAGCCTAACATGTTGGTCTTAGTTTTCTAAGGTCCTAAATATATTTAATATGTGGTATAGAGGCTGTAGCTAAAATATTAGAGGTGTTGGAAGTCAAACGTCAAGGGACGCTTAAAACGTTTGACGACTAAATCACCTAAATATCTCTTATGTGGTTTTATGTGTTTATGTGTGTTTCATGGTGTTTTAAGGTTCTTAATAGAGTTAATATAGCATTTATAGGCAGTGTTTAAAGTTTAGTGAAGTTTGGAGGTGATACGACCAAGAACGTCCAAGGCATTCGAAAGATATGCCTTGAGTCGACCTTGTACGTCTAGGCGAGTTTCGTTGAGTTTTACGTGTTCGTTTTGGATGAAATTCATGTGAGAGGTGTTAAAATTATATATGATCATATTTGGGTTGGAAAGGTCCGGGAAATCATCCCCAAGGACCATCAAAGGGTCCTTGAGGAAGGACCCAAAACCTGGTGAGCAGGCTGTCCCAGGCAGCCTTGGCGACGGAGCAGTCGACGGCCAGTCATGGCTGTGACGCCCCATCACAAGGGTCTCGTCGTGGGGACCTTGTCCAAGGGTGTAGAGGGTACACTTTGAAAGCTACTGGAGCTTGAAACGGATGTCCATGACAGGCCGTTGCACCTGTGACGCCCCAACACAAGCAGGTCGTCGCAGCCAATGTCTCCTGCGCAGATTTTCTGCCAAGTCATGGGTGAATTGGTAAATTCACCCCACGTATAAATAAGAGTTTAGGCAGTTTGTTTAGGGTCTTATGGGTATTTTAATTAACTATTTAAGTGGTTAACACCCTAAAGACTTCATTCTGCCAAATTGAAAACCCAAAACTCTTAGAAATATTTCCCAAAACCTCCATTGAAGACTCCATTGAAGAGGCAGCTTGGTGAGGGGTTCTTGAGTCGAAATTCTTCATCAAAGTGAAGAATTATCATCCTTAAGGTATGGCTTTTGATCCTTGAAACTAATTTCATCAAGGATCCCAATCCTCAAAGTGTTTTACAAAGTTTTCTAAAGTGAATTGTCCAATTTCGGGATTCTACCATGGGTTCTTGCATAAATGATTTCTAAACATTGAATTATGATCCAATTGATATTGTATTGATGATTTTAACATAATTACCTATGAACCCATGTAAATTGATGAACCCTATTTTTGACTACTTATTGGGTTACTTGATATTAAGCTAATGTTGATGAATTGTTGTGTAATTTCTTATGGGCTTTCTAATGATATAAGAATTGTATTCAATTGATATTTAATTTATCTTAGATTTTTAAACCTAGATTGGATTGATGTAGATTCATTGAGTTTTATGGTTATTGCTTTGAATTATTGTTCATGGCCATGGGTAAGGGCCTTGTGATGTTGAATTGGTTGATTTGGCATTGAATTGAAGTATGGATATGGGGATGAAGGTATGCTGCCCCGTTTTATTTAATTTGATATTAATTATACTTTGATTCTATTGTGATTGGTATGATCCACTTATGGTGGCGGTGTTATGTGTTTTACTTGCAATTGATGTGGCCTTGTCGGCGTTACTTTATGCAATATGATGAGCATGGCCTTATTGGCAACTACTTGAAGTTATGTGGCTATTTGTGTAGTTTGGTTATGTGAAGCATGACATTACCTATCTACATGTGAAGTTATACAGTCATGTATGTATTCTTCTAGTTATGTTTCCTTAAGTGATCATGTAAGACTATGACTTTGACATTATGAGTGTAGTGTTAGGTTAAGTCTTGCTTATTCCTTCTTGACTTTATGAGTCTATGTGGAGTATATTAATGATGTTATGATGATATATAGGATGAATTGAAGATGTTAGGTTGTTTTAGAGGTGTTTCTAGAATGACTTGTATCATGTGTCAAAAGTGAAGTATGTGATGTCTTGTCTTGGTTGACTTGTATCTCTTACTTCATGTATATATGATTATGGATATGTGATGTCTTGATTTAGGGTGTCATAACTCTTAGTCTTGAATAAATAAATATAAGTGAGGCCTTAATGATAAGAAGGTCAATTTATGTGGAACCTTGAACTTAGTGGCGAGGTTATGAATTGTGAAGTAGTTGGCCGTAATCTTATCCTTCATGTGATGAATGATGTACTTAAGGTTGATTGGCTGGAACAGCATCATATCATACCTTAGGGAAGTCGCTATGAGCTTCTTGTCGCCAAAGTGAGTTATGCCCTAGTGGACCTTGCTTTGGTAGGGTGAATGTAAAGGGGGTCATGAACTAGATATGGGACCTATTTATATGAACCTTAATGTGAATTAATCTATGAGAATAAAGGCTAACACCGAGTGAGTATGGCAAGGGAAGTAGTTCTAGTTAAGTGTGAGACTAGAATACAAAGAAGCCCTTCATATTCCTTAACCATGTGCCTACATGGGATGTGTCCATGTTCTACCATTGGCAAGTAGAACAACCTCATCGAAGTAGGATAGAAATTCGGATTCCATGTCTTGCTACCATGGTCTATGTCGGTTATTGCCTATTCTCATCATGTGGAATACCTATTAGCATTAGATAAGTTTATGAGGTTTAGGTGCTGGTATGGGACGCTATCTAGACATTGCACAATAGACTTTGAAGGTGTTATGTGGAGTTCCTAGGTCTTGTCCAAGACCATTATGTGAGTGTATTATGTGATGCTTTATGTGAGTGTCTTAGGTGATGTATGAGTCTTAATGAACTAATGAACTAATGACCTATGTCAGTAACTATGTAAATGAATGAGTACCTAATCTAAAGTGACTTAAGCATTCCTTAGCTAAAGTATGAGGAGGACATGAATGGATGGTCTCTTCATGTCTTATTTTTGGAAGTCTTGAGGATGACTCTAGTTAGGGAAGTTGGTTAAAATTGTTGACATGATCTAAACCTTAGGAAGTCTTAAGGACTAGTTAGGTAATCTTGGAGAGGTCATTGTACTATGGACTTTATCTTCTCGATTTACTTAAGTAGGTCTTTTGATAGGATTTGGAAAGAGAATGTCTTCTAATTTTAAGTGTTGGTGTGTTTAGTGAGAATGAATCTATTTGAGGTAGTCTATAGGATGTCTTGTGTGTGTGTGATAGAGATTGTATGGGCGGCCGCTCCACACTCACTCAAGTGAACCTTGGAATTGACCTTTGGTAGAAGAATCTTATATAGATGTTTATAATTGTTTTCTAAGTATGTATGTGACTCATCGTAGGAAATCTTAAGGGTCGTTTAGGCACATCTAGAGAGGGTGTATGGGCGGTCTCTCTTTGTGTGTATTAAGTGAATCTTAGGATGACTTTAAGTGAGGGAATTACATGCTAGGAGATGTTAAAAGGAAGGTTTGGACTTCACTGTAACAGTGAAGTCCCTTCACTGTACAATGAAGTGAACTCACTGTAAAGTGAGCCTTTAAGATGTTATCTTTGGTTAATTGTTATCTTATGTGTTTCTTAATTGCTAAATGATGTTCTTATGTTTAAACTATGATTTCCAAATGAAAAGACGCATATTTCCAATAAAGTCCGTTTTCATGATTTTATGCACATAGCCATACTTAGTACACGTGGTTGTACTAATTCATTGCTTTATTTTCTATCTATAGTTCTTGGTAGGTGAAGATCTTGTGAACTGAAGACTTGGACTTAGAAGATCGTTCAAGAAGAAGTTGAAGTATGTCCTCAATTGACTCGAGGGCATATGTTTTTATTGTTTTTCTTTGAAGTATTGTAATAGACTATGTCTTTCTATTTTCGTATTGAAGTATGGGTCGTGTCGTAAAGTACTCTTGTGTCTTAAGATGATGAGATTGAGACTTAGCATTTTGATTACTTTTATATGAAAGAGGTTTTTAAAGACTATATTATGTTTTTGTGAAAAGTTTTAATTCCGCACTACTTTTCACTATGTATATGCAATGAATGATATGAATGACGGTTGTCTTAGAACTCTGAGAGTTCGACGACGTCGGTCGCAATCCGAGATTGCACCCTATCTTCTAGGGTATGGTTTCGGGTTGTGACATGAAGAATATCAGACTACTTTTGATGCTATCAAGAACTATTTATCCAATCCACTGGTGTTGGTCCCTCCGCGTGATGGGAGTCCTTTGTTATTATATCTTTCTGTCTCAGATAAGGCCTTTGGATGCGTACTTGTTTAACATGACGAGACATGAAAGAAAGAAAGAGCCATCTACTACATAAGTAAGAAATTCACTCCATATGAGTCTCGTTATACTCTTCTAGACATTATCTGTCTTCTTATACTACAGATCTCATTTCCAGAATGGATCCGTTGAAGTACATTTTCCAAAAGGCGATGCCGATCGGAAAGATGGCCAAATGGCAGATGCTGTTGAGTGAATTTGATATTCTATATGTGACTCAGAAGTCGATAAAAGCACAGGCCCTAGCTAATCATCTTGCAGAAAATCCTGTTGATGAAGAATCTGAACCGCTCAAGACTTATTTTCACGATGAAGAGGTATCATTTGTGGGTGAAGATATTTCTAAAGCATATCCTGGTTGGAGATTATTCTTTGATGGAGCGGCAAATCACCTAGGGAAAGGTATAGAAGCGGTTTTAGTGTCAGAATCTGGTCAACACTATGCTATGGCAGCTAAGCTCTGGTTTAATTGCACGAACAACATGGCTGAATATGAATCCTGTATTCTCGGTTTGAAAATGGACATTGACATGAATGTCCATGAGCTATTGGTCATTGGAGACTCGAATTTGTTGATTCATCAGATTCAAGGAGAATGGGCCATGAAGAACCCAAAGATCACACCGTACGTGCAATATATACAAAAGTTGTGCAAGAGATTCCGCAAGATTAAGTTCAAACACACTCCCAGAATACATAATGAGTTGGCCGATGCTCTTGCCATCATCGTATCGATGATTAAGCATCCAAATACCAATTATATTAATCATTTGGATATAGTCTTGAAAGAACATCAGGTCCATTGTTCGCATGTTGAAGCGGAACAAGATGGTTTGCTATGGTATTCTGATATCAAGAAATATTTGGAATCTGGGATTTATCCTGAGAATGTGACACTTAACCAAAAGAAATTGATACACCGTATGGCCCTCACTTCTTTCTAAGCGGAGAAATTCTTTACAGAAGGACCCTAGACTTAGGTCTTCTCAGATGTGTTGATGTTGTCGAAGATGCAAGGCTAATTGAATAGATACATGCTGGAATTTGTGGCACCCATATGAATGGGCTCACTTTGGCAAGAAAGATCCTCCGAGCGGGTTATTTCTGGATGACTATGGAGAATGATTGTTACAAGTTTGTGCGAAAATGTCATAAATGTCAGGTGCACAATGATATTATCTGAGTGTCGCCTCACGAACTCAATGCTATGAGTTCTCCTTGGCCGTGTGTAGCTTGGGTCATGGATGTCATCGGTCCGATCGAGCCAGCCGCTTTTAACGGACACAGATTTATTTTGGTTGCAATTGACTACTTCACCAAGTGGGTGGAAGCTGTTTCATACAAGTCGGTGACTAAGAAAGTTGTAGCGGATTTTGTTCGCAACAATCTGATATGCAGGTTTGGAGTGCAAGAATCCATCATTACTAATAATGGTGCAAATCTCAACAGTCACTTGATGAGAGATATATGTGAGCAGTTTAAGATTACTCACAGAAACTAAATCGCTTATCGTCTTCAAATGAACGGAGCTGTCGAGGCTGCCAATAAGAATATAAGGAAGATTCTTAGGAAAATGATCAACAATCACCGAGGTTGGCACGATATGTTGCCATATGCTTTGTCGGGTTATCGAACGACTGTTAGAACATCGATTGGAGCTACTCCATATTTGCTAGTATATGGAACAGAAGCAGTCATACCTGCTGAAGTTGAGATACCGTCCTTGAGAATCATCCAAGAAGCAGAATTGAGTAATGCTGAGTGAGTCAACAAGCGGATTGACCAATTAATGTTGAATGACGAGAAGAGAATGGTTGCCGTTTGTCATGGTCAACTCTATCGACAGAGAATGATTAGTGCTTTCCACAACAGAGTCAGAGGCAGAATTTTTGAAGTTTGTCACTTAGCTCTTAAGCGCATTTTCCTCATCAGCATCAGTACAAAGGAAAATTCGCACCAAATTGTCAAGGGCCTTAAATGGTTCGCAAGGTATTATATGGAGGTGCTTTCGTCCTGTCGGAGATGGATGACACCGCTTGGACGAAACCGATCAACTCAGACACTGTCAAGAGATATTATGTGTGAAGCTTTAGTTTGTGTTTCTGTTTTTCCCCTGTAATGATTATATTTGCTTTGTTTAAAATTTCATCCCTCTTGTAATGAACTACGTCTGACTTGAATTCTCAAGAATGAGATACGTAGGCAGCCTATGTCGGCTTCAGTCACCCCATTTATCCCTTTTAATATTCTTTGTATTTGAACTACGTTCGACCTGAATTCTTAAGAATGAGATACGTAGGCGGCCAATGTCGGCCTCGGTCGATTTCTTTGTAAAATTTCTTTTTGTTGTTAACTTTGTGGGGGAACTACGTTTGACCTGATTTCTGCCTCAACGGGATACGTAGGTACCACAAGGGCTCGGTCATATCTCCCGTAAGATTTCTATTTCTCTTTATAATAGCAACAGGGACATAATATTTGAGAGGATCTCAAAAATTCCAGGATTTATACACCAACAGTTAAAGATAAGCCGAGACTTGTAACTGGAACAGAAATTTTGAGGATGACCTCAAATTTTCAACATGGTTTTATCGGCAGTCGGGAGTGACTCTGAATACTCCCCAGTGAGTATTCAGATAGACCTCCAAGAATCAAACTCAAAGAAGTTCGCTGATCCTGACTTGACATGATACTTGGCAGTAACCTTTTTCAAAATATTACTTTTCGAAAATACTTTTCTTTAATTTTCCCATTATGTTTCCTTTGTTTTGGCGCAAAACATTTTGTCTTATCTATCAAGATTCGGGAAATCAGAAAATCAACTGGAGATAGCTGGACAAAGAGCAGACAATCAAATAATTTGACACAGATCAATTCATTTTAAAACTGACGATTTTTCTTTGGTTGCAGGAAATATTAACAATTTTTCGATGGATGCATGAAATGTTCTATTGCTTATATCGGTGACTTGGGAGTGTTAACATTATTGTTTCATTCCAATTCCCAGCAACATGAAGGCTATAATGAAGATATAATTGTGTTCAAAGAGGAATCAGATGAAAATCTGGAGAAAGCTCTCCCAAAATTCACAATTCTTCTGTAGATACAAGAATCATTTTATATTTCCTATATCAATGACTTGAAAATATGAATGGTCTTATTTCATCCGACTTCCAACAACATGAAGTCTATAAGGAGCGTCCAGCTAGATTCAAATATTAATCAAATGGAAACCTCGAAAAAGACAGCTTATAGGTTTTTCGTCAAGAGACGTCATCTGCATCACGTTATCAGACACGATAGTGTCACTACCAGAAGGGTCATTTTATTGGTATTTTAGTTTGACGATACACTACCTGGAGGGTCATTTTAGTTCTATTTGTCGATTGAGACAACACATTTCCCGGAGGGGTCATTTTACTTTATTGACGATCGGGACGATACACTACGTGGAGGGTCATTTTACTATGTTGTCAGTCGAGATGATATAATTATCCAGAAGGCACGGAGAAGATAACTATGTTGCTCGATTGAAGCACTATCTTCATTTGGTACCAAGGATGACATCAAGAGTTAATATTCACGCATCGCGGGAAGATATTCATGCCCCAAAAGAATTTACGCATCGCGGGAAGAAATTCATACCCCATTAGAAAATCATGCATCGCGAGCTAATATTCATGCATCGCGGAAGATCATGCATCGTGAGTTACTATTCATGCATCACGGAAAATCATGCATCGCGAGTTAATATTCATGCATCGCGGAAGATCATGCATCGCGAGTTAATATTCATGCATCGCGTGTTAATATTCATGTATTGTGAAAGATCATGCATCGCGAGCAAATATTCATGCATCGTGGAATGTCATGCATAGCGAGTTAATATTCATGCATCGCGGGAAGATATTCATGCCCCGCAAAAGATCATGCATTGCAAGTTAATATTCATGCATCACGGGAAAATCATGCGTCGCGGAAGAGAAATTGTAACAACCCTAAAAATGAATAAGATAAGAAATGCTAATGTGTCAAGAATGCCTACGATTAGACCAGGGTTCACAGGGATTGATGCGCGTAGAACCAGACCTCGGGACCCTTGCTACAGCCAAGCCAACTAACTTGGGGAGTTAGTTGAGCTTGGAAAGGTTGGGACCAACCATGTAGGGCTCTGGAATACGAACATTTAATCGAAGGAGTCTTTACCGGACTTAAAAAGAGGAAATCTTAAGTTTTGAGGGTCCAGGTGTAAAATGGTCTTTTCCAGGCCAAGGGTAATATCGTAATTACCCTAAGAATTAATTAATTAATTAATTGATTTATTTAAGTGGACGGTTTGGATCGGGTCGACCCGAAATGGTCCGTTTCGCGGTGGTCACTCCACCCGGGTTCAAACCTCAACGGAAGCACCAAATTAAGTGTAATTAAATTGAGGTTTAAAATCTGATTTTGTAAGGGCATTATGGTCATTTTACTAAGCTAATTAAATTATATTTTTTTTAAAGGTTTGAAAGAGTCCTAGTTGACTAAGTCTTTACCTAAGTCTAAACTATCTTTCATGCTTAACACTCTATCACGTTCATCTCTCACGTTTCTCCATTCTCTTTCACGTTTGCTCTCTGCCTAAACAACTACAAGAACATAAAATATATCAAAGTTCTTCACACTTGAAGAACACACACGAAAATTTTAAGAAAACAAGCTAACCAAAAACGTTAAGGCAAAGGGGAGATTTCCGTCGAGTTGGTGTTGAAACTTTCGGTATTGGACGTGATTTTGGAGAAGGTTTTGGGCAGCAAGTTCAACGTTTGAACATCAAATAAGGTATGGGTTTTCTTCTCTCTTGGTCCCTTTCCCAAGAGACCCGTTAAGGTTCATATTGTTCATTCGAAAACTAGGATTGTTTCCCCTTTTTCATGCCCCTGTCACTAGCTCCCAATGAATCGTAGGTTGGGTATGATTGCTGGTAGATTTAGGTATGTTGTGATTTTGTGATGAACATGATTTTAATTGTATACTTGAAATCATAGGAAAACAACCATGTATTCGAACGTTTGTGCAAGTGTGTGTGTATGCGCAAAATGTTACTATAAACTCGCTGTGAATGAGGTTTCGATTTATGGCTTCAAGTTTGATATTGTTTTGGTTGTCATTTTACGTGTATAAATCTATGTAATCGTGATGTTAATTAAAATGGAGATGGGGCTGATTTGAGTGTGAACATTTTGGCTAAACGAATCCATGAAATACTCCCCCCAAAAGTAACAAACGATCCATGAATTGTCCTAAGTTTTCAAGTGAAAATATTGGTGAAAATAAGTTAATAAGATGATAAAGTACCAGCCAAAAAAAATACAATTTAATTTAGGCTAAAGTTTAATGAAGAAATCTGGAAATTTAATGAATGTAAAGGGGTGAGGCCACCAGGATTCGAACATGTGACCTCACCCGTGTGGAAATTAAAATTCGCAAAAAAAAAAAAAAGGGGTTGGGGGGATTCGAACTGGGGTCTGCTGGTTGAGAAAGGAGAGAGCAACAATTTAAAGACATAAAATGTGAGGTGTGGGAATCGAACCCACGATCTTCAGGCAGCGAATGAAAGAAGAAAAATTAAAGAAAAGAAAATGTGAGGCGTGGGAATCGAACCCACGACCTCAAGGCTGGAAAGGGGAAGGGCGAAATAATTAAGAAAATAAAGTGAGGCTGTGGGGGCTCGATCCCACAACCTCACTGCCAAACGCCTAGCTAAGTTAACTTTAATTAAAAATAAAAATAAGAAGGTTGTGGGGGTTCGAACCCACAACCTCACGGCCTAGCGAAATTACAAATAAAATAAGGAGGATGTGGGGGTTCGAACCCACAACCTCCCATTTTCCCAGCGAAATAATGAGTAAAATAAAAGAGGTTGGGGGGGGGGGGTTGATCCCACAACCTCTTGGTCTAGGCGAATTGGGACAACAAAATCTTAAGTGAAATATAAAAGGGGTTGTGGGGGTTCGATACCATAGCCCTTCTGCCAAATTAAGAGAAATCCCAAGGAGAAAAATAAAGATAGAATGTTGATGTTGGGGTTCGATCTAGGGTCCCAATGTCATGAGGATTAAAAATAACATCAAGGAAAAATGTAAGTGTTGTCCAAGGGATTCGAACTTGGGTTCCCTTGCCCAAAATTTCCGTATTGATACATAAGTCATACGTGAATTAAAAGTTCAAGAATAATGCCACCTACTTAGATCGAAATCAAGATCTTGGCATATATACAAGATACATAAGTCTTGTACTACATAATCTTAGGAAGATATGAGTCACTTAACAAACTATGAATGAAGCCTCATGGCTTGTATGTATATACCCATAAGTCTAGCATACGTTTAAAGATAAGTAAACCTAAGATGTATGTAATGAAATGAACTAACCCTAGAAGGGTTAAGTACGAGTGTAAAACACACTAATTGGACAAGTGCATTGACATACGATGAAATGATTATTATGTAATAAAATGACAAAACCCTAGAAGGGTTAAGTAAGAATGTGAAACACACAAATGGCCAAGTATATTGGCATATGGTGAAATAAACATTCACGTAAAATGGGGTGAGTAATTATGAAGAGCAATTGTGCTAATGTTAATGAATGTGGTGACAACACGATATGAGGCTAATGTAAAAGATGAGAACAATCTCAAATAAGCCTAAGTAATTGTTACCAAAACGTACTCACCTATGAGAGTGTAAAGTTAATGAAGAGACCAGTCTCTATGAACACTCTAATAAAAGTATTGAGATTAACATGCTTAATACTCATGATGAGATGAGAAATCATCTATTGAGCTATGAACTCTATACTGAGCACCGATAGACTAGCTATGAGTGGTGATGCCTTCTTTCGGAAAGGGCGAAGGTTCACATAACTATCATGAGATGAGACTGTCCGGCTTGCCGGGTATGGGTCTCCTTATATCTCCTGGTCTTCGAACCTATACTGCCAATATAGGGATCTAGCGGGGTTAAATTCCCATGTATGCTAGCATATTTTTGGGTCACCTTGGCCGGTTATTCCACCTCTTTTCGGTGTAGGGGAGACACTGGATTTCATGATGCTCACATGATCTATGTTGGTTAAAGTTAAAGTTCCCAATAAATGAATGAGGTCATCCTCAAATGATGCACAAAATGAAATGAACGATACCAAAGGTGTTAGGATAGGATAATCAAGAGGTGATCTAGACTCAAGTAATGACACTAGGTTATTCTTGATCATTGCACAGCAAAACTGATGAAAGTCTTAAACTACATCCTAGGTATAGCTGGTGTTCACACTAGCTTACGAATGAAATGGAATGAAGTACGTATGAATGAATGAAGCAAACTCTGTGTTTGCTAATGAAGACTCCCTAGTTGAGGTCCCGTATGTTGAGCCCTCATTTTGGGAAGTCTTAATGTCAAGTCCATGATTCCAAGGTCTCATGGCATATGAATGAATGTTATAAAAGATGTTATGTGCTGTATGCTATATGATATGTGCTATGTGTAAGATGTTATGTGCTGTGTGCAATATGATAAGTATGATGATGCATGTTATTCTCATGGCATGACTTTCCTAATCAAAATTTGGAAAGCTCACTGACTTTCCTAATCGAAATTTGGAAAGCTCACTGTCTTTCCTAATCAAAATTTGGAAAGTTCTCTAACTTTCCTAATCTCCATTTGGCAAGTCCACTAACTTGACTTTCCATAATCATGTTGTTAGGAAAGAGCTATACTTTCTCATGCATGTCTTTGGTGTGTGTTTGCATATACCCATACTTAGTACAAGTGTGTACTAATCCATACAACTCTACAATTTTAGGTGCAGGCACAGGTGGACTCTAGAGCGTACAGGTTGACGTTGCAGCCATCCGGACGTAGAGCTTTCATCCGGACTTGGTAGGCCCTCATGCTTTCGAGCATGTCTACCGTTACTATCTAGCTTAGATATAGGCTTTAGCTAGTGGAGCATGTTCCACTGGTGTTTCTTTCTGTTTTTATTTCAGACACTGTATTGGTGCCATTTTGGCAATTATACATTTATTACAGTATTGCACTATTTCTTTCATTTGATTATCTCTATATTAGATGGTTGATTTGTGAACGCCCATGATGTTAAGTTTAAAATATTTAGCATGAAATAAGAAAACATATTTTTCAAATTTTCCGCTAAAATTAACCTAAATGAAGTAAGAATGACGTAAGTAGGCTTGTCTGTGACCTCAGAGAGGTCAACGACGCCGGTCTCGTCTGGGGTCTAGATTCCGGTCGTGACAAAGTTGGTATGAGAGCACTAGGTAAAATTTCGAGAATAATGAGTTCACATCAACCACATTGAGTAGTTTCTAAGTCATGGTAGTAAAGTACACCACTATCCTGAATTAGAGACTGCGTGATGCATAAGAAAATTTCCCTTCTTCTGATCTTATCGTGTTTTTCCTAGTGTCTGATTTCTTGGTGTTATGAGCGTGTCTAACATCAATTCTTATTGTTTTTCATAAAATGTATACTAGGAGGAACGTTGGTCAGAGGAGAGGAGGAGCAGCTGCTGGGAAGAATCAGGTTCCACCCCAGGCACCAGCTGAAAGAGTGGCCATGCCGATTAACCTAGCTGGGTTGACTGATGCGGAGGTGTGGGCATCCCTGGCCCTGATGGCACAGGCCATCACTATGCAGGCCCAGGCTATGACTGCCCAGGTCAACCGGCAGAATGTTCAGAGGGAGAACCCACCGGTACGTAGCATGGATGACAGGCTGCGAGACTTTACGAGGATGAATCCTCCTATTTTCACAGGGTCCAAGACTTCAGAGGATCCCCAGGAGTTTGTGGACAAGGTGCATAAGATTCTGGTGGCTATTGGTGCCACAGATCTGAAAAGGCTGAGCTGGCTTTCTATCAGCTCAAGGATGTTGCACAGACTTGGTGCAAGATGTGGCAGGATAGCCAAGCTTTGGGTGGAGTTTCGGTCACTTGGGAGCAGCCTTCGTGGAGAGATTCTTTCCCAGGGAGGGAGGCAAAGGTTGAGGAGTTTATCAACCTTAAGCAGGGATTTATGACAGTCAGAGAGTATTCCCTGAAGTTTGTTAAACTATCCAGGTATGCTACTTTCCTTAGTATCTAACAGCAAGGATGAGATGAGTACTGAAGTTTGTTAAATTATCCAGGTATGCTACTTCCCTTGTATCTAACAATAGGGATGAGATGAGCAGGTTCCTCACAGGAATCAATGGAGATCTGGAGGAGGAGTGTCGGTCTGCGATGCTCTATGATAATATGGACCTCTCCAAGTTGATGGTGCATGTCCAGCAAGTAGAGGACAGCCGCAAAAAGAGGGGTATTCGTGATGATAGGAGGCCTAAGCCTCAAGATCAGGCAGGTCCCAGCCATGGAGGCCACAGAAATAATTTTGGCGTCCGTGAGCAGCCCAGGTTCAAGAAGGGGCAACAGAGTTCTAGGAACTCTAATTCTCAGAGAAGTACAACACTTAGAGAAAGGAGGCCCGAACCCAAGAAGGGCAATAGAGGTGAGATGCAGCGTTCCAAAAAGAACTGTGCTAAGTGTGGCCGTGCTCACAGTGCAGAGTGTAGACAGGGCACTAATGCCTGATTCGGTTGCGGTAATAGTTGGCACATGGTTAGAGACTGCCCACAGAACAGAGGTCAGGCTGGAGGTAATGCTCAGCCTAGGCCTAGGCCTAATCCACAGGGTGCAGCAACAACCAAGCCTCCTAAGAGGAACATGTTCTATGCCTTGAAGGGCAGGGAGGAGCAGGAGAAGTCTGCTGATGTGGTCACAGGTATGCTGCAAGTATTCGCAACTTCTGTTTAATCTTTAGTTGATCCAGGGTCTACGCTTTCCTTTGTAACTCCTTTGCTTGCTCTCACTTTTGAGATATTGCCTAAAGTTCTGCATGATCCTATAGTGGTTAGTACACCTTTAGGAGAAAATGTAAGAACTGATAGAGTATACAAGGATTGCCCAATAGTTGTAAATGGTAAGACTATGTGTGCAGACTTGGTTGAGTTACCCATGCATGATTTTGATATTATTCTTGGCATGGACTGGCTTCACAGTTGTTATGCTTGTTTGGATTGTCGTAGTAGAGTGGTGAGATTTTGTTTCCCTGATGAAGAGGAGCTAGTCTAGGAGGGGTACAACTCGAGTCGTCCTAATCTCTTGATTTCGAACCTTAAGGCCAATAAAATGATGTCCAAGGGGTTATTGTGTCATCTTGTGAGTGTTAATTATTTAGATCATGACATTCCTTCCATATACTCAGTGCCTGTAGTGAATGAGTTCCTAGATGTATTTCTTGATGATTTGCGTGGAGTCCCTCCCCCTCGAGAGATTGATTTTTGTATCGACTTAGAACCCGATACTAAACCAATTTCAATTCCTCCTTACAGAATGGCTCCAGCTGAACTCAAAGAGTTGAAGCTGCACTTAAAAGATCTCACTGATAAGAGTTTCATTCAGCCGAGCATATCCCCTTGGGGCGCTCCAGTGTTGTTTGTGAAAAAGAAAGATTGAACCCTTAGAATGTGTATCGATTATCGGCAGCTCAACAAAGTCACTATAAAGAATAAGTATCCACTTCCCAAAATAGATGATTTGTTCGATCAGCTCCAAGGGTCTAGTTTCTTCTCTAAGATTGATCTTCGTTCAGGGCATCATCAGCTTAGGGTTAGGGATGGAGATATCCCAAAGACAGCCTTTCGTACCCGTTATGGTCATTATGAGTTCTTAGTCATGTCATTTGGTCATACGAATGCACCTGCTGCATTTATGGACCTCATGAACCGAGTCTTCCGTGAATACCTTGACTCTTTCATCATAGTTTTCATTGATGACATTCTCATCTACTCTAGGACCAAGGAAGAGCATGAACAACATTTGAGACTAACCTTGCAGGTACTTAGACAACATAAGTTGTATGCCAAATTCAGCAAGTGTGAATTTTGGCTTAAATTAGTGACCTTCCTGGGTCATGTTTTGTCCGATCAGGGCATGGAGGTGGATCCCACGAAGATTGAGGCTGTGAAGAACTGGCCAAAGCCTCTTACTCCCACTGACCTCCGTAGCTTTCTGGGATTGGTTGGTTACTATCGTAAGTTTGTGGAGGGCTTTTCTTCCATTTCTGCCCCACTGACAACTTTGACTAAGAAAAAAGCCAAGTTTGAATGGACGGAGACTTGTGAGAAGAATTTCCAGGAGCTCAAGGACAAACTCACTTCAGCTCCGTTGCTTACTTTCCCTAAGTGTGGTGAGAATTACACTGTTTACTGTGATACATCTAGGGTTGGTTTGGGTTTTGTTCTTATGAAGGTTGGTAAGGTGATAGCCTATGCTTCCAGACAACTCAAGGTTCATGAGAAGAATTATCCCACTCATGACCTGGAGTTGGCTGCTGTGGTATTTGCACAGAAGCTGTGGAGGCACTACTTATATGGAGTGCATGTGGATGTGTTCACAGACCACAAGAGTCTCCAGTACGTCTTCACACAGAGGGAGTTGAATCTACGTCAGCGGAGATGGTTGGAGCTATTGAAGGATTATGACATGAATGTTCACTACCATCCAGGCAATGTTAACATTGTAGCTGATGCTTTGAGAAGGATGAGCATAGGAAGTACATCCCACGTTGAGGATGAGAAGAAAGAGTTGGTGAAAGATGTACACAGACTGGCCAGACTGGGTGTGCGATTGGTTGACTCTACTAGTGGGGGTGTTTCAGTTCATCCTAGTTCTGAATCATCCTTGGTAGTTGAAGGCAAGCAGGGTCAGCATATAGATCTTGTGTTGATGGAGCTGAAGGACTCAGTGTTGATAAAGATGAATGAGTCTTTCGCTTTGGGAGGTGATGGCATACTTAGGTATCAGGATAGGCTGTGTGTACCAGATGTGGATGATTTGTGGACCAGGATTATTGCAGAGGCCCATGGTTCCAGATATTCCATACATCCAGGTTCCACCAAGATGTATCATGATCTTAAGCAGATTTATTGGTGGGATGGCATGAAGAAGGACATTGCAGAATATTTGGCCAAGTGTCCTAATTATCAGTAGGTTAAGGCAGAACATCTTAAGCCTGGCGGTCTGACTCATATTATTGAGGTTCCGACTTGGAAGTGGGAGGCCGTTAATATGGACTTTGTGGTTGGTCTTCCGAGGACAAGGAGGCAACATGACTCCATATGGGTTATTGTGGACAGATTGACTAAGTCTGCCCACTTTATCCCTGTGAAGTCTACTTACAGAGCCGAGGATTATGCGATACTCTACATTGATGAGATTGTGAGATGGCATGGGATTCCTTTGTCTATCATTTCAGATAGAGGAGCTTAGTTTACTTCACATTTTTGGAGATCTTTCCAGAAGAGTTTGGGCACGCAGGTGAAGCTTAGTACTGCCTTTCATCCTCAGACTGATGGGCAGGCAGAGCACACCATTCAGACATTGGAGGACATGTTGAGAGCGTGTGTGATTGACTTCAGGGGTAGCTGGGACGACCATCTGCCTTTGATAGAGTTCTCGTATCATAATAGCTATCACTCCAGCATTGTGATGGCACCATTTGAGGCACTGTATGGTAGGAGGTGTAGATCTCCAGTTGGGTGGTTCGAGGTTGGAGAGTCATCTATTTTTGGTCCAGAGATCATTCATGAGGCCTTAGAGAAGGTCAGAGTGATTAGGGACAGGTTGGCTACTGCTTACAGTAGGCAGAAGTCATATGCAGATAACAGAAAATGGCCCTTAGAGTTTGATGTTGGTGACCACGTCTACTTGAAGATATCACCTATGAAAGGGGTGATGAGGTTTGGCAGAAAAGGGAAGTTGAGTCTGAGGTATGTTGGGCCATATGAGATCCTACAGCGTGTGGGTGAGGTGGCCTATGAGTTGGCATTGTCTGCAGAGCTAGCTTCTGTCCATACAGTCTTTCATGTATCCATGTTAAAGAAGTGCCTAGGTGATCCAACATCAATTCTACTTGTTGAAGGTTTGGGGGTCGATGAAGACTTGTCCTATGAGGAGGTACCTGTTGAGATCTTAGACAGACAGATCAAGCGGCTGAGAAACAAGGAGATTGCCACAGTAAAGGTATTGTGGAGAAATCATCTTGTTGAGGGTGCTACGTGAGAGGCTGAGGCCGACATGAGATCCCGTTACCCTCATCTTTTCAGCTCTTGAGGTTAGACTTCTTACTCTTACGTCTAAGTTTCCTTATCTCTCCTTATTTTGTTGCTATTGCTTGACTGTGCATAGTGAGTATGTTATATGACTGGCATTACACTATATAGTTGTAGTGTCATTCGGGGACGAATGTTCCTAAGGGGGTATAATGTAACAACCCTAAAAATGAATAAGATAAGAAATGCTAATGTGTCAAGAATGCGTACGATTAGACCAGGTTTCACACGGATCGATGCGCGTAGAACCAGACCTCGGAACCCTTGCTAAAGCCAAGCCAACTAACTTGGGGAGTTAGTTGAGCTTGGAAAGGTTGGGACCAACCATGTAGGGCTCTCGAATATGAACATTTAATCGAAGGAGTCTTTACCGAACTTAAAAAGATAAAATCTTAAGTTTTGAGGGTCCAGGGGTAAAATGGTCTTTTCCAGGCCAAGTGTAATATCGGAATTAACCTAAGGAATTAATTAATTAATTAATTAATTTAATTAAGTGGACGGTTCAGGTCGGGTCGACCCAAAATGGCCCGTTTCGCGGTGGTCACTCCACCCGGGTTCGAACCTCAACGGAAGCACCAAATTAAGTGTAATTAAATTGAGGTTTAAAATCTTATTTTGTAAGGGAATTATGGTCATTTCACTAAGCTAATTAAATCAGATTTTTTTTAAAGGTTAGAAAGAGTCCTAGTTGACTAAGTCTTTACCTAAGTCCAAACTATCTTTCACGCTTAACACTCTATCACGTTCATCTCTCACGTTTCTCCATTCTCTTTCATGTTTGCTCTCTGCCTAAACAACTACAAGAACAGAAAATATATCAAAGTTCTTCACACTTGAAGAACACACACGAAAATTTTAAGAAAACAAGCTAACCAAAAACGTTAAGGCAAAGGGGAGATTTCCATCGAGTTGGTGTTGAAACTTTCGGTATTGGACGTGATTTTGGAGAAGGTTTTGGGCAGCAAGTTCAATGTTTGAACATCAAATAAGGTATGGGTTTTCTTCTCTCTTGGTCCCTTTCCCAAAAGACCCCTTAAAGTTCATATTGTTCATTCGAAAACTAGGATTGTTTGCCCTTTTTCATGACTCTGTCACTAGCTCCCAATGAATCGTAGGTTGGGTATGATTGCTGGTAGATTTAGGTATGTTATGATTTCGTGATGAGCATGATTTTGATTGTATACTTGAAAACGTAGGAAATACAACAATGTATTCGAAAGTTTGTGCAAGTGTGTGTGTATGTGCAAAATGTTACTGTAAACTCACTGTGAATGAGGTTTCGATTTATGGCTTCAAGTTTGATATTGTTTTGGTTGTCATTTTACGTGTATAAATCTATGTAATCGTGATGTTCATTAAAATGGAGATGGGGCTGATTTGAGTGTCAACATTTTGGCTAGACGAATCCATGAAATACTCCCCCAAAAAGTAACAAACGATCCATGAATTGTCCTAAGTTTTCAAGTGAAATAAGTTAAAAAGATGATAAAGTTCCAGCTAAAAAAAATACAATTTTAGTTTAGGCTAAAGTTTAATTAAGAAATCTGGAAATTTAATGAATTGTAAAGGGGTGAGGACACCAGGATTCGAACCTGTGACCTCACCCGTGTGGCAATTTAAATTCGATAAAAAAAAAAAGAAAGGGGCTGGGGGGATTCGAACTGGGGTCTGCTGGTTGAGAAAGGAGAGAGCAACAATTTAAAGAAATAATGGGAGGCGTGGGAATCGAACCCACGACCTCCAGGAAGCGAATGAAAGAAGAAAAATTAAAGAAAAGAAAATGTGAGGCGTGGGAATCGAACCCACGACCTCAAGAATGGAAATGGGAAGGGCGAAATAATTAAGAAAATAAAGTGAGGCTGTGGGGGGCTCGATCCCACAACCTCACTACCAAACGCCTAGCTAAGTTAATTTTAATTAAAAATAAAAATAAGAAGGCTGTGGGGGTTCGAACCCACAACCTCAAAGCCTAGCGAAATTACAAATAAAATAAGGAGGTTGTGGGGGTTCGAACCCACAACCTCCCAATTTCCCAGTGAAATAAAGAGTAAAATAAAAGAGGTTGTGGGGGTTTAATCCCACAACCTCTTGGTCTAGGCGAAATGGGACAACAAAGTCTTAAGTGAAAAATAAAAGGGGTTGTGGGGGTTCGATCCCACAACCCTTCGGCCAAATTAAGAGAAAACCCAAGGAGAAAAATAAAGATAGAATGTTCATGTTGGGCTTCTATCTAGGGTCCCAATGTCATGAGGATTAAAAATAACATCAAGGAAAAATGTAAGTGTTGTCCAAGGGATTCGAACTTGGGTTCCCTTACCCAAAATTTCCGTATTGATACATAAGTCATACGTGAATTAAATGTTCAAGAATAATGCGACCTACTTAGATCGAAATCAAGATCTTGGCATATATACAAGATACATAAGTCTTGTACTACATAATCTTAGGAAGATATGAGTCACTTAATGAACTATGAATGAAGCCTCATGGCTTGTATGTATAGACCCATAAGTCTAGCATACGTTTAAAGATAAGTGAACCTAAGATGTATGTAATGAAATGAAGTAACCCTAGAAGGGTTAAGTAAGAGTGTAAAACACACTAGATGGCCAAGTGCATTGGCATACGATGAAATGATTATTATGTAATGAAATTACAAAACCCTAGAAGGGTTAAGTAAGAATGTGAAACACACAAATGGCCAAGTATAATGGCATATGATGAAATGAACATTCACGTAAAATGTGGTGAGTAATTATGAATAGCAATTGTGCTAATGTTAATGAATGTGGTGACAACACGATATGAGGCTAATGTGAAAGATGAGAACAATCTCAAATGAGCGTAAGGAATTGTTACCAAAACGTACTCACCTATGAGAGTGTAAAGTTAATAAAGAGACCAATCTCTATGAACACTCTAATGAAAGTATTGAGATTAACACACTTAATACTAATGATGAGATGAGAAATCATCTATTGAGCTATGATGTCCTCATACTAGAAGCCAACTTCCATGACGTATGAGTTGAATGTAATGGAACTTTATACTGAGCACCGATGGACTAGCTATGAGCGGTGATGCCTTCTTTCGTGAAAGGCGGAGGTTCACGTAACGCTGATGAGATGAAACTGTCCTGCTTGCCTGGTATGGGTCTCCTTATATCTCCTGGTCTTCGAACCTATACTGCCAATATAGGGATCTGGCGGGGTTAAATTCCCATGTACGCTAGCATGTTTTTGGGTCAACTTGGCCGGTGATTCCACCTCTTTTCGGTGTGGGGGAGACACTGGATTTCATGATGCTCACATGATCTATGTCAGTTAAAGTTAAAGTTCCCAATAAATGAATGAGGCAAGCCTCAAATGATGCACATAATGAAATGAATGATACCAAAGGTGTTAGGATAGGATAATCAAGAGGTGAGCTAGACTCAAGTAATGACACTAGGTAATTCTTGATCATTGCACAACAAACCCGATGAAAGTCTTAAACTACATCCTAGGTATAGCTGGTGTTGACACTAGCTTATGAATGAAATGAAAAGAAGTATGTATGAATGAATGAAGCAGGCTCTGTGTTTGCTAATGAAGACTCCCTAGTTGAGGTCCCATATGTTGAGCCCTCATTTTGGAAAGTCTTAATGTCAAGTTCATGATTCCAAGGTCTCATGGCATATGAATGAATGTTATAAAAGATGTTATGTGTTGTATGCTATATGATATGTTCTATGTGTAAGATGTTATGTGTTGTGTGCAATATGATAAGTATGATGATGCATGTTACTCTAATGGCATGACTTTCCTAATCCAAATTTGGAAAGCTCACTGACTTTTCTAATCCAAATTTGGAAAGCTCACTGACTTTCCTAATCCAAATTTGGAAAGTTCACTAACTTTCCTAATCTAAATTTGGCAAGTCCACTGACTTGACTTTCCATAATCATGTTGTTAGGAAAGAGCTATCCTTTCTCATGCATGTCCTTGGTGTGTGCTTGCATATACCCATACTTAGTACAAGTGTGTACTAACTCTATACAACTCTACAATTTTAGGTGCAGGCACAGGTGGACGCTAGAGCGTACAGGTTGACATTGCAGCCATCTAGACGTGGAGCTTTCATCCGGACTTAGTAGGCCCTCATGCTTTCGAGGATGTCTACCATTACTATCTAGCTTAGATATAGGCTTTAGCCAGTGGAGCATGTTCCACTAGTGTTTCTTTCCGTTTTTATTTCAGACACTGTATTGGTGCCATTTTGGCAATTATACATTTATTACAGTATTGAACTATTTCTTTCATTTGATTATCTCTATATTAGATGGTTGATTTGTGAACGCCCATGATGATAAGTTTAAAATGTTTAGCATGAAATAAGAAAACAAAAAGTTCAAATTTTACGCTAAAATTAACCTAAATGAAGTAAGAATGATGTAAGTAGGCTTGTCTGCGACCTCTGAGAGGTCAACGACGCCGGTCTCGTCTGGGGTCTAGATTTCGGTCGTGACAAAAATCGTGGCCGGAAAAGGGAATCGTGTATCCCGAGAGAATATTTGCCCATCAACATCAACTGCATTCCTTTATTTTGACAAAAGTAAACATCAAGAAGAGCATCGAAGAAAAAATCAAGAGATATATCAGCACACTGCATCAGTATTTATTTATTTCTACATCAAATGAAGAGTACATTGAATATTATACTGCAAACATAAGACATAAGATTTATTTGGTTTACGTCCAACCGATCGAGTTGACGTCAAATGTTGAGGGAGAGAAATTAAGTGTCAACACGGTAAAATACACTATCTCCCATTTGAATTGCATTTCTATGCTAATGAGTTTTATCTCAGCTTTTGTCGAGAGCATCTGAAAGGATGAATTATCCAAAAAAAAAAAAAGGTGCAGATGACATAATAAACGATGCAGCACAACGTGGAACTTTTTCTTAGCAGCGAATTAGACATAGTCCAAAGAGGAGTGTCAAAATCCTAGGACGCGAGCAGAGGATCAACTTTCACCACAATCAAACCACAGCCCTATCAGAAGGAATGTGGGTTCTTCTTTGGCTTTTGTAAGTTTTGGTTCTGCATACGGAATTTTGGTCTACCGTAGAGAAGTCTCCAATCTGAGTGACAATGCGCAAAGAGCTTTGGAAATTATGTCAATGTAAACTCTTAATTATGGGTGTGAAGAGCGCCACATTCATGGCTAAGAGGTTACAAGCCTATTTTTCATACTCGATTTAATTTGTGACTTGTCCAGAACCAAAGGTTATCTAACATAATAGATTTCCTTTTCAACCGATAGAGTCAAACTACAAACAGCCTGATTCCTAAGCTAAACGAATATGTAGGCGAGCTGACTGTTGAAAATTCGGTTGTATTTCAATATTCACTCTTAAATCCTATTCCCGAGCATTCCGATCCCTTCATAATTTGGTATCAAGATGACTTTGATTTCTTTCAAAATCGTGCGTTAAATCAAGCTTATCGAACTACAAGTGGCCTGAATTCTCATATAGCCTAAGATATGTAGGAAATACATTCCCAGGATTCGGCCGTAACCCTTAAAGTCCGTACAAAATCCCGTTTCTAAAGATGAATATGTGGTCGGTCAAAATTGGTTTGGTCAATTTCATTTTCCTTGAATTTCTTGCATGAATCCAAGTAAAATGAGGGACAGTTGTTGACATCCAATTTTGACCCACCTCGGTAGAAGTTAATTAACAAGCTTCTTACAATTCCCAAACGTTTTTCAAGTCATTTTTAAAATTGCTTTAGTCAATTGGTATAGTCTCTAGTGGTATATATGTTTTATATATATTTATACGATTTTATATAATAAGTTTATATTATAAAATATTCAAAAATTATCTCAAAAGATTTAGCTTTGCTTAATGCTTTATGGAAGTAATTTCAGCTAAATTAGTGGTTTATATTTTGATTCTTTAGTTTATATTTAATTTAATTATTTTATCTTGTCAAAATTATGAAGATTGTTAATTAATTAACATTAATTCATCTTGCTTAAGTCCTAACCAAATCATTAATTAACTTGATTAGGTTACATTTTAATTTATTTGGACTATTTGTTTATTTACAATTAAAGTCAAACTTGACACTTGGACTCAATTTTTTTAAAAGGATCGAGTTTTGGGCTTCTTCCAATTGACCCGGCCCAACGTCCTTAATCCAAAGAAACCCAACAAACCATTCTAACAAATCTTATTCCCAGTATGTCATCAACATTACAACATCCAATTTTCTCTCCCAAATTCCCCATTACCCAGTCTAACACCAAATAACCCGACCCAGACCTTCTCCCTGACCCGCCCCATCCTTTTTAAGTCAAAGAAAACTAGATAGTGCCCACAAATAGCAGCTTCAAGCGTCTCCAACAACTCGTGGAAAACGCCAGACTAACGTCAATACACAATAATCCATGCAGCGTGTACAATCCCAAGCAGCAGCGGCGTTCACTGAAAGATGGAAGTTACACGACACTATAGGAAAAACAAAGTTCCACGCGTCTTTTTCTTCGTGGTAAAAATTCTCGTAGAATATCTGCAATTCCAGCAGCCACAACAGACGCGTTTTCATCCTCTTAGGCGCAATATTGCACCACGTAGCTCGGAAGGACGATAGGGTCAATCATAGCCTTTTGTCTCCTTTCCTATTTTGTCTTGGTTTCAGACTCAACAGAGAAAAGATGTTCGTCCCTTTTGGTGAAAGTCTTCATAGGTTTGAATTTGGAATTGGGCCTTTGAATCCGGGTTTGATGGGTCTTCCCCTTCTTTTTCCAAACCCTAATCCTTCCCCTATATATGCTTCGCTATCTCCAGTGTTTAGTTTTTTTGTTTTTTTTTGGTGGAAAAAGATTTCTGAGTTAAGTTTTAGTCTTCTGGGAATTTCTTGCTCTATAAAAAGAGAAAGATTTTAGGTGGGAGGAAATTCTTTTCGTAAAATAAGTTGAAAGAAAACAAAGAAGAAAAATACATTAAAAAAGAAGTTCTTGTCGAAATCTGGGACAACCTTTGGCCCTCGTTTCGTTGGGTCTGTTCAAATCCAAGGAGCTATTTTGGAGGTGGAATCGCTGTCCTCCAAGCTCGCCAGCCATCCCTGAATTGCTGCACTTCGAAAGGTAATAATCTTTCAGTTTGAAGAATATCTTATTTCGAATATGTTTTGGTTTTTATGTCACGACTGGGGTCTAGACCCTAGCCGAAACCGGCGTCGTTAACCTTTCAGAGGTTGCAGACAAGCCTACTTACGTCGTCATTACATTCGTTAGGTTAATTTTAGCGGAAAATTTGATACTTTTGCTTTTGTTTGAAGTGTACATAGACTTCATAGTTATAACATGCATACGCGTATAAAGAAGTTCATTGCTCATGTGTATCAACCATCTAATAAAGGATTATTCAATCCTGAATTAAATAGTCTTATAGCATAAGTAACAATTGCCAAAATGCAACCATTACATAAGTCTGAACAAAATAGGAAAGAAATACTAGTGGAACATGCTCCACTAGCCAAAATCTATTACTAAGATAGAAACATAACGGCAGGCATCCTCGAATGCATGAGAACCTACCAGGTCCGGATGAAAAACTCTGATGTCCGAACATCTGCAATGAATGTCTTCAACACCCTCCTGAACCTGTACGTAAAATAGTATAATGTATGGGATTAGTACACACTTGTACTAAGTATGGGTGTATGCAAGTACACACACCAAGGACATGCATGATTAAGAAGATATCTCTCTTAACGATATGAATTATGGAAAGCCAAGTCAGTTGGACTTGCCAAATCAAATTAGGAAAGTCATGCTATGAGAGTAACATACATAATCATTCTTTTCATATTGCACCCAACGCATAACATATTTCATATAGCACATACATATATCACATATCATTCGTTTATATACCATGAGACCTTCGAATCATGGATTTAACATTAGGACTTCCCAAATGAGGGCTCAACATATGGGACCTCAACATGGGAGCCTTCTTTAGCAAACACACAGTCTGTTTCTTTCATTCATACGTACGTCACATTATTCATTTCATTCATTCGTAGGCTGATGTAAACACCATTTATGCCTAGGATGAAGTTTAAGACTCTCATCGGATCATGAAGTGCAATGACCAAGAATGACCTAATGTCATTACCTGAATCTGGTTTCACCTCCTGATTGTCTTGAACATACATCTTCATTATCATTCATTTCATTATCTTTCATACTTTGAGGAACTTTAACTTTAACAGACATAGATCATGTGAGCATCATGAAATCCGGTGTCTTCCCCACACCGAAAGGAGGTAGAGTCACTGGCCAAGGTGAAACCAAAACATCCCTAGCTTGCTTAGGTGGAAAACCACTGGCTAGTTCCCTATGTTGGAAACATAGTTCAAACATAGTTGGTGGACAGTCTCATCTAATGAGAATTATGTGAACCTCCGCCCTTCCCGAAAGAAGGCATCACCAGTCATAGCTAGCCTATCGGTGCTCCGTTTAAAGTTCCTATTTACATTCAACTCATACATCATCGAAGCTTGCTTCTAGAATGAGGTAGTCATAGCTCATTATATGTTTTATCATCTCTTGTTTACGTATTAAGTGTGAATTGTCCTTACACTTACATATAGAGTGTGATTGAGACTTGTCACTTAATATTCAACACTCACTTAGGTGAGTACTTTTGGTGACCTTATATTGCCATAGGTACAGCTTGTCTCACTTGCACTAGCCTCATATTGTGGTACCACCCTGTTCTTTCTTAACATCTTTTCATTTCATCTTTACTCACCTTTCATTATTTTTTCATCGTATAACATACATATGCTCTCTTGGAATTTACATTGAGGGACATTGATTCTAGGCGTAGATACAACTTGTCTCACTTGTACTAGCCTATCCTCATGTAAACACTCTTTCTTTGCTTATTCATCGTTTAGCATAGATGTACTCTCTTAGAAATTTCATTTAGTGACATTGATTTTTAGGCGTAGATGCAGCTTGTCTCACTTGCACTAGCCTATAGTCATGTAGTCACTCTTTTTCTTGACATATTAACTATGAATTCATTCTTAACACTTTCTTTTGGAGTATACTTGAGATTTGACTCTACATCATTCTACACTCCCATAGGTGAGTACATTTGGTAACATTTTCTTAGGCTTGGTTGAGACTTGCCTCACCATTCATCTTAGCCTCTTATCATGTTGTCACTATTTTCATTATCATCATAGTATAACATAATTACTCACCTCATTACTTGAATGTTCATTTCGTCATATGCCAATGCACTTGACCTTTTAGTGTGTTTCACACTTTTACTTAACCGTCCTGGGCTCACACCATTTCATTACATACATCTTAGGTTCACTTACTTTTAAACGTACGCTAGACTTATGGATCCATACGTACAAGCCATAAGGCTTCTTTCATAATTCGTCTAAGTGATTCATACTTACCCAAGATTATATGGTACAAGACTTATACTTCTTGTAGGTATGCCAAGGTCTCGAGTTCGATTCATTTAGGCAGCATTCATTAATTATTTATTCACGTAACACTTCTGCATCAATACCGAATTGGGCAAGGGAACCCGATTTCGAATCCCTTGAGCAACACTTAGTCTCATATTAAATTTTTGGTTTATATTTTCGGCTTGGGGACCCGAGGTCGATCCCCAACGCCTACACTTCCTTTTTTCTTTCTTTTCTTTCCTCTCTTTTTCGTTTGAGACCAAGAGGATGTGGGATCGATCCCCCACAACCTCATCTTCTTTTTCTTTAATTTTTCTCCTAGTTTTCTCACCTATCCGAGAGGTTGTGGGTTCGATCCCCACACTCCCCATTTTATTTATTTCCCTTTTTCTTTTGTTTTTTCACCCAACCTTACCCCATTTCGAATCCCCCTTACCTCACGTTTGATATCAAAAGGTTTAGCAGCCTGTATATGGTGATGTATCGGGTTCAATCCCTGATGACCTCACATATTTTAAAACAATTTTTGAAACTCCAAGTCTTTAAGTTACATAGCCGAAACCAAATTTCCAGAAATCTGGAAATTTGATCACGTTTTCCAGTACCTTTTCTCAACATTTTATACGTTAGATTTTAGGACAATTCGTGGAACATTTCGTACATTATTAGGTGCATTTACGTGGTTACATTTAGCCAAGAGTTTTCACTCAGTTCAGCAACATCACACCTCATATGAACATCACAATTTTTACAAATATTTGCACATAAAATAAAAGGATTTAGCATGCCTTTTTTTTTTCACACTTCAATCTATGACCAAGAATCACGGCATACACAATGCACACACATACGTATCACATAGTTTCGGAAAGACATAATTATCAGTCACATAAATCCGAACATACATACATGAATATAATCATCACAAAAACACGTTACATCCCTAATTTCTACCAACAAATATACCCAACCTACAACAATCGATGGGAGCTAGTGATAGGGACACACAACGTGGAAACATTCCTAGTTTTTGGATTAGAATAGATTGAATCTTAGGGGTCTCTTGGGAAAGGGAACAAGAGGAAGAAAACACATACCTTTTCTGTCGTTCAACACCTTCCAAACCAGCTCCAATGTACAGCCAACTCCCACGACACCAAAGTCTCACCACCGAAACTTCAAGCACAACCCGTCGAGAATAATGTTTTTGCTTTTCGTTTTTAGTTTAGTTTTTCTTTTTAGTTTTAGCGTACAAGTTCTTCAAGAGTGATCAACTTTTGATTTTTGTTTGTTCTTTTACTGATGATGAAATGTGAGAATGAGAGTGGAGAGACGTGAGAATGAGAGTGGAGAGATCTGAGAGTAAGCTTAGGAGTAGGAGATTTAGGTAAGGACTTAGTCAAACTAGGACTCTTTGTTATTTTAAATAAAAATCTGATTTTCTAAGGCTTAAGTTAAAAGACTTGAATACCCTTACTTAAATCAGATAATTAAATACCAATTAATTCAACTTAAATATTGCTTCCACCAAGGATCGAACCCGGGTGAAGCTCTTCTCGCGAACGGGTCAATCCAGGTTGACCCAACCCGAACCGTCCACTATTGAACTCTTTTTGGGTAAACACATATTGAAGAATCTTCTGGTCGGTATACACATCAACAAGGACACCATAAAGATAATGCATCCATATTTTCAAGGCAAATACCAGGGCCGATAACTCAAGATCATGTGTTGGATAATTCTTCTCATGCACCTTAAGTTATCTAGAGGCATAGGCTACTACATTCCCATGTTGCATAAGGACATACCCCAAGCACACTCGGGATACATCACAATATACCACAAAGCCTTTACTACACTCCGGTAAAGTCAACACTGCAGCAGAGGTAAGCTTATCTTTCAAGATTTTGAAGCTTCTTTCACATGACTACGACCACTCAAATTTCACACTCTTTTGGGTGAAGGTAGTCAAAGGATAGGCAATGGACGCAAAACCATACACAAACCTCCTATAGTATCCCGCTAGACTCAAGAAACTCCTAATGTCGGCTGGAGTCAATGGTCTAGGCAAATTTTTCAGCACCTAAGTTTTACTTGGATCAACCTCAACTCCCTCACTAGAGATGATATGACCAAGAAATACCACCGACCTCAACCAAAACTAACATTTGCTATACTTGGCAAATAGTTGGTGTTCCTTAAGCACATGTATTACCACTTTGAAATGGTCCATGTGTTCACCCTCATTCTTAGAATATACAAAGATCTTCTATGAAGACAATGACAAATGCATTTAGGTAACTTTGAAACACCCTATTCATTACGTCAATAAAATCTGCAGGGGCATTAGTGAGACCTAAGGACATTACTAGGAACTCATAGTGACCATATCTAGTTCAAAAGGCAATTTTTGGTATATCCTCACCTCTCACCCTAAGTTGGTGATACCCCGATCTAAAGTCAATCTTAGAAAAGTAGCTTGCCCCTTAGAGTTGATCAAAATAATTTTCAATCCGAGAGAGAGGATACTTGTTCTTAATGGAGACTTTATTGAGTTTGCGATAATCAATGCACATTCTAATGGACCCATCCTTCTTCTTCACAAACAATACCGGAGTAACCCATGGAGAAATACTAGGTCTAATGAAGCCTTTGTCTAGTAAGTCTTTGAGTTGGTCCTTTAACTCTTTCAATTCGGCTGGAGCCATCCGATAAGGAGAAATTGAAATGGGATTTCTATTCGGCAGCAAGTTAATACCAAAATCAATTTCCCGTTCGGGAGGGATTCCGGGAAGATCATTAGGAAAGAACTCTGGAAATTCCCTAACTACGGGGACTAACTCAATGGGAGGATCTTCGGAGTCTAAATCTTTGACTCTTATAATATGGTATCAACACCCTTTTGAGATCATCTTACATGCTTTTAAACAAGAAATGATACGACCTCTAGGAATAGAATTTCCCCCCTTCCACTCTAAGAGCTTAACAACTCTTGTTCTACAATCAATGGAAGAAAAATGGTCATGCGACCAATCCTTCCAAAAATGACATCAAATTCAACCATATCAAGTTCTGGTAATTAAACATGAGTAACTCTATTGGGCAACAATATAGGACAATTTCTATATACCCTCTTTGCAACCACCAAATTAGC
Source organism: Solanum sitiens (assembly GCA_016801875.1). NCBI lineage: Eukaryota > Viridiplantae > Streptophyta > Magnoliopsida > Solanales > Solanaceae > Solanum > Solanum sitiens. The sequence goes on from JABWTJ010000102.1 coordinate 205,648, forward strand.
TACCGGGGTAGTTACCATAAAAGGTTCATTTAAGATATCGGGCAAAATATCAAAGATTCTAGCTACCAAAGGAGTAACAAAATATAATGTAGCACCCGGATCAGGTAAAGCATAAACATCAATAGAGAAGACCTTTAAAATACCAGTCACCACAAAAGGAGTACTCTTTTGTTAACCCCTAAATCGAAGAGCATAAAAGTGATTCTTTCTTGGAGCATCAACATTAAAAACACTTGCTTGAGCTTGACCATTCCCTTGTCTTGACTCTTAACATTAGGGAAATCTCTAACCTTATGGCCACTCTTGCCACACCCAAAACATTTATCCGTCCCAACTAGGCACTCACCAAAATGCTTCTTACCACACTTTTGACAAGTTGGCTTCTTGCTTGGTGAACTAGTACCTCTTCAATTTTTAGACTTAGGGTTAGACACCCTATCATCACGAGCCTTGGGAAATTTGGAAGGAACTTGATTGGAGAACCTTTTTTTGAATCTAGGCTTTTCTTAAATTTCCAACCTTTCTCTTTGAAGAGCCACCTTCATAAGAGTTTGCCTTCTTTGCCTCCTTATTCTTCCTCCTTAGTGTACTTTCTTCAATTTGTTGAGCATGAACCATTAGTCGAGAGATATACATATTATCATGAGGCATAGCCGAATGACATTCTTCCACAAAGTAATCGGACACTCCCCTAAGAAAATGACTCATCTGATCCATTGGGTTAGACCCCAAAGATGGAGCATACTTGGACAACTTAGTAAACTTCAAGGAGTAATAAAGTAAACTCATACCTCATTGACAAAGGTTGATGAATTCTGCCACCTTAGATTCCCTTAACTCTCTAAGAAAGAACCTATCAAAGAAGGCCTACTTGAAAATCTACCAAGTCACCAGACCACCTCTTAGCACACTATTATCTCTCCATTGTGTGTAAGTTTGGGCCATATATGTGAGTTGATAGGCCGCCGACTCGACCTTCTCATTTGAAGTCACACCCATAGCATAGAGGATATTATAGACCTCATCAAGAAAATCTTTAGGGTCTTCGTTTTCTTTTGACCCAAAGAACATAGGTGGGTTCATCCTAGTAAAGTCTCTGAAATGAGAAGTCGTAGTTCTAGCTTTTTGAGGCATTCTAGGTCCAACGTCTCGATTTACTTTAGTCGTCAAAGCTTGGAATTGAGAAGTGACGGAATTAGATTGAGAGGTTATTGCTTGGGCCAAATTGAGAAAAGCCGACCTTATCTCTCCATTCGTCATAGGTGGAGGAACAATCGGAACTTGATCACCCATAGGAACTTGCTCAAGTGGAGAAACTTGGTTGTCTTATGGTGGAGCTTGGTAGTCATGAGCTTCTGCATTAGCTATCACTTCTTCGGACCTTCTTGTGGCTTCCCTTCTAGTAGTCATACCTATAAGCACGATAAAAGGTTTAGTTCAATGAAGACATAAATTTAGACTGTAGAGGCACGACATAGGAATACAAGAAGATGCAAACTTCCTAAGCATCACATAGTCTCTCATTCATAAGCATGGCACTCTTCACAATTATGAATAAGAATCTACATAGACGTGGTTTATTGAGACATCAATCCTAAAGATATTCAACCGCATGCTCTGATACAAAGTTTGTCACATCCGGGGAGCACCCCGTAGAGGGTAACCGCCATTGTCGTCCTCGGAGAGGACTAAGACCATCCTCTTAGCATGCGTCATTATATTTTATAGGTTAAAAAGTACGGAAAATTAAAACTTTTTGTTTACATCAACATTATGAGGTTTAGATAGACCTCTCGCTTACACATAATATATACCTAGGGAGTTTACTTTGACTCCTCGCATAAGAAGCTTACATAGGCTTCTATTTTTATGTGAAATATACAAGATACACAATATAAAGTCTAATAGAGATGTCTCATATAAAACCTTCTAAGTGGAAATAGAAAAATTCGGGAATAGCCCTTACACAAAAGTATAATTGCCACTTAGGGCTTACATCAATGTCTTGAACAATAATAGTGAAACAAATGTCATTAGACTATAGCAAGTCACATAGGTAAAATGATAAAAGGCATCATCCTTAGATCTTCAGGACATACCCACACTTGGAGAAAAGATCCAAGTCTTCCTTGCAAATTTGTCATGAACCCTTCAACGATCGGAACCTAATGTTTGGGAAAAAGGGAGAAAGATGGGTTAGTACACCACTTGTACTAAGTATGGGAACATATGCACACAAACATAGAAATCATGCTAAAGGGGATGTTTATTCAAATCCATGCTAAGTTACTTTTGTAAAGCCTTATGAACATCCAAGAAGCATATAAGCCTATTATCACACATTCCTTAAGACAAGATCATTTACAACACAAGAGCAACATCATCAAGTAAAGTCATTTCAACATGTGTATAACATATTAGAAATCATAACCAAAGAAACTCCAACTTCATGTTATAACAACAAAGCATGTAAAAGAGTTCATAACCTTACAACATATGCAAGACCCTTACTCATGACGCCTTACAAAGCTTACTAGTGCAATGACCAAGTGAATCCCCATAACCCCACACAACCAAGTTAACCAACAAAAGGATCAAAAATAATGTCTAACTTCATATAACATAGCATTATGAGTATTCCTATCATATATATAAATATAGACCAACGACATGTTCATAAGTGAAACCAACATCATATAGAATCATCAACATGTAAAGTCAACATATGCGTATCATTTACTTTATAAGAACATAAGAACATCCTTCTAGGACTTCCCTTAAGGCAACCTAGTGCAATGTATAGGTAGAGTCCCATACCCCTACGTGGACTAAGTCAAACCCCTTAAGTCCTCTTACTTAGAGTTCACTTTTTTACTTCATTTTACTTTCAGGAATATCTTGCCTTAACCGTCATAGACCAAATGAGCTAATGTGGAATCCACTGTTATGAAACCCTACACCGAAAGAAGGTGAACTACTTGCCAAGGTAGTACCAAAACATAAACATAACATCTAGGTGGATCCACTAGCTAGTATTCCTATGGGGGCAATATAGTTCAAGAACTAGGAGACATGTTTGAGACCCTCTTTATGCCATCGACATTGTAATCGCTATCTCATGAGTACAATAGTGAACCTACCTTCCCTACTTGGGAAGGGACACCCTCACTACTTGTTCACTTGGTGCTAAGCTAGAGTCCCTTTTTAATGTCTTTCTTTAACAGTCATAACTTAGTTTAGGTCATAGAAGACTAACTCCTTGTATATTCATAGTCATTAGCTCAATGGGAATTGCACGAGAATGTCTTTTCATTGCAACCCTCATATGTGAGATTAACACATTATAATCATCATGTCATAGTAAGACACATAGGTAATTCATAACCAACCTTATGTCACTACATCTTGATCATGATCTCACAGTTCACATAATGAAGACATTTCAATTGCATCATCATATCAACTCCTACTTAATCAAATCAAAATACTTGTTCAATTGAACTTAATCACCAAGTACAAGCCCTCACAATTGAAGTAAAGATTTGAGATCAGAAAGACTTACCCATTCTCTTTCAAAAGCCATCATCCATGGTCTTACTTTCAACCAATCAATTTCATTCAATAATAAGTGTAATAACATCATAGAATAGTAATCTATACAATAACTAAGTCAATTGTATCATCACTATCCAAATTAACTTCAATTCGTAACCAAGGGTTAGGGGAGAAGGGTTCATCATGAATTATTCAAGAAATAGATTCAATCCCAACAATACATGACCCTAGGCAGTCCATGAATGAATTTTAATAGTTAAGACAAGTCTAACAATCAACACATTCATCAATTCCCATCAATTCATAAGAAAGATCCAAGATTTTGGGGAATTGGGGAAAGGACATTATCCACACGAAATTTCCCTTAATTAGCATCAATTACTCAACAATATACACTTAATTAGCCATGGGTAATCCCAATTAGACTTAATCAATAATACATTTCAAGTTTAGAAGAAAACCCATTTGTAGAAGAAAACCCTAAGAATTAGGTGATTTAGAAATTAACTTTCAGAGGACCTCTTGGGAAAAGGAATCCCAAGAGTGAAGAACTCATACCTCAATGAATATTAATCCACAAAATTCAAGTGAAATCCTAGAGAAATAGGTCTTCTTCTTCAAGCTTTCTTCTTCCATCAATAAAGGTTGAATAGAGAGAGAAAGTAGAGATAGGTGAGAGCTTTTGTGTTTTGATTTGGGGATTTGATTTGAATGAGTAAATTTGAGGGAAATTAATTGAAAATAAATATATAGGCCCCACATCAAATACCCAAATGACCCCTAACATAAGTTTACCCTTTAATGAAGTGAAACTTGAATTACAAATTTTAGATTTTAGTCGGGGAACAAGTCCGCGACGGGAGCTGCTCCAGCAAGATTTTCTAAATTACTTTTTGTGACAGAAGAGTCCGCAACGTGCCCGCGATGCAGAATAAGATTTTTGGTCGAAGTGGGACTTAGTCCGCGAGGCGGACCTATTTCATCCAAGTGCAATTTGGCTGCTGCTTTGGCAGCTTGCTTGGCTAAGTTTGGGGTCCCTTCATGGACCCTTAGGGCGACCCTTGGGGGGTCGGACCTGGACGTTTTCACCCTATATACATTATTTTTCCTATTTAAAGTCTTTTTACAAGTTTTAGACTTCATATGACGCTTCTAAACCTTCATAAAAACTAAGGGCATTTTACTAGTTTAAGTACACTAGCTTTCGGACGTCATGGACGTTTCTTGACGCCTTCTCTAACACTTAATAAATGGCTTATAAAAATTATTGCAGGCCTTATGACAATGTTTATAACATTAGACCAACATGTGATGCTCTAGATTAGGTTTTGGACTATCGGAGTGTTACATGTGGCACTTCTGGGATAATGTTTAGAAGAAGTTTAGAAAGTATCACGAGAAGTTAACTGGTATATTCTATACGATGGCAAAGGCTTGCAAGCAAAATAAATTTGATATGATACTGAATATAGTAGAGAAAATAAATATAAGAGCGGAAGGAAATTTGGAGTTAGGTGGATATGATAAGTGGGTCCGGTATTATTCACAAATCCATAGGGGGTGACACATGACATCGAATATTGGTGAAAGTATTAATGTTGAACTTGTTTCAGATTGGGAATTTCCTATATGTGATTCTCTAGAGGAGGTGAGGTTATTCGGGAAATCAGTTCATGACTATAAGAGAGAGGCAACATGCACATTCACACCACTGATTGGAAAATATCATGAAACACTCATAGATAATGAAACAATGAACACAAGGATGACGGTAAGGTTTATGTATAATTGTATTATCACGACCTAGGAGTAAACCATAGAGGTAACATGGAATACAAGATTCTGATAGGCCTCATACAAGCAACTTACCTTTCATAACATAAGATTATAGACAATGGCGCAGAATTTTAAAACATTTTCAACCATATAAAAGTCTCACAAAATGAAGCGGAAGTCAACTAGAGTTGTCTCAAACCATCTAAAACATGAATATCTTTAGGACACGTCCCATAACATAGTTCTACCATTAAAGAAGTACATAAAAAGGCAAGGTGATCAAATTCTCGATGCTACGAGGACTCACAAAATCATCACTACATTCTCTACTATGACATTAGTCACGGGGAAGTCAATATTGTCGGACCATACATTTGAGAAGAATCTAGACAAGAGTATGTCTTAGTACAAAAATGTACTAAATATGATGGCTAGAATTTATTATCAACATGAGCATAATGTAGGCACTAGTCAACATAACACATATACCATAATCATAAGAGACATCAACATAATTCATAAGCATATTCAATGTGCATAAGTCATCAAATCATAAGAGGAACACTTCTCAAGTAACTTCAACTTGTTCTTACTTATTACATAATTCATTTACCTCTAATCATGCTTATTCGAGGAAAGTAACTCAATTAACAATCCAATCTAAGCTATATCATACCATGAATCTCAAATAGAAACAAACTTGCAATGCAAACCCTCGAAGTAATTTTATTTCATCATAATCATGCTACTTTGATTAGGGACTTTTCCCTCTTTTGTCATCCTTACTATTAATGGTAGAGTATATCTCTACTCATCCAAGTCACATCATTACTCGTAAATAGTTATGATTCACCAATTCAGTACTACCAAGGTATAGCACCTTACTATTTTATACCAATATATCATGGAAAGCATCCTCTAAAGAAAGTCCAAGCTACTCGAGGAAAGGTAGTATTGCTCAATGAAGATATCATGAAGTGGTTTGGCCTCACCAAGTTAAGATATCATGCAAGCATCCTCATGCTAGATCAAGCTACATTGGAAGGGTAAGATTTCTCAATCCAAGGTTATCCATGAGTTTTACTATCTCAAGCTATTATGCATGGTCTTGTCATACCAAGTCAAGTTATTCATGAAGGTATATAACATCGCTACTTCATGGTATCACATTTCATACATGACTTGATTAATTTTAGTTTAGAAAAGCTTTCAACGTAGAATAATTTATGTGAGTAAACCTTTCACATCATGTTCATTCTATGTTCAGTAGAATGTCCTTTGAAGGAACACAACATAAATATCATAACCATTGAAACTTTGTTCTAAAAGTGTCCTTAAAGCATTTGATTAGGTTTTATAACACATACATAATATCATTGTTCCATAATATAGGTCATGTGGTACAATCTTCTACGACAACTGTACCTACACATCAAAATCATCTAAGCTTCACTCTCAAAGATGTCTCATTCATATTTCATCATATTATATTTATCCTCAAATCCCTAGAAATCAATATTCATAACTACAAGCCTTAATCTCAAAGCATTACTTCTACTCATCATAAGATATGTCTAGAGCTCAACATATTCTAACCACATGGTTCGTTCTTAAGAAATTATAATCATACATCATCATGTAAGATCATCTCAAGCAGTACTAATTATAATTCATCATATATACCTCAATATAATTTAATTCATATCTAAGTGCTCTACTCTCAAGCAATTCATATCTATTTACTTCAATTTCAAGCATTCATATCTAAATCCTCAATTTTCCTCTTCATGGCATAAAACCTATTTTAATCAATTCATTGTTATAAACAAGGTTTAGTCATGGGTATGTATATATTAATCCACCACCACTGAGGAATGAAGTGCAATACTGATGGAGCATGCAGAGGTAATCCTGGGACCCCATTTCCCACAGTAGACATAAGAATTTTTTCCTATTAGATATGAAATAGCTCTTTATAGCCTCTATGGCAACTTCTCTTAAAAGCCTCGGTTGTCACCCCCCTAATCAAAAGACTTATCTTCATTTTCATAAGGGAGACATCGGCACGACATTGTAGTAATATTATTATATTGAATAAGAATTATAGTAGGGTATGGGGTGCTAAAGAGACATTACTGACTTGAAGCTCTGACCTCGGCTGTGAAAAGTTTTGCTCTTTCCTCCACCTATTCTCGTGTGACGACATCTATGATTGTGAAATTAAGGAATGAACAGTTGCAACAATCATGTTCAATTTCTTTTGACAGTTTTAGATTGTGGTGCTTTGTAATCAAGGGCGAGAAGGAAGTTCATTGACAGACCGAAGACAAGCCGATTTGACCGTTCGACAGCTATTGTTGGAGAGCTTTCAACCGGTTTTGTACCTATACTCCATTCCTAGCTGAAAGAACCTATTCGATAACAGGGTCCAATATCCGATTTGAGGAGAGAGTGGTACCGTACTGGCTTGAAAGCGGCTTTCATATCTATTTACTTCAATTTCAAGCATTCATATCTAAATCCTCAATTTTCCTCTTCATGGCATAAAACCTATTTTAATCAATTCATTGTTATAAACAAGGTTTAGTCATGGGTATGCATATATTAATCCAATAAATATGTAATTTAATCATAAACAATCACAATCCACTCAGTTGGATCAATGTAATCATAACCCACGACATTGGAAGGCGCCCTAACAAGAATTCGGGAATTCTTCTTAAAACTATGGAATTCTAGGACAATCCATGGATGAAATTATTCCATATATGAATAAGCCATATTACCTTTTTTACAAAGCCCACAAAGCTCAGAAGAATGGAGACTTGACTTGACCTAACTTGAATCCTCTTCTTCCTTCTACTTGTACTTTCTAGAGAGAACTTATTTGAGAGAAACCCAATTCTTTTAGTGAGTTGAGTGAATGACCTAAATGAATTAGATTAGGGGTCTAAAATACTTCTATATATAACGCTCCGGAAAGCTAATAAACTTAGCTAAAGACTAATATTTCAACTAGGAGCCTAAATGGGAATGAATGTAAAGATTAGAGTCGTATAATAACCACCCTTAATTAGTAAAAGTGTTTTAGGACATAAAGGTTAAGGAACGACACCCAAAGTAAAAAAACATAGGTCCTTGAGGAGGGCCTTAAGGCAGTCCCAAAAAGCTTCCAAAACATCTTTGACCTACGTATGGTCACCTACGAGCTATAGGTTGACCCACGCCCCATAAGTAGGGGTCATGGGTTGAGGATGTACCTCCCCATTTTCTCCAAACCTCTTTCCCTTTTACTCTTTTGCAGAACGGCACGTGAACCCACCAACGGCCCGTGAGTTGGGGTTTCCAGAATGAGTAATTTTTTGGACTTTAGATTTTAAGTGGGTTGAAAGAAGGGGCTTAGGGTAATTAAGTAAGTTTAATATAGATTCACTTAATAACGATTTAATACACCTATATAAGAGTTATAAAGTCGTTATATAATGAAAAAACCTCACAAAATCCCAAAAACCCCAAAACAAAAATCAAAACCTCTCCAATATTTCTATATGTGTCCGTTGAAGAACAAAAACAAGGTAAACCTTAGGGTTCAAGGATCAGACTTTTACCTTCAATTTCGTGACGAAATATTCATAAGGTATGGTGTATTTTCATCTATGGGTATCTTTAACCCATAGAGTCCCTTTAAAACATTATTTGAAAGCTTACAATTCCCGTTAACACCTAGGGTTTCAATAAAAGTCATGGGTTCTCTTTAAAAACGTTTTCAATTGTTGACTTATGGTTGATTATGGCATATTATTGTTTAATTAATGAATAATTGATGATTTCTTGTAAAATCCCCCAAAGAACCTATGAATTCTCCATATTGCTAACTTGTGAATTTATGATGTGGGTTGATTGATTATAGAAGCATGTGAAATGGTTATATTTATATTGATTGAGTTATTAAATTATCATATTATATATCGAATTAAGTAGTTCTAGCTAATTGGGTTGAGTTTGATTCATAGCCATGAAGGGAAAATTTTGAGGGTTTGTACTTGTTTAGAGAATAATAAAGGAGCTTATGATTCACTTAGATAGTGAATATCCTATGACTATTGTGTAATTTTGGTATTGTTGAAAGAACAGTCTTCCCATATCCTTACACATGACTATGTATGAAATGTCTATGATTATTATAATGTTGTTTTGTTGATTGAAAGAATAATCTAATAAAACACTATGAACATGATTTGAACGGTTTACTCACATATGAATGATTTTAGGCTGAAAGGCCATTATCACCTAATAAATCTATGAGCTATCATGATACCATGTTGGTTTGAGTGCTAGGGCATTCTTTCATGAAAATGAATTTAAGTAATTATTTAAAATGAATATAAAAGGGAATTATGCTTAGCACTGAGTGGATATACATATTAGATATAAGTTTTTACTTCAGTTAGTCTGGCTTCCCAATGTTTTTTTTTTACTTCAATTAGTCCGGTTTCGCATAATGGTTATCGCATGATATAGAAATTTTACCTTAGTAAGTCCGAGGTTTCTAGTAGCAATATATTTGTTCTCTAACTTTGTGCCCACATAGGTCATTAGCTAATGGATCCACCTAAAATGTAATACTTGACTTCTACCTTAGGCAAGTAGGATACCTCTTTTTGGTGTAAGCCATGTAGCTCACATGGTCTATGTCGGTTAAGACTATTTCCCTATATGATAATAACATGAACCATGTCATCACAATAGAAAGAACATGAACAAGGACTAGAATATGAATTATGAACAAGAACATGAGTTATGTACTATGATTCCTCAAGAGGTTCTACCTAGTATGTATGGGGGTATGGGACTTCATAAGTGGAGTCGTACCCAGACGTTGAACCCCTATACATGGTCATCAAGTTATTAGGAACTTCCACCATCAATTTCAACCAAATCGAACATGTAAAACTTTCTAAAACATACTAAGACGCCCAAGCACTTTTCAAGACACATCTTTCGAACGTCACAGACGTTTGACCTCCAAACATCAGGAAACTTTAGACACTACCTAAAAACATAATTATTAACCATTTCAATACATAATAAACTCATGAAACACTAGAGAAGATCTAGTTCAACCTAGTTAATTTTAGGGACGTTACACTAGGGTCATCACAACTAATTTAGACCTCAAACAACACACTTAACTTCCATCAAACACATAGGCACATACAAGCACATAGACGAGTAGTCTCCGAATGTCTTGGTCGTTCCTTGACGTTTAACCTCAAACTCAATCCAACTGACCCATAAACACATTTTAGCATTAAATTAACAAGTTAAAAACCCATAAAACACAAGTGAACCTATAGTCTATCCTAGTTTATTTTGGGGGTTCTTACACTCCTTGTCTATGAGAGTTGGCTATGGATGAGGTCAAGGTATTTTATGCATGATTATGGTGTCCTAAAGGTAGTACATAGCATAGATAAGAGTATGGGATCTTGTATATGCATTCCATAAGTATAGCACAGGGTTACTTATGAGATTATGTGACTATGTAATTACACTAATGTGTATAATGATTACAAAGTGCATGATTTAAACTGAAATGTCCCCTTTTACATGATTTAAGGATTTTATGAATTGAATGTCTTCCATACTTGGTACAATTTTTATGCTAACCCATATTTCTACATTTTATATAAGTGTAGTTTCCGGTTGTTGGGACATACTTGCACTTTTTAGTAGAGCTTGGATTGACTATTCTCCATACTCAGTGAGTCCTCATGATTCGAGGACACAACTTATTTATTTCTAGTTTCTTTTGTTCTTTCTCCTTTGATACTATGTTGTAAATGGTTGTGACCCTTGTTGATTCTCGGTTGTATTAGATGGTTTTGGAGACAAGGCCTAGACTTCTATATTGGCTTTTTATGAAAAAGACATTAATTGTAAAAAAAGTTAAATTATGCATCATTTCTATTACTAATGTTTATGATTATCCTAAGGGCCATCCTATGTTCTGTGGTTCCAAAGTGAATAAAAATCCTCAAGAATTTGTAGAATAGGTCTATGATATAATTGAGGTTATGGGGGTGACTTCTTTATAGAAGACGGAGTTAGACGCTTACCAATTGATATATATGGTCCAAGTGTCATATACTCAATGTACGGGTAATAGGCCGGTTAATGTGGGTCCCATAGATTAGGAGGCATTCAAGAAAGCCTTCATGAATAGGTAGTTTCCTCGGGAGAAGAGGGAAGCAAAGGTGGAAGAATTTATCAACCTTTGACAACGAGGTATGAGTGTTCACGAATATTCTCCTAAATTCACTATGTTTTTGGAGTATGCTTCTTGGTATCGAATCCGAGGGATAAGATGAGTTGTTTTGTGATAGTGTGTCCGACTCGATTAAAGAACAATGAAGAGCAGCAATTCTCCATGATAATATAGATATCTCACGTTTAATGGTGTATGCTCTACAAGAAGAGGAATCAAGTCTTAAGAAGAAGAATAGAGAAGTAAAGAGGCCTAGGGCCGATGATGGAAATTCTTCCAAAAGTAAGTTTGAGGGTCAAGGTAGACCTACGTTCAAGAAAAGGTTATCCAACCAAGGATCCTTTAGTTCTCCAAGCCTAGAATAGGGTGCCTAACCCTAAGAGTGGTGGATATTCTATGCCAAGGCCTACATATGCCAAGTGTGACAAAAAACATGATGGTAAGTTCCTTGTTGGCACGAATGGGTGTTTTAGTTATTGTAAGAGTTGTAATATGATGAGACAATGTCCCATTCTAAAGGTTAAAGGAAGAGAGGCCAAAAAAACCCATTCTAGTTGTTATAACTCCAAGGTTCCCAAGAAAAACCACTTTTAGCTCTGCAATCTTGAGGTGACCATGAAAGCTCCCTAGGTGGGGACCAATAGATTACAAATATTTTCTATTAATGTTTATGCATTATTAGACACCGATTCCACTTTGTACTTTGTTACACTTTTTGTGGCTATGAAATTTGAAAAACTCTCGAAGTGTTATTAGTGCGTTTCTCGGTTTCCACCCCAGTTGGTGACTCAGTAGTGGCAAAAAGAGTCTATATAAGTTGTCGTACTTCTTTGTCTCAAAATGTTACCTTGGTAGATTTGATAGAGTTAGACATGTTAGACTTTGATGTCATTTAGGGTATGGATGGTTTCTTGCATGTTTTGCCTCAATTTATTTTATAACTCAGTTGGTTAAGTTTAAATTCACAAATGAGCCTACTTTAGAATGGAATAGGAAAAATTGTATCCCTAAAGGTCAATTTGTTTTTTGTCTCGAATCTCGGAAAATGATCTAAAAGGGGTGCATTTACCATATTTTAGGGTGATGCATGTGGAGTCCGAAACCCCTTTCACAGAGTCGGTCCCTGAGGTGAATGAATTTCCAAAAATCTTTACCAATGACTTGCCCGGCATTCCTCCTGAGTTGGAAATATATTTTGGTATTTATCACTTGCTAGATACGTAACCTATCTCCATTATTCTGTATATAAGGCTCTGGATGAGTCAAAAGAGTTAAAGGTGCAATTGAAGGATTTTCTAGATAAGAGTTTTATTAAACCGAGAATCTCTCCATGGGGTCCTCCAGTGTTTTTATGAGAAAATTAAGATGGATCATTAGAATGTGTATTGACTACCGCCAATTGAACAAAGTTACCATAAAGAATAAGTATCATCTTCTGGGGATCAATATTTGTTTGATAAAATCTAAAGGGAAAGTTACTTTTCGAAGATTGACCTTCGTTTAGGCTATGACAAACTAAGGGTTAGAGGGGTTGATAATGAAGATACGTCTTTCTCAACTAGGTATGGGCAGTATGAATTCCTTGTGACATCATTTGGCTTAGCTAATTCCTTTGCGACATTCATGTATCTAATGAATAGGGTGTTTAAGAAATATCTTCATATGTTTGTGATCATTTTTATCAATGATATGTTGCTATATTCAAGAGATGAGGGTGAAGATATGAACAATCTAAGGATTGTATTACAAGTCCTTAAAGACCACAAATGTTTTGCAAAGTTTAGTAAATTTGAGTTTTGGCTAAGTTCCGTTGCTTTTCTTAGTCATATTTTTTTGAGAAAGGGAATTGAAGTAGATACTAATAAGACATATGATGTCAAAAGTTGGGCTAGACCTATAACTCCTACCAATATTAGAAGATTTTTTGGGTTTGGTCGGCTACTATAGGAGGTTTGCTGAGTTTTTTTCCTCATTTGCTTCGCAATTGATGGCTTTGATTCAAAACCAAGGTAAGTTTGTGTGGTCGGAGTCTTATGAGAAAAGATTCCAAGAGTTGAAAGATAAGCTTACTTCCATTCGAGTGTTGACCTTGCCAGAGGGTATCGACTGGTTTGTGGTATATTGTGATGCTTCGAGAGTATGGCTAGGATATGTAGTCATGCAACATGTAAGGTGATTGCCAAAACTTCAAGGAAACTTAAAATTCATTAGAATAATTATCCGACCCATGATCTTATTAGCGGTGGCGATATTTGCTTTGAAAATATGAAGGCACTATATGTATGGGGTGCATGTTGATGTGTTTACTGATAACAAGAGTCTTCAATATGTTTTACTAAAAAGGACTTTAATATCTTACAAATAAGGTGGTTAGAACTTTTAAAAACATGATTTTCCTTTACCACCCCAGCAAGGCTAATGTAGTGGATGCCTTAAGTCGATTGTCCATTGCTAGAGTAGTCATGTAGGAAATGAGAAGGAGTTAGTTCATGACGTACATAGGTTGTCCCGGTTATGTGTCCAACTAGTGGATTCTTGTAACACTTCAAGAATCCAAGACGTGTCTTAAAGCCTAACATAGGTGTCGTGAGGTCTAGACATTATTTTTTAAGTCTTTTTTTATTGAATATAGGTCATTTAGGAAGTTTAGAAACCAAAATGTCCAAGAACATCCATGACGTCCGAAAGTTAGTTCAAAGAGTTACTAGCGTGTCTTAGCCTATTTGACTAGCTTTTAAGAGTTGGAAATTAAAAGGAATTTATTGAAAAGGTGTATAACATGTATTAAAGTTGTTCCATGGTCAAAAATTCTGGGTAAGACTCCCCAAGGACCCACGAAGGACCATTGAGGAGGACTCTTCCAAGTTTGTGTCAACACTACCTAGGTATTGTGTAACGACGAGATGTAGGCGAGCCAACCGTTGACCAACACTTAGAAAAATGCATAAAGCCCTCGCCTGCACATGTCTCTGACTGAAACTACGGTTGTGCAGCATGGAGGGAGGCCTGCCCGTCGATGGACCAACGATCTATCGATCGTGGTCTCGTCAATAGGGTCTGCAACTTTTCTGCACATTTTATGTTTGGTTCATTTCATTAGTTAAGGGGTTTGGAGGTTAGTTAGGGGATTAAGGGAGCCTAATTAAGTTAAATAACACCCAATATAAAGACCCCAACCCCATTAGTTTAATTAGAACTCTCAAAACAATTCCTCCTCCATCTCTATTCTTTCTCTCTCTATTGGAAGACTCCAATGATGACTAAGCTACGAAAGTGTTTTGGGGGCTGTAAAGGGAATATTTAACCATCAATCTTCATCAAAACGTTGAGGTATGGGATCTATTCACCTTTTAGACTTCTTTTCTCAAAGGGTTCATTCAAAGTATTTTCCAAAACATGTGTTTTTAAGTGGGTTTCATCTAATCTCAAAATTGAAGTTATGAATTGAGTTGTTGATGATTTATTTAGGTTATAATGAATATATTAACATGTATGTTAACTTGATTATGATAATTATTGATGGTTTGTTCTAAATTGAAGAACATGATCTTCAACCCCTAACCCTAGGTTGTAATCTTGACATGTATTATATAATGTTCAATCAGTTGACTTAGTTATTGATTAGATTACTATTCTATGATGTTATTATTAATATAATGAGATGAATTCTAGGTCTATCATGTTATTTCTTGAAGATTGTTATTTAGGTTATGAAGTATATTGTGATCTGGACCTTAGTACCTTGTCTTAAGCTATGATCTAGTATTGAATTGTGTTATAGTGATTCAATTAGATTGTTATTCTATTGGATATCATTGTTTGATAATGTTACTTCCTAAATTGGGTTGAGTAATGGGTTGATGGTAAGACCTTGATAATGAACTATGAAGGAGACTTGGTAAGTCTTGTGATCCCTATACTGTATTTAAAACTATGATTAATTGTGATTAAGTCATGATGTTGTGTTGGAGTATGACTTGTTTAGTATTTATAAGGTGGTATGATGTTGTATTGAAATGTCTTGACTATTGTTGTGAGGTTGATTAAGATGTAATGTTATAAGGATGGTGATGATTACCAATGTGCCTTATTACGAATGAATATGTAGATGTGTTAACCTCACTTATATGGATTGTGATGAAAGGATTATACTCATGCAATTCCTATTGAGCTATGATGATGATAAATATACAAGGGCTAGACCCTATGACCTAAACTAAGTTATGATTGATAAATAAAGACATTTCAAAAAGGGACCAAGCTTAGCACCGAGTTATCTTGTATGTGAGGGGGTGACACTTTCCCACATAGGGAAGGTAGGGTTCACTACGGTCCTCATGGGGTGGATAGACTCATGACCCAAATAGGGTGTAGAGTGATGTTTCCAAGACAGCCCCAAGTTCCTTAACTATGTTGCCACCATAGCAATACTATCTAGTGGATCCACCTAGATGCTATGTTCATGTTAGGTTCTACCTTGGCTGGTAGACCACATTCCATTGGTTTAAGGTTTTACAACACAGGATTCCACACTTAGCTCATGTGTTCTATGTCGGTTAAGGCAAGTGTTCCCTAAGCTAAAATGAAATAATGATGTATAAACTAACTAAAGTGACTTGAGGGGTTTGACTTAGCTTAGGTAGGGGTATGAGACTCTACCTATGCATTGCACTAGCTACCTTGATAGGAGCTTTAGGAGGTTAATATTATGTATGTGCATGACAATAAATGTATATGATATTATATGATGATGATGATGCTTATGAACATGTAAATGGTACTTATTGCTAAACGTATGAGGTTATGTGTATTTGGACGTTATGTTATGTGAAGTGAGGGTATTAGTTATGATTCTTGTTGGGTTACATGATTGATTAGGGTTATGGGGCTTTGCTTGGTTATTGCACTTGTTGACATTATGAGGATTCATGATTAGTTTTCTTGCTTTACTATTATTTGATGAACACTTATTAATGCTTGTGATGTTATTTCCTTATGATAGAGTTATATGAGATTATAGGTTCAAGTATGTTGATATGCATATGACTTGCTTTGGCAAGTTGAATATGTCTTGATGATTGGTATGGTTTACTAGATTGTGTATAAGACTTTCAAAAGGCAAAATGGCATGTTTTAACTAAATGTCCTTTTTAGCATGATTTGATATAATATGTGCATATGGTCTCATACTTAGTACTAATGGCGTACTAACCCCATTTTCTCCCTTTTTCGCAAACATTTTAGGTTCCCGTCATTAAAGGCTCATTCGAGACCACTTGAAGAAGGCTTGGATATTCTCTACCATCCAAGTGGGTAGGTCCTCACTTTCCGAGGGCGATGCCAATATCTAGTTGTTTAGTTCTTAAGAATCTTATGTTAATTCTATTTTCATTTGAGTACGATTTTTATAAGCCTATATGTGGCTTCTTTACATTGTTGTAGGTTATGCCCAAATTGCTATTATCGTTTCTACATGGTTATGAGATGAGACAAGCTTTATGACTATGTTCTATTATATATATATATATGTGCAATAAAAGAAGAAGACTAAGTAATCTTCTTATACGAAGAGTCTATGTATACTCGATATCAATATATATATTATGTGTATGTAGAGGTCTATGTAAACCTCCACGTAGATTAGTAAAAGTTTTTAATTTTTCCGTATTTTAACCTATGAATGTTATGACGAATGCTATGAGGCTAGTCTTAGTCCTCAAAGAGGAAGACGACACTGGTTACGTTAAGGGGGTGCTCCCCGGATGTGACAAACTTTGTATCAGAGCATGAGGTTTAATATCCTTGATTTTGAAGTTTCTCTCAACCATTTCTATGTAAATTCGTACTCATAATTGTGAAGCGCGCCATACTTATGAATAGGAATCTATATGATGCTTAGGAATCTCTCTCTTTCTTGGAAATCCAATATTGTGCCTCTAGAGTAACTATTGTGTTCTTTCACCTAAACCTTGTATTTTGGTTATAGGCAATTTATATTAAAAGGAATGCGGCTGTCACATCCGGGTTTACCCCCTAGACGTAACTGGAGTCGTCGTCCTCTCGAAGGACTAAGACAAGCCTCTTAGCTTCGTCATAGCATTCATCGACTAAAAATCAGTAATAATAATAAAAAAAAACTTTTTATCTACTCGGAGGTTTACATAGACCTCTACATACACATCATTATATATATCAAGTATACATAGACTTGTTCATATACGAAGATTACTTAGTCTTCTACTTTTATTTCATACACTTATATATTTAGAAAATAATAGTCATAAAACCATCTCATCTCATAAACCATCTATCGATTACAATAAGTCTTGGGCATAGCCCTACATCAAATGAAAGAAGCCGCATATAGGCTGTCTACTACATCGTCTCAAGAGAATAACAGAGTCAACATAGAATCATAGTAACTACACATCATAAAAGAGAGATATCGGCCACGTCCTCGAGAGAGTGAGGACCTACCACTTGGATGGCAAATTACCCAAGTCTTCCTTCCTAGCAATTTGGATCAAGCTCAACGACCCGAACCTAAAATGTTTGGGAAAAGGGAAAGAAAAGGGATTAGTACTCCACATGTACTAAGTATGGAATCTCATATACAATTACCAATCAAATATATTTAGAAAGGGACATTTATGAAAAACATAATAGACTACATATGCAATTAAAACATAGCAAAGCAAAGCATACTAATGATAACCTTCAATAAGTCACAAGTACAATGATCAAGTAAAATTACCATGTCTCCTACTCAATCAAGTAACCTACCAAGACTACAATTAGCAATTTGCTTACCAACATACTCTTCATATCATAATACGTCCTTCTTCAAGAAAACACAACAACATTATATTCATAAGCATGTTATTCAACATACAAACCATTTACATCATAATATCTCTTTACATGCATTATATTGACCTCTCAAAGTTCCTATCAAGGCAAACTAGTGCAAGGCGTAGGTAGAGTCCCATACCCCTACCTAAGCTATAGCCAACCCCTCAAGTTACTTTGATTAGCCTATATCTTATTCATTCCTTTTAGTTTGGGGAACATTTGCCTTAACCGACATAGACCACATAATTGAATGTGGAATCCGGTGTCATGAAACCTTACACCGATGGAAAGTGGTCTACCGGCCAAAGTAGAACCTAACGTAAACATAGCTATCTAGGTGGATCCACTAGCTAGTATCCTATGGTGGCAACATAGTTCAAGAACTAAGAGATAGGTATTCCCTCTATATACCATTCGGTAATGGGGCCTCACCTCATGAGAATTCATGAGTGAATATTTCTCAAGGAAAGTCAACACTTCATGTAGATCTATAGGTGAGTATTCCTCTAAGGGAATTCAACACTCTATAAAGAACAAATGGTGAATATTCCTCTAAGGGAAGTCAACACTCTATAAAGAACAAATGGTGAATATTCCTCTAAGGGAAGTCAACACCTCTCAATGTCAAGTTCGCTCGGTGCTAAGCTAAGTCCCCATTTTTAGAGAAGCCTTTAATCTTTATTAATCTTCTCAATTTAATTAGATAGAAGGGTCAATCCCTTGTATATCATCATTATAGCTCAAATAAGAATTGTATGAGAATTAGTCCTTTCATAACAATCCATATAGGTGAAGTTAACCCTTGTACATCTCATTATAATAGGGCACATCGTACAACTTCCCTATATTACATTACATCTAGCAACCTCACAACCAACCTAAGCATATAAGTTCATGTATCATATCAACTTATCACATCAATCAAAGCATACTTCAACATAACATTATCACATGATGACAATTAACCATAAGTTAAAGTAAAGGCTAGGATCATCAAGACTTACCCATACTCCTCCATAATCCATCAATAAAGGACCATACCATTAACTCATAGATCAACCAATCTTAGATCATCATGTCAATGTAATCCAATGATAATTCACAAGAACTAATCAAGGAGAAGCTCTATACTATGAAGCAATACTACATCAAAGCTTAGTAGCATGATCTCAAGGGTATCTTCTTGACCAAGATTCAATATTCAAGAACATAGGTGTGAAGAACTTCAATTCATCATAATAGACCCATAATCAATGCAATAACAATCATTAAAGACCATTTAACTAATTAGGAGATCATTTCTATCAAACTCAACCCAATCCATGTAAATTCAACATTTAGGGTTAAGGGTTAGGGGTCATCACCCACAATCTAGATCAAACTACATCAATTAACCATAATCAAGTTACAATTCATGATAATCTACTCATTCTAACCCAAAGAATACATAATTAACTCAATTCACATGATCAAATTCGGATTGGGATGAAACCCATAAGAAACTCAACTTTTTGGAAAAAGCTTTGAAGGAACCCTTTGAGGAAAGAATCTCAAAGGTGAATTAGATCCCATACCTTAAGGTTTGATGACGTTTTGATGGTGAATTTTGTGCTAATCCATCCCCCAAAGACCTTCCCAAGTTGATCTCCAATGGAGTCTTCCAATAGAGAGAGAAAGTAGAGAGAAGGAAGAGAGTTTTTGTTTTTGAGAGAATGATTAGGCTAATGAGGGTTGGGGTATTTATAGTAGGGTCTTAAGTCACTTAATTAGTCTCTCTTAAACCCCTAATTACCCCTAAGTCATTTAATTAATTAACTAACTAAAACTAACTTTTCCGAAACTGCCACAGACCTTCCACGACGGATCCACGACGATGGTCCATCGTGGACGTGACGGACTGACATCCCTCCGTCCTGCACATTCGTCACGTTGGTCAGAGACTTGTGCAGGCGGAGGCTTTCTCCCCAAGTGCACGACGGTTCCACGACGACGGACCGTCGTGGCCGTGACTGACTGGCTTCCCTCCGTCCTGCACATCCGTCACGCTTGTCAGATACTTGTGCAGGCGGAGGAAAAATCCAAGCGCTAAGGCTGGCACGACGAAGGCCTCGACGCCCCGTCGCTCCTGTGACGCCCCGTCATGGGGTCCGTCATGCCCTGCTGCTTTGAGGGTCCTCCTAGAGGGTCCTTGTTTGGTCCTTGGGGAGTCGTCCCCCGACTTTTCCAACATCATACTATCCCACACAATATTTTACACCTATAGTTACAACCGTTTACCAAATTCTGACTCTTTAACTAGGTTAACTCAAAAGGACACTCTAGCCCTCTCATGAACCAATTTGCCGGACGTTTAAGAGTTTCGGTTCCAACACCACTTCAAAGACTCTAAATATGCCTAATTGGCTAGGAACACTGGTTTAGATTCTTAAGGAGTTCATTTAAGTCTTATCACATGATCTCGGTATTTCAAAATGTTACATTATCCCCCCCTTAGGAACATTCGTCCCCGAATGACACCAAACACTCTTAAAATGTGGGAGTAGACTCAAGACTAGCAGCTCAACCAATTCACAATATTTAGTTAGCATGAACTATATTATTTCATAAAAATACTTCAAAACATCATTTTACCATACGTGATCTCAACATTTCCTCATGAGGTTTTTCTCCTTTTCATATAGGCATGAGCTTAATTATTCATCACTCAATTCAAATAATTACAAAGTTCACTTTATCAATATGCTCAATACAATATCATCAAGGATTTAACCATATCTAAATCACAAAACTTGACTCAAATATGCAAGAAACAAAACAACTTCCGAATTTATCTAAGGTCACCTTAAAGTGACTCCATTTTAGAAGTCTCCAAACTAGGAGTTTTGCAAAGTTTCACAAAAACAACAGAGATTCACAATATCTATCGTATTTATATCATTAGAGAGAGATACTAACCTTAAACATAAAAAAGATGAGGATAACGGGTTTTCATGTCGGCTTCCGCCTCCCATGTTGCACCCTCAACTAGGTGGTTCCTCCATAGCACCTTTACGGAAACCACCTCTTTGTTCCTCAACTTTTTCACTTGCCTATCAAGGATTTGAACTGGAACCTCCTCATAAGAGAGGTTATCCTTGACTCCGAGACCTTCAAGAGGAAGAATAGACTCGGGATTCCCAACACACTTCTTCAACATGGAGACATGGAAAACCGGATGAACCAAAGCTAGCTCATCAGGTAATCTTAAACGATAGGCAACTTTACCAACCCTTTCCAAAATCTCATAAGGGCCTACATATCGAGGGCTCAACTTTCCTTTCTTGCCAAATCTTACCACACCCTTCATAGGTGAAATCTTTAAATACACCTTATCACCCTCTTCAAACTCCAAGTCTCTTCTTCTATTATCGGCATAGGACTTTTGTCGACTATAGGCTGTTTGCAACCTATTTCTTATGATATGTACATTCTCCAATGTCTTGTAAATCAAGTCGGGACCGAATATCGATGACTCACCTACTTCAAACCATCCTATAGGAGACCTACACCTTCTTCCATACAAGGCTTCATAGGGAGCCATGGAGATGGACGAATGAAAACTATTATTATATGCAAACTCCACCAACGGCAAATGCTTATCCCAACTCCCTTTAAAATCAATGATGCAAGCTCTAAGCATATCCTCAAGAGTCTGAATCGTGCGTTCCGCTTGACCATCCGTTTGAGGATGAAAGGCGGTACTTAATTTCACTTTAGTACCCAAACCTTTTTGAAACGACTTCCAAAATCTAGATGTGAATTGTGCACCTCTATCCGAAATGATGGATAACGGAATACCATGACGACACACAATCTCATCTATGAAAATCTTCGCATAATCTTCCGCCGAATACGTAGATTTGACGGGGATAAAGTGAGCGGACTTAGTCAATCTATCAACAATCACCCATATAGAATCAAATGACTTTTGAGTCCGAGGCAACCCTACTACGAAATCCATATTAATGTCTTCCCACTTCCAAGTAGGAATTTGGATCTCCTGTAGTAAGCCACCCGGCTTTTGATGTTCCGCCTTCACTTGTTGACAATTCGGACATTTAGCAACAAATTCCGCTATATCCCTCTTCAAACCTTCCCACCAATATATTTCTCGAAGGTCATGATACATCTTTGTAGAACCGGGATGGATGGAATAGTGGGATCCATGGGCTTCATCAAGGATCCGATCCCTCAATCCATCCACATTAGGAACACACAACCTCCCTTGATACCTCAATACACTGTCTTCTCCTAAGGAGAATGACTCGTTCGTCTTGCCAAGAACCGATTCCTTTAACTCCATCAATAGTTGATCAAGGTGTTGTTTGGACTTCACCTCAACCACCAATGATGACTCGGAGCTATGATGAACCGTGGCACCTTCATTTAGCGAACTCACCAATCGCACTCCCAATCTAGTCAAACGATGAACATCTTTTACTAGATCTTTCTTGTCTTCTTCGATACGAGACACACTGCCCATAGTCATACGACTTAAAGCATCCGCCACCACATTTGCCTTGCCGGGATGATATAGGACACTCATATCATAATCTTTCAACAACTCTAACCACCTTCTTTGTCGAAGATTCAAATCTTTTTGGGTAAACACATATTCAAGGCTCTTATGATCAGTGAAAACATCTACATGAACACCATACAAGTAGTGTCTCCATATTTTTAAAGCAAACACCACGACCACTAACTCAAGGTCATGAGTCGGATAATTTCTCTCATGCACCTTAAGTTGCCACGAAGCATAGGCAATCACCTTCCCATTTTGCATAAGCACACACCCCAAACCTACGCGAGATGCATCACAATACACAATGAACCCTTTAGATCCTTCCAGTAAAGTTAACACCAGAGCGGAAGTAAGCCTATCCTTCAATAATTGAAAACTCTCCTCGCATGCCTCTGACCATTCAAACTTTTTACCTTTTTGAGTCAATGAAGTCCAAGGAGATGCAATGGATGAAAATCCTTCTACGAACCTTCGATAATAACCCGCTAGACCCAAGAAACTCCTAATGTCAGTTGGGGTCAAGGGTCTAGGCCAGTTTCTTACCGCATCTGTCTTCCTTGGGTCTACCTCAACTCCCTCAATAGAGATGATGTGCCCAAGAAATGCCACCGACCTCAGCCAAAACTCGCACTTGCTATACTTGGCGAACAATTTATGTTCCCTAAGGGTTTGCAATACTACCCTTAGATGGTCCATGTGGTCAACCTCATTTTTCGAATACACCAAGATATCATCGATAAATACAATAACGAATGAATCAAGGTAATTTCGAAACACCCTGTTCATCAGATCCATAAACGCCGCCGGAGCATTTGTGAGACCAAAGGACATAACCACGAACTCATAATGCCCATATCGAGTCCGAAAAGCTGTCTTTGGAATATCTTCATTTCTCACCCTAAGCTGGTGGTATCCGGACCTCAAATCAATCTTTGAGAAGTAACTCGCTCCTTGAAGTTGATCAAATAAATCATCAATACGAGGAAGAGGATACTTGTTCTTGATGGTAACCTTGTTGAGTTGTCGGTAATCAATACACATCCTCAAGGACCCATCTTTCTTTTTCACGAACAAGACCGGAGCACCCCATGGAGAAATGCTAGGCCTTATAAAGCCCTTGTCTAGCAAATCTTTAAGTTGTGCCTTCAATTCCTTTAACTCGGCCGGAGCCATTCTATAAGGAGGAATAGAAATAGGATTTGTTTCCGGTAGCAAATCGATATCGAAATCGATTTCCCGTTCGGGAGGAATGCCAGGAAGGTCATCAGGAAAGACCTCCGTAAATTCGCTCACCACGGGGACTGACTCTATAGGAGGAACTTCGGAATCCACTTCTTGGACTCTCACAATATGGTAGAGACACCCCTTTGAGATCATTTTACACGCCTTTAGGCATGTTATGAAACGACCTCTAGGAAGAGAATTTCCACCCTTCCACTCTATAACGGGTTCATTTGGGAAACAAAACCTCACAATTTTGGTCCTACAATCAATGGAAGCGAAACTAGCATGCAACCAGTCCATACCTAATATGACATCAAAATCAAACATGTCTAGCTCAACTAGATCAATATGGGAAACTCTATGAGGCATTGAAATAGGACAATTTCGATAGACCCTTTTTGCTACCACTGATTCACCAACCGGAGTAGACACCAAAATAGGTTCATGCAAAACATCGGGTAATGTACTAAACTTCTTAGCTACTAATGGAGTAACGAAAGACAAAGTAGCACCCGGATCAATTAATGCATACACATCAATGGAAAAGATTTGTAACATACCAGTCACCACATCGGGAGAGGCCTCTTGGTCATCTCTCGTACGAAGAGCATAAAAATGGTTCTTTTTGGGAGCATTATTAGAACCACTTGGCTGACCACCTTTTTCTTGTCCCTTAGCATTAGGACAATCTCGAACTCGATGACCACTCTTCCCGCAACCAAAACAAATCTCCGTTCCTATCAAACATTCTCCATAGTGACCCTTCCAACACTTAGAACATGTAGGCTTCTCATTGGATGAGCTTCCACCCTTTCCCTTTGTAACTTTTGGTCTAGGGCTTTTAGGATCCCTAGTCTTGGGAAATTTGGATGGAACGTGGTTTGAGAACCTCTTCTTGAATCTAGGCCTGTCTTGAATTCCCAACCTATCTTTAGTAGTTTCACTCTCATAAGACCTCGTTCTTCTTGAGTCCTTATCCTTATCCTTCCTTTTTGCTCTAGCCTCCTCAACCCTTTTTGCATGCACCATAAGACGACCAATGTTCATGTTATCATGTAGCATAGCCGATTGACACTCCTCTTGTAGGTCGTCCCATATACCTGTCACATATCGACTCATTTCGTCTCTAGGGTCGGAGAGCAAAGACGGAGCATATTTGGCCAATTGAGTAAATTTCAGAGAATACTCATGAACAGTCATCGTTCCTTGGCGGAGATTGATGAATTCCACCACCTTCGTTTCCCTCATCTCTCTAGGGAAGAACCGATCAATGAAGGCTCCTTTGAATAACTCCCACGTCACTAACCCACTTCCAAGTGGCCTGTTGTCCTTCCATTGCGCATACCATATCTGAGCGACATCCTTGAGTTGGTATGAGGCCAACTCGGCATTCTCGCTAGATGACAGCCCCATAGCACACAAAACCTTGTGAACCTCATCAATAAATTCCTGAGGGTCTTCATCAACCTTCGACCCATAAAAGACAGGAGGATTCATTCGTGTGAAATCCCTAAGTCTGGAGGCCATAGTCTGTTCATGGACTCTAGGTGCCAAATCCCTATTGGCTTGGGCAGTCATAGCTTGGGCTTGCACTGTTGTGGCTTGAGCTTGAGTAGTCATGGCTTGAGCCATTTGAGCAATAATAGCTCTCATCTGAGCTTCTGTCATCGGTGGAGGATCGGCAGGAACCTGGTCATCAATAGCAACCTCTTCAAGAGGAGGGGCAGGTTCATCACGAGGAATTCCCGCAACAGCCATCTCTTCCTCAAGTCTTCGAGCCGTGTTTCTTCTAGTATTCATCTCCTATAACCAAAACACAAGGTTCAGGTGAAAGCATATCCGACGTACATTCTAGGGGCACGATATGGATTTCCAACAATGAGAATGATTCCTAATCGCCAAATAAGTTCCTATTCATAAGTGTGGCGCGCTTCACAATTATGAATACAAACTTAAATAACGTGGTTGAGAGAGAGACGTTTATATCAAGGATATTCAACCTCATGCTCTGATACCAAGTTTGTCACATCCGGGTTTACCCCCTAGACGTAACCGGCATCGTCGTCCTCTCGGAGGACTAAGACAAGCCTCTTAGCTTCGTCATAGCATTCATCGACTAAAAATCAGTAATAATAATAAAAAAAAAAATTTTATCTACTCGAAGGTTTACATAGACCTCTACATACACATCATTATATATATCAAGTATACATAGACTTGTTCATATACGAAGATTACTTAGTCTTCTACTTTTATTTCATACACTTATATATTTAGAAAATAATAGTCATAAAACCATCTCATCTCATAAACCATCTATCGATTACAATAAGTCTTGGGCATAGCCCTACATCAAATGAAAGAAGCCGCATATAGGCTGTCTACTACATCGTCTCAAGAGAATAACAGAGTCAACATAGAATCATAGTAACTACACATCATAAAAGAGAGATATCGGCCACGTCCTCGAGAGAGTGAGGACCTACCACTTGGATGGCAAATTACCCAAGTCTTCCTTCCTAGCAATTTGGATCAAGCTTAACGACCCGAACCTAAAATGTTTGGGAAAAGGGAAAGAAAAGGGATTAGTACTCCATATGTACTAAGTATGGAATCTCATATACAATTACCAATCAAATATATTTAGAAAGGGACATTTATGAAAAACATAATAGACTACATATGCAATTAAAACATAGCAAAGCAAAGCATACTAATGATAACCTTCAATAAGTCACAAGTGCAATGATCAAGTTAAATTACCATGTCTCCTACTCAATCAAGTAACCTACCAAGACTACAATTAGAAATTTGCTTACCAACATACTCTTCATATCATAATACGTCCTTCTTCAAGCAAAGAGAACAACATTATATTAATAAGCATGTTATTCAACATACAAACCATTTACATCATACCATCTCTTTACATGCATTATATTGACCTCTCAAAGTTCCTATCAAGGCAAACTAGTGCAAGGCGTAGGTAGAGTCCCATACCCCTACCTAAGCTATAGCCAACCCCTCAAGTTCCTTTGATTAGCCTATATCTTATTCATTCCTTTTAGTTTGGGGAACATTTGCCTTAACCGACATAGACCACATAATCGAATGTGGAATCCGGTGTCATGAAACCTTACACCGATGGAAGGTGGTCTACCGGCCAAAGTAGCACTTATGTATTATGTTATATAGAACATGTCCCTATTGAATTATAATGATGTTGAGTCTAGGATGGCAAAGAGTCTTAAGGTCTACATATGTATTATGACTTATATCTTGTATATAATGTTTCTACCATATGATGTGCTATGAAAAGTTTTAAATTTTCTGCTAAATTTACTATGACAATGCAATGAATGATGACTATGGGCTTGTATAAGACCTTCGAGAGATCAAGTACGCCATGTTACTTATAGGGGGTGCTCCCCGGATGTGACCGGTTTACTCACATATATGTATACACACACATGAAAAAATGTCTATGATGCTGATATGATGATCTAGTAAATAGAGAGGCTAAAGGTGTTCTCAAGGGTATCCTAAACTAGATTGTGCTTGATTATAATATGTCCATGTGAAAGGGTTCTTGACATGATTTAGGTTGATGAACTCTCATCTATGACCTATGAGCTAAGAATATGAGGAGTGAATCTCCTAAAGCATAATTTTATAAAGTAATGTTAATAAAGGTGTTACACCTTAAAAATTAAGCTAGGTTGAACTAGAGTCTAACACTTGTGTCATGATATTCTAAAGTCTTAAAATATTTAATAATTTTGTTTAGATACTGTATATAAAGTTTGAAAGTGTTTGGAGGTCAAACGTCCAAGAACGTTCAGAAACTAGTCGAAGTTGAACTAATGTGTCGTAGTGTTTTGTAGTGAAGTTTTGGGGGACCATTTCATGGTGAAATTAAGTACCTATGGTTCCTATTCATAGAATGATGGCTAAAGGTTCGAAACGGCTGAGAATGATGCCCTGGGGACAAGCTTAAGGGTCCCCGAGGAGGAACCAAAGTTGACCAATGAAAGATGCCGCGCCAACAAAGATGTGGCAGTGTCTGTGCGTCGCGCAACTGTCATGGAATGGGCAAAAATCTTGCCCTGCAATGTGGAGTTGTCATGAACCATTCTGTCTCAAAATATTCCAGAACCAAGATTTGAAAATGCCTCCGCGACGCACACTAAACTCCCATATTTGGTCGCATCATTTTTATGTAAAATTTGAGTTGGTTAAAATGTATAATAAGTGCAGTGGTCTTTTGGGTGAATTGGGGACGATTTATTTACAGTTATTGAGTCTTTTATACCCCTAAACTCACCATTCAAAGAAAAACCCTCAAATCAAAACAAAACCTCTCCATTCTTCTCTCCAAAACCTCCATTTTTGAAGCTTGGGAACTCCAAGGAAGAAGATTATTTTTCTCAAGTTTTTCTCTATCAATCTTGTGGGCTTTTCATCAAAATTAATGTATGGTTTTTCATCCTTGAAATCTCTTTCTTCAAGGAGTCGATTCCAATGATTTTTTTCAAAGATGATCAAAACATGATTCCTTCTCTTTCAACTTCTAGCCATGGGTTCTTGCATGAAAAGATTTCAAACAACGTTTTACGATATAATTGATTTTAATTAAATGATTTTAGATCAAATTTCGTATGAACCCATGAAAATCATCAACTCCTTATTTTGACTATATTATGGGTAATTTGATCATGTCTCTATATTATTGAATTCTTGTGTCGTTTGATTAGGGCTATTAAATTATGAAAGAATTATGCTAGAATTGTAAGTAGGTTGTCTTAGATTGATAAATTCATATTGTTTTACTTTGGATTCATTGAATATTGAGATTTTTGAATTTAATTGGAGATCAAGTCTATGGGTAAGATCCTTTGAGTAATGAGTTTCATGATTGAGCTATGGATTAAAGTGGATTGGTGGTACGCTGCCCTAATTCTCTTTATATTATGTAATTTAGGTCTTGAATTATGTTTTGAGTGGTATGGTACACTTATGGTGGCGGTATTATGTGTTTTACTTGTGAATTATGTGGCCTCGTTGGCGTTACTTTATGAATTATTATGATCATGACCTTGTTGGCATTACTTGATATATTATGATTGTTTGTGTGGTTGATTTATGTAAAGTAGCATCATATCTATCTACTTGTGAGTAATGTGAAAGTATGTGTTCTTTTATTTACATTAGGTGATCATGTTATACTGTGAATATGTATTTATGTGTGCAGTCTTAGGGTTGATGCATGATTCTTCCTACTTGGCTATATGAGTCTTATGATGTTTATGTTGATGGTTCTATAGTAGTGTATTGTAAATCTTCAAAAATCTAAGATGTGTTCTAGAGCCTAACATATGTTTCAAATGGTTTAGACACTGTTTTAAGGTCTATTGTAATGCATATAAGTCATTTAGGAGGTTTAGAAACCAAAATGTCAAAGAACGTCCATGACGTCTTGAAAATAGTTTAATGAGGTACTAGCGTTCCTAAGCCTATTTGACTAGCTTTTAAGAGTCGAAAAATGATGAAAATTTGTGGAAGGGTGTTTAACAAAAATTAGAGTTAATTCATAGTCGAAACGTCCGGCACGACCCCCCAAGGACAAACTAAGGGCCATTGAGGAGGACCCTTGCATTTTGGTAAGAAGCTTCTAAAAGGCAGTGTGCACACACGAGTGCAATCGACGAGGCGGGTGTCAATAGACGGGGCATCGATGGCCACCGTCGATGAACACTTAGTTAAATTCAAGAAGATCCTGTTATGCATAGTCTCTAAACTTATCGACGGACTAACATGACGGTTGGTCCTTGGTCCGTCAATTGATAAACGGGGCGTGGGTCGGGGTTCTATTTGTGAGCTCTTTGTTTTGCTGAACGTTTTTATTTAATTCATTTAATAAGTTATCTTAGTTAAGAGGTTAATTAGGGGTTAGGGGAGGTCTAATTAAGTTAATTAACAACATATATAAAGCCCTTAAACTAATTAGACTAACCTAATCTCTCATAATTCACAAACCCAAACTCTCTTCCTTCTCTCTTCTTTCTATCTCAAGTTGAAGAACTCCATAGGAGACAAGGTCAAGGTGGGTTCTATGGATTCAATCACCAAGGTTTCTCCATCAATCTTCATCAAAACTTAAGGTATGGGATTCCTTTCACCTTTGGCACATCTTTCCCCAAAGGGTTCCATCAAATTGGTTTCAAAAGTATGAAATTCAAGTGGGTCTTTTCCAATCTCGAAATTGTTCTTGTGAATTACTTTGTTTATGATTTATTTTGGATATTATGGATATATTAACATGTATTGTAACTCAATTATTTTATTTCTTGATGGATTGCTCTAGTTTGTAGAGGATGACTTATTCCCCTTAACCCTATGTTGTGATCTTAATATGAATTGTGTAATGTTGGTTCAATTAACTTGGTTATTGGTTGATTTACTACTAGATGATGTTATTGTATCAATTATAAATATATTAATATGAATTGTAGTCCAATTATGCTAGTTCTTGAGTAGTTTATCTACATTATGAAGTATGTTATGATGTTGGTTATTGTTGTATAAGGATACTATACCCTTATTGGGGAGAGTTAAGGGTTTATGGTAAGGCCTTGAAAATAAATTATGAATGAGACTTGGTATATCTTATGATCCCTATTCTTTACTTCAGCTATGGTTACTTGAGATTGAGTGATGATGTTACATTGAAGTATATCTTGTATTAGGATTGATAGGGTTGGTATGATGTTGAATTGAAATTTCTTGACAATGTTTGTGAGGTGGACTAAGATGTAAATGTTATAAGTATGGTGATAATTATCAATGTGCCTTATCATGAATGATGATATAAATGTGCTAACCTCACTTGTATGAATTGTAATGAAAGGAACATAATCATGCAATTCTTATTGAGCTATGATGATGATCATAATTATACAAGGGATGTAACATATGACCTAACTAAACTGTGATTGTTAATAAAGGTCTAAAGACATTTCAAAATACTAGCTTAGCACCGAGTGAACTAGAGTGAGGAGTGTTCCTTCCTACATAGGGAGGTAGGATCACTAATCTACTCTTGAGATTGGAGACTATCATTCATGTAGCATAAAGAGGGTCCCAATTATATCTTCTAGTTCTTGAACTATGTTTCCCCCATAGGAAAATACTAGCTAGTGGATCCACGTATTACTATGTTCATGTTTTTGTACTACCTTGGTAAGTAGTCTGCCTTCTTTCGGTGTAGGGTTCCATGACACCGGATTCCACATTATCTCATGTGGTCTATGTCAGTTAAGACAAGATGTCCCCAAAAGGTAAAATAAACTAAAGGAAGGAACTCTAACTAGGATGACCTAAGGGGTTTAGCTTAGTCTAGGTAGGGGTATGGGGCTCTACCTAAGAATTGCACTAGTTAACCTTGAGGGAAGTCTTTAGACGATATGCTTATATATGAATATGCTTATAAGTACATGATATGTATATGATGATCTTGCTCATTGATGATACTACATGATGATTGGTTTCACTTATGAAAAGGTGTTGATCTTTATTGCTAAAGTATGATGGTATGTACTCTTAAATAGTATGCTTTGTGAAGTTGGATATTAGTCATGGTTCTTGTTGGGTTACTTGATTAAGTAAGGTTATAGGGTTTTGCTTGGTCATTGCACTTGTTGACTTAATGAGGGTTCATGAATAATTGTGTTGCTTTGATTAAGTTAAAATGAACTCTTGTCTGTGCTTGTTGCTATTATAACTTGATGATAGAGTTGTCTTGACTAAGTGTTCAATTATATGATATAAATGTTGGCTTGGCTAGATCTAGGATTGTTGGTCTTGTGATGTACATGTTTTTGACTTAATGAATATGGTTTATTGGTTGGTATGATTTTCTTGAATATGCATAAGGCTTTCTAAATGTTAAATAGCATGTTTTAATGAAATGTCCCTTTTTAGCATGATTTAATATTATATGTGAAAATGTTCTCATACTTGGTACAAGTGGTGTACTAACCATATTTTCTCCCTTTTCCCCCAACATTTTAGGTCCCGGTCGTTGAAGGGCTTTTGAGACGACTTTGAAGAAGACTTGAAATTCCTCAAGCATCCAAGTTTAATAGGTCCTCACTTTTAGAGGCCAATGCCAATATCAAGATTATGAAATTGTTTTACTTTTAAGACTCTTATGTTCTTTCCTTTCATTTGAGTACAACTTGTATAGCCTATATGTGGCTCTATTACATTGATGTATGGGATATGCCCAATTGAGATATTCTTGTTTTATATGGTTATGAGATGAGACACTCTTTCAAGACTATGTTATATCTTATATATATTTATGTGCAATAAAAGAAGAAGACTATGTAATCTTCTTATAAGAAGGGTCTATGTATACTCGATATAAATCTATATTATGTGTATGTAGAGGTGTATGTAAACCTCAATGTAGAAGTAATGAAAAGTTTTAAATTTTCCACATTTTTAACCTCTGAAAGTAATGATGTATGCTAAGAGGCTAGTCTTAGTCCTCAAAGAGGATGACGACGTTCTTTATGTCTAGAGTGTGCTCCCCGGATGTGACATGTATAGGGTGAACTATAGTTGACTTGGTTGTATGTAGGTGCTCTAGAATAGCATGCTATGTGTATGGTATGGTGAAGTATGTGTGTGTCTTGCTTTGGTAGACTTGTGTCACTTACTTGATACATATACATTGTGAATGTGATTTCTTGGCTTAGTATGTTAAAGATCCTTAGACTTGTACTTGTGATTGACATGTGACCTTGAACATAGCTAAAAAGGTCCTTTATGTGGAACCTTCATCCTAGATGTAAGTTTATGATATCCTTGAAGTTGAAAGTCGTAATGGTATCTTTCTTGTGTGAATGGTGGACTTAAGAGAGGTTGGCTGGAACGACATGAAATCATCCTTAGGAAAGTCATTGATCTATCCTCTTAGCCATTATAGGTAGACTTAATGGACCCTCTTTGGTAAGGTGAAATGTTATTGGGTTATGAACTAGATATGGAACCTCTTCATGTGATCCTTTAATGAAAATACTCTATGAGAACAAAGCCTAGCACCGAGTGAGTATGCTTGGGAAGTTGCTCTAACTAAGATGAGTTTGGAGAGAAAAGGAACCCTCGATATTCCTTAACCATGTGCGTACATGGGATGTGTCCTAGTTCTACCATTGGCCGGTAGAACAAACCTCCATTTGAGTAGGTTCATGACTCCGGATTCCATGCATAGCTAGTGTTGTCTGTTTCGATTATTGCCTATTCTCATCATATGGGATACCCACTAGTGTTGGAGAAGTTCTATGAAGTTTAGGTGGTGGTATGGGTTTCTATCTAGACATTGCATGATTAGGCTTTGAAGATGTTAGTGAGTGAGTTCCTAGGTCTCCTTCAAGACAATTTCTTGAATTTCCTTATGTGTTGAATGTCTCTTAAATGAACTAATGAAGATAATGGCTTAAATTAGAAATCATGTTAATAAATAAGTACTTATAAAGATTAGTTTAAGGGTTGCCTAGTTAAGGTGTGAAGGGGTCAAAAAGGATGGTATCTTCATGTCTTACCTAGGGAAGTCTTAAGAATGACTCTACATAGGAAAGTTGGTTGATAAAGTAGACATGATTTAAACTTAGGAAGTCTTAAGGATTATTTAGGTAATCTTAGAGAGGGTGTATGGGTGTTCTATTCTTGAGTTGCTTAAGTAAGTCTTTTGATAACCTTTGGGAAGAGAATGTCATATTATATACATCTTATTGTATGAAGTGAAAATGACCATACTCTGGATAGTCTAAAGGATCTCTTAGGTGTGTGTGAAGGGATTGTATGGGCGGTCGCTTCATTAGTCACTCAAGTGAGCCTTAGAATCATATTGTGTAGAAGAATCTCATAGTTATGTGTTTTGGATATATTTTGATGTCATATTGTGAAGTGTGAATTGTTGGTGAAGTTATAGTGAAGTCACCGTAATGATACTATAATGTTACCGTAACTTTCATCTTATGTGGCTACAATTTGTAATGTCTTCTAAATGTGATGTTTGATGTTCAAATGTGGTTCTTATGCTTATAATATGAAGTTTTAATCAAAAAGGGCATATTTCTCATAAATGTCTGTTTCTCATGATTTTATGCATTATGCCATACTTAGTACATGTGTTTGTACTTATTCCATTTTTTTGTTTATCTCAAAAGGTGTGGTTAGAAGGTGAGAGGTATCGTTGAAGCAAGCTTGGAATCTAGTTATCGTTCAAGCATAGTTGAAGTATGTCCTCACTTGACTCGAGGGCATAATACTCTTTAGACTTCTTTATTTCAAAGTATTAAAATAGATATTAGATTGTTATATTTCAATTGTATGGGCCCTGTCCCAAGTATTTCTTAAGTCCAAGGATTGAATATAATGAGACTTAGAGTTTTCTATTACTTTTAATATATAAGATATTTTAAGATGTTTTCGTGTGAAAAGTTTTAATTCCGCACTACTTTTCATACATTTATGTAATGAATGATGTCAAGTTATTGTACAAGACCTCCGATAGGTAAAGTACGCCATGTCGCACTCCGAGAGTGCCATATCTTCTAGTGTGTACGCTCGAGATGTGAAAAAGTTTGTATCAGAGCATAGGTGATGAAAGTAGTCTTAGGAATCAAAAAGTCTCATATAGCCACGTCTAGTAGAGTCCCGTTAATCGATGTGAGTTGGGTCACATATATGGGCGAGAGGCTATAGGACGATATAGTTTCCCTTCGTTCTCTACACTTGTGTCGTTCCGTAGAGTAAAAGTTATGAGTGTCTTTCTTAATGCTTTTCTTTGTGTTTTTAGGAAGATGAATACTATAAGGATATCCGCTAGAAGGTTGGAAGAGGAGATTCCTCCTCAAGTTGAGAAATTTCTTCAATGTTCTCAAGGAACTCAAGGTACTAGGGATGATCAAGTCCTTATTTTGGAAGGAATTAATTATGTTTTGGTGGTTCCCTCGGAAATGACTAATGGGGATATTAGAGAGGCTCTACTTGCTTTAGCCGATCCATGACTACTCATGTGAATAGGGGTGTTGATCCTAGAGTGAATGTTATGGAGAGCACTATAACATCTAGATTAAGAGATTTTGTGAGGATGAATCCTCCTATCTTCTTGGCTCTAAGGTTGGAGAGGATCTACAAGAGTTTCTAGATGGTGTTTATAAGGTGTTGAGTTCTATGGGGGTGAATTCTAGGGAGAAGGCGGAGTTAGCATCGTACCAATTGAGGGAGGTTGCTCGAGTGTGGTACACCCAATGGAAAAATAATAGGCCTGTTGAGTCGGGTCCCATAGAGTGGAAGATTTTAAGGAGGCTTTCTCAGGAAAGTACTTTTGCCGTTAGAGGAGGGAGGTGAAGGTTGAAGAGTTCATTAATATCAAGCAAGACAATATGAGTGTTAAGAAATATTCCTTGAAGTTCACTATGTTGTCTACGTATGGTCCATCCTTGTTGTCTAACCCTAGGGATGAGATGAGTAGGTTTGTGACCAGTGTCGCCGACCTTGTGAAAGAAGAATGTCGTACAACCATGCTCCATGGTGATATGAACTTATCTAGACTCATGATGTATACTCAATCCATTGAAGAGTCTAAGCTTAGTAGGATGTCTAGAAACTTGAAAAGGATTAGGCGAAGTGATCAAAACCTCCCTAGATTCAAGAAGAAGGCCCCAATTAAAGATGAACCTAGTGCTCCTAAGGTCAAACTTTAGAAGGGTAGTGGTTCCCAAGGTGGTAAGCCTACTTGTATTACTTGTGGGAAGGAGCACTATGGGAAATTCCTAATGGGTACCGGGAATTACTTTGGATGTTGTAAGGATTTACGCAAGGTGAGGGAATGTCCTACTATTGCGGCTAGAGGAAAGGAAGGTAAGAAAGTTCTTCAAAGTGTTCCAGGTGATGATGTTCCAAGGAAGAATAACTTCTTTGCACTACGGGCTAGGGGATCAAAGTCGGACGATAATGATGATGTTGGTAAGTTATAGCTTTTCTCTTTTAGTTGTTATGGGTTCTTTAGAAGTGGGGGAGTATGGTGAGTAGTAGAATGGTGATTTCTTGTCTCATCTCTTCTATTCAATTCAAGTTGAGTTACAAAGTCATAGTAGCATGTTGTATGTTGCATTGTGTTTAGGAGTATTGTTAGAATTGAATTTCATTGATTCGTTGCATTGTGCATTTTATGAAGTTATGATTATGTTGTAAATTGATTTTATATGGTTTTGTCTATCATATTGGCATGCTTTTATAATCATTGCCTAAGAATTTCATTTTTTGAAAAAATTAAAATAAAAAAATATTAGCATGTTTCAATGTAAAGTTGGAAGTTCACTGCAAGATTTTTGATGTTTTGACTAAATCGGTCTTTGGTTGAAAATGGTAATAGTGTGTATATAATTGATCGATATGATCATTATAATAAATGTAAAATTAGTTATTACTATTTGAAATGAAGAATGTGAGTCTTATTACATAACGAGTCGTGGATTAGTTTCTAGCTTCTTGTTGCGTTGTGAGTCTATTGGTTATGTGAAAGTGGTGTTACTCCTAAATTTTGTGTTGTATCTTGTGTGTTATGCTTATGTTCTGCTAGTACTGATTTAATCATCTCTTGAAAGTTCCTAAAGAGAAGCAATTGTTATTCGAGGACAAATGTTTCCAAGTGGGGGAGTATTGTTACACCCTCAACAATGAGCTAGGTTGAACTAGAGTCTAACACATTTGTCATGGTGATTTAATGTATTAAAATGGTTAATAATGGTGTTTAGAGGCAGTATATAAAGTTTGAAAGTGTTTGAAGGTCAAACGTCCAAGACGTCCGGACACTAGTCGAAGTTGAACTAGTGTATTGTAGTGTTTTGTAGTGAAGTTTTGGCGGAAGGTTTGAAGGTGAAATTAAGTACCGATGGTTGCTACACATAGACTGACATTAAAGGGTCGAAACGTACGAGAACCAAGACCCGGGGACCATCCTAAGGGTCCCCGAGGAGGACCAAAAGTTGACCAATGCAAGCTTATGCGCCAACAAAGATGTGGCAGTGGCTGCGTGTCGCGCAGCAGGAACGGAATGGGAAAAAATCTTGCCCTGCGACGCGGGGCTTTCATGAACCATTCTCTCTCAAAAATTTTTAGAACCAGATTTGAAAATGCCTCCGCGAAACGTACGCTCCCAGATTTGATCGCGTCGTTTTTAAGTCAAATTTGAGTTGGTTAAAATGTCTAATAAGTTCAGGGGTATTTTGTGTAATTTGGAGACGACTTATTGACGGTTATTGAGTCTTTTTATACCCCTAAACTCACCAATCAAAGAGAAACTCTCAACTCAAAACAAAACCTCTCCATTCTTCTCTCTAAAACCTCCATTCTTGACGCTTGGGAACTCCAAGGAAGAAGACTATTTTTCTCAAGTTTTTCTCCATCAATCTTGTGGGATTTTTGTCACAATTATGGTACGGCTTTTCATCCTTGAAATATCTTTGTTCAAGGAGTCAATATCAATTATTTTTTTCAAAGATGATCAAAAATTGATTCCTTCTATTTAAACTTCTAGCCACGGGTTCTTGCATGAAACAATTTGAAACAATGTTTTACGATATAATTGACTTTAATTGAATGATTTTAGATCAAATTCCTTATCAACCTATGCAAATCATGAAATCCTTATTTTGACTATATTATGGGTAATTTGATCATGACTTTCTATTATTGAATTCTTCTGTAGTTTGATTAGGCTATTGAATTATGAAAGAATTATGCTAGAATTGTAAGTAGTTCGTTTTAGATTGATAAATTCATATTGTTTTGCTTTTGATTCATTTAATATTGAGATTATTGAATTGAATTGGAGATCAAGGCTATGGGTAAGAGCCTTTGAGTAATTTTTTGGATGATTTAACTATGGATTGAAGTGGATTGATGATACGTTACCCTAACTCTCTTTATATAATGTAATTTAGGTCTTAAATTATGTTGTGATTGGTATGGTCCACTTATGGTGGTGGTGTTATGTGCTTTACTTGTGAATTATGTGGCCTTGTCGGCGTTACTTATGATAATCATGGCCTTGTTGGCATTACTTGATATATTATGATGGTTGGTGTAGTTGATCTATGTGAAGTATGATCATATCTATCTACTTGTGAGTAAGGTGAAAGTATGTGTTCTTCTATTGACATTACGTGGTCATGTTGGACTATTACTATGTCTTTATGTGTGTAGTCTTAGGGTTGATGCATGATTCTTCCTAAATTGTTATATAAGTCTTATGATGGTTATGTTCATGGTTCTATAGAAGTGTATAGGGTGACCTTTAGTTGACTTTGTTGCCTCTAGGTGCTCTAGAATAGTATGCTATGTGTATTGAATGGAGAAGTATGTGCGTGTGTTGCTTTGGTAGACTTGTGTCCCTTACTCAATATATGTACTTTGTGAATGCGATTTCTTGACTTCGTATGTTAAAGCTCCTTTGTCTTGTATGTTTGATTTACTTGTGACCTTGAACATAGCTATGAAGGTACTTTATGGGGAACATTTATCCTAGATGTAATATTATGATATCCTTGAAGTTGATAACCGTAATAGTATCGTCCTTGTGTGAATGGTGGACATAAGAGTGGTTGAATGGAACGGCATGAAATCATCCTTAGGAATGTCATTGAGCTATCCTCTTAGCCATTGTAGGTAGCCTTATTTGATCCTCTTTGGTAATATGAAATGTTATTGGGTTATGAACTTGATATGGAACCTCTTCATGTGATCCTTTAAAGAAAATACTCTATGAGAACAAAGTCTAGCACCGAGTGAGTATGCTTGGGAAGTTTGTCTAACTAAGATCACTTTAGAGAACAAATAAACCCTCGATATTCGTTAACATGTGCCTACATAAGATGGGATGTGTCCTAGTTCTACCATTGGCCTTTAGAACAAACCTCCATTTGAGTAGGTTCATGACTCTGGGTTCCATACATAGCTAGTATTGTCTATGTAGGTTATTGCCTATTCTCATTATATAAGATACCACTACTGTTGGAGAAGTTCTATGAAGTTTAGGTGGTGGTGTGGGATGCTGCCTAGACATTGCACGATTAGGCTTTGAAGATGTTTGTCAGTGAGTTCCTAGGTCTCCACCAAGACAATTACTTAAATTTCCTTATGTGTTGAATGTCTCTTAAATGATGAAGATAATGACATAAGTTAGAAAGCATGTTAATAAGTAAGTACTTATCTAGAGTAGTTTAAGGGTTTCTTAGTTAATGTGTTAAGGGGGAAAAAAGGATGGTCTCTTCATGTCTTAACCAAGGAAGTCTTAAGAATGACTCTAGATAGGAAAGTTGGTTGATAAATTAGAAATGATATAAACTTAGGTAGTCTTTAGGATAATTTAGGTAATCTTGGAGAGTGTGTATGAATGTTGTCTTCTTGAGTTACTTAAGTAAGTCTTTTGATAACCTTTGGGAAGAGAATGTCATATTATATATATGTTACTGTATGAAGTGGGAATGACCTTACTCTAGATAGTCTAAAGTGCAATAACCCTAAAAATGGATATGATAAGTAATGCTTAATGTGTCAAGAATGCCTACGGTTAGACCAGGGTTCACACGGATTGATACCCGTAAAACCAGACCTCGGAACCCTTGCTACAGCCAAGCCAACTAACTTGGGGAGTTAGTTGAGCTTGGAATGGTTGGGTCCAACCATGTAGGGCTCTCGAATACGAAGGTTTCCTCGAAGGAGTCTTTACCGGACTTAAAAAGGGGAAATCATAGGTTTGGAGGGTCTAGGGGTAAAATAGTCTTTTTCCTAGCTAAGTGTATTATCGTAATTACCCTAAATATATAATTAATTATTTAATTAATAAGGTGGAGGGGCAATTTGGGGAGAGAGGGCCGAAAATGGGCTCTTGAAGTGAAGTCTTGCTCCACCCGGGTTCGAACCTAGGTGGAAGCAATGAATTAAAGTTATTTTTATTTAAGTTATTAAATTCATGTAATTAATTAATAATTATTATTCATTAGCTGATTTAAAATAAAATATAAATCAGATTTTTTATAATTAAACAAAACCTTATTGACTAAGTCCTAAAACTAGACTCCTAAGCCTCATACAATCCCACTCTCTCACGTTTATCTCTCAACTCTCACGCTCAATCTCTCTTCTTCTTTCTCACGTATTCTCTCTGCCAATATAAGATACAAGAACAGAAAAATAAATAAGGTTCTTCACACTTGAAGAACTCACACGAAATCATAAGAAAACAAATGTGAATCGCATGTTAGGCTAAAGGAGGTTGTCCGTCGTGTGGTGTTGACATTGAGGAGGCTTAGACGTGATTTTTGATGGAGTTTTTGGGCAGAAAGTCTAGGGTTTAATGTCAAAAAGGTATGGGTTTTCTTCTCTCTTGGTCCCTTTCCCAAGAGACCCCTTAAGGTTTAGATTATTCAGTCCGAAACTAGGATTGTTCCCCTTTGCATGCCCCTGTCACAAGCTCCCAATAAATAGTAGGTTGGGTATGATTGCTGGTA
Organism: Solanum sitiens; assembly: GCA_016801875.1. Taxonomy (NCBI): domain Eukaryota; kingdom Viridiplantae; phylum Streptophyta; class Magnoliopsida; order Solanales; family Solanaceae; genus Solanum; species Solanum sitiens. The sequence continues at coordinate 246,473 of JABWTJ010000102.1, forward strand.
GGTTTAGGTGTATGTTATATTTTCGTGATGAATATGATTATGTTTGTGTACTTGAAATCGTATGAAAGACAACCCATGTGTTCGAAATTATGTACAAGTGTGTGTGTGCAAGTATGTGACAGTGACTAAGGTTCTCAGATTAAGGCTCCAAAAATTTATAATGTTATGGTTGTTATTTTACGTGCATAAACCTATGTAAATCGTGATGTTCATTAAAATGGAAGTGTGGCGGATTTGAGTATCAATCTTTTGGCTAAACGAATCTATGAAAAATGCACCCCAAAACGTGTTAAAAGATCTATGAATTTCCCTAAGAGTTCAAGTGAAAATGTGGGTGAAAATGAGCTGAAAAATGACTAAATTTCCAGCAAACTTACAAGTTTTGTTTAGGCTAAGTAAAGATGAATAAATCAGGAAATTATTTGAGTGTAAAAGGGATGAGGTCACCAGGATTCGAACCCGTGAGCTGCCGTAAAAGCGTGAAAAGGATTGGGGGTTGGGGGACTCGATCTCGAGTACTGGCTGTAAAGTGAAATACAATTAAAAAAATTAAGAAATGAGAGGAGTGGGATTCGAACCCACCACCTCTCGATCATAAGTTAAGGAAAGCGAAATAAAAAGAAAAGTGAGGTGTGGGAATCGAACCCACGACCTCTAGGCAGAAAGGGGAGAAATAAAAGAAAATAAAGTGAGGCTGTGGGGGTTCGATCCCACAACATCATTGCCAACTCAGAAATAGTCAACTTTTAAAAGAAAATAAAATAAGGAGGCTGTGAGGGTTCGACCCCACAACCTCTCAGTCCCAAACGAGTAAAAGAAAAATAAAAAGAAAAGAGGCGATACTGTTGAGGCTCGATCTCGGGTCCCAACGCCTTAAAGGACCGAAATTAAAGAAAATAAAAAGAAAATATTAAGTGTTGTTCAAGGGATTCGAACTTGGGTTTCCTTGCCCCAAATTTCGTATTGATACATAAGTCATACGTGAATTAAATGTTCAAGAATAATGTCCCCTACTTAGATCGAAATCGAGATCTTGGCACACATACAAGATGCATAAGTCTTGTACTACATAATCTTAGGAAGATATGAATCACTTAAACGCACTATGAATGAAGCCTCATGGCTTGTATGTATAGACCCATAAGTCTAGTATACGTTTAAAAATAAGTGAACCAAAGATGTATGTAATGAATGATGTAACCTTAGAAGGGTTAAGTACGAGTGTAAAACACACTAAATGGCCAAGTGCATTGGCATACGATGAAATGATTATTATGTAATGAAATGATGAAACCCTAGAAGGGTTAAGTAAGAGTGTGAAACACACAAATGGCCAAGTGCATTGACATATGATGAAATGAACATTTACGTAAAAAGGGGTGAGTAATTATGAAGAGCAAATGTGCTAATGTTAATGAATGTGGTGACAACATGATATGAGGCTAATGTAAAAGATGAGAACAATCTCAAATGAGCCTAAGTAAATGTTACCAAAACGTACTCACCTATGAGAGTGTAAAATTAATGAAGAGACCAGTCTCTATGAACACTCTAATGAAAGTATTGAGATTAACACACTTAATACTAATGATGAGATGAGAAATCATCTATTGAGCTATGATGTCCTCATACTAGAAACCAGCTTCCATGACGTATGAGTTGAATGTAATTGAACTTTATACTGAGCACCGATAGACTAGCTATGAGCGGTGATGCCTTTTTTCGGGAAGGGCATAGGTTCACGTAACTCTCATGAGATAAGACTGTCCGGCATGCCGAGTATGGGTCTCCTTATATCTCCTAGTCTTCGAACCTATACTGCCAATATAGGGATCTGGCGGGGTTCAATTCCCATGTACGCTAGCATGTTTTGGGTCACCTTGACCGGTGATTCCACCTTTTTTCGGTGTGGGGGAGACACTGGATTTCATGATGCTCACATGATCTATGTCGGTTAAAGTTAAAGTTCCCAATGAATGAATGAGGCCAGCCTCAACTGATGCACATAATGAAATGAACGATACCAAAGGTGTTAGGATAGGATAATCAAGAGGTTATCTAGACTCAAGTAATGACACTAGGTTATTCTTGATCATTGCACAGCAAACCCGATGAGAGTCTTAAACTACATCCTATGTATAACTGGTGTTTACACTAGCTTATGAATGAATTAAATGAAGTACGTATGAATGAATAAAGCAGACTCTATGTTTGTTAAAGAAGGCTCCCTAGTTGAGGTCTCATATGTTGAGCCTTCATTTTGGGAAGTCTTAATGTCAAGTCCATGATTCCAAGGTTTCATGGCATATGAGTGAATGATATGAAAGATGTTATGTGTTATATGCAATATGATATGTGTTATGTGTAAGATGTTATGTGTTGTGTGCAATATGACAAGTATGATGATGCATGTTACTCTCATGGCATGTCTTTCCTAATACAAATTTGGAAAGCTCGCTGACTATCCTAATCCAAATCTGGAAATCTCACTGACTTTCCTAATCCAAATTTGGAAAGCTCACTAACTTTCATAATCCCAATTTGGCAAGTCCACTGACTTGACTTTCCATAATCATGTTGTTAGGAAAGAGCTATTCTTACTCATGCATGTCCTTGGTGTGTGCTTGCATATACCCATACTTAGTACAAGTGTGTACTAATCCCATACAACTCTAGATTTTTAGGTGCAAGCACAGGTGGACGCTAGAGCTTACAGGTTGACGTTGCAGCTATCCGGACTTAGAGATTTCATCCAGACATAGTAGGCCCTCATGCTTTTGAGGATGTCTACCGTTATTATCTAACTTATATGTAGGCTTTAACTAGTGGAGCATGTTCCACTGGTGTTTCTTTCCACTTTCATTTCAGACTTTGTATTGGTGTCGTGTTGGCAAAAATACGTTTAATGCAATTATGAACTGTTTCTTTCATTTGATCATCTCTATATTAGATGGTTGATTTGTGAACGCCTATGATGTTATGTTTAAAATGTTTAGGATGAAATAAGAAAACAAAAAGTTCAAATTTTCCGCTAAAATTAACCTAGATGAAGTAAGAGTGACGTATGTAGGCTTGTCTGCGACCTCTGAGAGGTCAACGACGCCGGTCTCGTCTGGCTTCTAGATTCCGGTCGTGACATAAAAGGATCTCTTAGGTGTGTGTACAGGGATTCTATGGGCGACCGCTTCATAAGTCACTCAAGTGAGCCTTATAATCATCTTGGTTAGAATAATGTCATATTTATGTGTTTTGGATATATTTTGATGCCATATGGTGAAGTGTGAATTGTTGGTGAAGTTACAGTGTCACTGTAATGCCACGTAATGTTACTGTAAATTTCATGTTATGTGCCTATAATTTTTAATGTCTTCTAAATATGATGTTTGGTGTTTAAATGTGGTTCTTATGCTTATACTATTAAGTTTTAGTCAAAAAGATCATATTTCTCATAAATTTCCGTTTCTCATGATTTTATATTCAACATATACTTAGTACATGTGTTTATACTAATTCCATACTTTTGTTTATCTCTAAAGGTGTGGTTAGCAGGTGAGAGGTGTCGCTGAAGCAAGCTTGGAATCTAGTTATCGTTCAAGCATAGTTGAAGTATATCCTCACTTGGCTCGAGCGCATAATCATGTTTAGACTTCTTTATTTTAAAGTGTTGTAATAGATATTAGATTGTTATATTTTGATTGTACGGGCCATGTCCCAAGTATTTATTAAGTCTAAGGATGACATATAATGAGACTTAGAGTTTTCTATTGCTTTTAATATGTAATATATTTTAAGATGTTTTTATGTGAAAAGTTTAAATTCCGCACTACTTTACATACATATATACAATGAATGATGTCAAGGGCTTGTACAAGACCTCCGAGAGGTAAAGTACTCAATGTCGCACTTCGAGAGTGCCATATCTTATAGGGTGTACTCTCGGGATGTGACAAAAGACTTTCAATAAAGGGAACTTAGCTTAGCACTGAGTGAACTTAGATGAGGGGTGCCCCTTCCCAACGTGGGAAGTCTTGTTCACCATAGACATCACAAGGTGGATAACTACAATTCTCCATTTGGAGAAAAGAGGGTTCCCATATATGCCTCCAAGCTACATAAAATATGCTTGCCCCATAGGAACTAGCAAGTGATATCACCAAATATGCTAGCATGATGTTTATTTTCTTCTTGTGCAAATTGGAGCACATTTCTTTGGTGTAAGGTTTTACAACACCAAATTCCATGTTTAGAACCCATGGTATTAGTGTCGGTTAAGGCTATAGTTTCCCTAAAGTAAAATGGACAATGAAAGTAAAGTAAGTACCCTAACTAGGATAACCTAAGGGAAGTTGCTTTGTGTAGGCGGGGGTATGGGACTTCACCTATGAATTGCACAAGTAACTTTTGAAGGGAGTTCTAGGAAGCTGTTCAAATGTATATGAATATGTTTATGTCCTTATGCATGACATTGAAGTCTTGTCTACTTGTTATAATGAAATGCATGGTTGACACACCTCGGAAGTTTTATGGACTATACTAGAGCTTCAAAAAATGACTAATGATTATTTTAGACCTAAAAAGTGTAATAAACTTGTCTAAGAAGTGTTAGAACCAAGCGTTGAGAAACAACCATGACGTCTGGAAACTAGCGAAATTGAACTAGTGAACGTCCTTAAGTCTTGGGAAGGTTTAGGAGTGTTGTAAGAAGTCTAAAACTTGTAAAAAGGCTTTATATAGGCAAAAAAATGCATATAGGGTTAAAACGTCCAGGTGCGACCCCCCAAGGATCACCAGAGTGGTCCACGAAGGGACCTCACTTTTGACCAAGCAAGCTGCCAAGAGGCAGCAGCTTTTGTGCATGGAGGAAGCCAGTCCGCGTCGAAGACTTAGAACACCCAAAGCCAAAATATTGGTCTGCGATGCGGACACATCGAATACTCTTCTTTTTCAAAATTTATTTTTAGAAATATTGTAGGAACAACTCCGCGTCGAAGACTTGTTTCCCGACAAAAAATCTGAAATTTGAATTCGAGTTTGACTTCATTAAATGGTTAATTTAAGTGAGGATCCTTTTGGGTATTTTGGGGGAGTGTTATATATGTATTTTTCATCAGTTTTCCCTCACAATCACACACTCAAATCAAAACCCAAAAACAAATCCCAAAATCTCTCTATTTTCTTTAAATTCTGTCTCTACTCATCACCCATTGAAGAATCTTCGAGAAGAACACCAAATCCCTAAAGTTTCTACTCAATTTTTTGGTGATTCATCATTAATGTATGGTTTCTTTCACTCTTGGTATTCTTTTCCCCAAGAGGTCCCTTCAAAAGATGATTTCTAAATCCCCAAATCTAGGGTACTCTTCCACACATGTGTCTTCTTTGAAAACGAAATTATGAATCAATTGTGATGAATTATCATGATTTAATGTTTTTAAGTATATATTGACGGTTAATTGATTATTTCCTATGAGATTTTCCTAAACCCATGTCCTTCCCCCAATTTCATAAAAACCTTGAATTGATATAGTGAATTGTGAAGATAATGAACATGTAAATTAACTATGTTATTGTTAATTATGTAATTTATACTTCAATTTACCTTGTTTATGTAATTTTTTATGTATTCTTGGTAATGGAACTACGGATGTTCTTTGAAGAAACAAGGAAGGTATGTTGATTGGTTCTTCTTGGTTCCATTTGTGAATTACAAGTTACTTCTATGTCTAATGTGTGGTTGTTATGCGATGCTAGGTATTCCTCATCCTTAACCCTAAGACATTTAATTAGACATGAATTATGTATGCATGTTATGATATCAATATTATATGATTGAAAGTAGTTTCTCATGATTACAATAAAGTTAAGTGCAAGGTTTACTCCCTTGTGGATTAGTGTCTAAAGTGAAAGGATTGTTCTCACTTATGATAACATATGAGCTAATATAATAAGATATTTACATAGGGGTCTAGAGGAGGCTAATGTGAACCTGTATGATTAAATAATATGATTACAAAATGGAATAATTACTTAGCACCGAAAGGGCATGTAAATAAGATGGAGGTCTCACGTTAGTTAGTCCGTCCTCCCACATGGGTTTCTTCACGCTAGTAAGTCCGGATTCCCAAGATATGTGTTGTCTCATGAGATGGAAACCTTACCGTTCAACAAGTTAAGGTCTCTAGCAACAATCTTCTTGACCCTTAACTATGTGACCACATAGGACTATAGCTTAGTGGATCCACCTATATAGCTATGTACGAATGGGTGCACATCAGGCAAGTCTTAACCCTCTCTTTTCGGTGTGGGAGTAGAACACCGGATTCCATGTAGCTCACATGGTCTCATGTTGGTTATTGCACTTAATTCCCTACTGTAAAATTAAATGAACAAGTTAAGTATGTGAAGTCTTGTTAGGGTTGTCTTAAAGGCTACTACATAGTGTGAGGGAGGGTATGGGACTTCTCTTACACATTGCACATGTCGAATCTTAAGGGATGGTTCTAGTAGTGTTTTCTTATGATTATGATTATGATTGCGATTATGTTGATAAGCTATGAGTAGTATTTGATCTATGAATCATGCTACGAAAATATGAAAATATGTTGTATGTATGAAGTGGGTTGCTTAATGTGATACTTATCTTTGGATAAGGTTATGGGCTTTATCCTTGGCATTGCACAAGTGTTGCTTGGGTTGTTTACTTGGTTTGGTTGATATTATGTTTAATTGACTTACTATGCTTATATATATGTGCATGTTGAGTTAAACTGATAGAAAACATGATTTTGATGAAAATGTCCTTTTCTCATGCGTTAATGATTTTTATGCATAGAAGTCATACTTAGTACATGTGGTTTGTACTAACCCATATTTTCTCCCTTTTTTCCAAACATTTTAGGTTCGGTCCATTGAGGAATTCGTGGCTATTGGAGAAGAAGACTTGGAACTTTCCTACGTCAATTAGTGAAACATCATGAGTTTCGAGGATAGAACCACTCATCAAGCCTTATTAGTTTTGTGTATGTTTTAAGACAATTATTCCATTGTCATGTTGAGACTTCCTTGTAGCCTGTATGGGCATATTGTAATAGACTAAGTGTGATGCCTCGTACGACCCAAAATACCCTTTAAGTGTAACCGGCGTCGTCGTCCTCGAAGAGGACTAAGACAAGCCTCTTAGCAATCTTCATAACATATCATAGGTCAAAAACGTGGAACAATTTTAAAACTTTTGCTTATATCGCAAGGATGTTTACATAGACCTCTACATAGGAAGCATGCATAAGCTTCTGGCATACACAACATAACAACATGTATGAATTTAATCTAAATCTTTGTCTCATATAAACCATTTAAACGAAGTCAAACAATCAGGGCAAAGCCCTTACACAACTTCATAGTTGCCACATAGGGCTTACATCAGTATCTTCAACAATTAGAGAGAATGAATGTCTATTAGACAATACAAGTACTACCAAGATAGAGTGTGTGGTAGCATCCTCGAACTAGAGGCCATACAAAAACTTGGAGAGTCTAGTCCAAGCCTTCTTGCTTTAGCCTCAATGATACCTCAACGACCCAAACCTACAATGTTTGGGAAAAAGAGAAGAGTATGGGTTACTACAACACGCATGTACTAAGTATGGTCCTTATGCGTAAAAATCATTAATGCATGAGAAAAGGCACAATTTAGTCAAAACTATGCACAATGACCAACAATTCAATATAAACATATAAGGAACATCATAATCATATCTACATACAAGTAACTCAAGCAACACTTATGCAATGCCAAGAATAAAGCCCCATAACCCTATCCAAAGATAAGTATGACATCAAGGAACCCATTCAATACTTATAACATATTCTCATATATATAGCATGCTTCATATATCAATACTAGTCACATAATCATAATCATAATCATAATCATAAAAGAACACTAATAGAATCCTACTATAGGATCCCACATGTGCAATGTGTAAGAGAAGTCTCATACCCTCGCTCACACTATGTAGTAACCTTTAAGACCAACCAAATAAGAGTTCACATACATAACTTGTTCATACTTTTACTTTAGGGAAAATAAGTACCATAACCGACATGAGACCATGTGATCTACATGGATTATGGTGTTCTACTCCCACACCGAAAAGAGAGTCTTAACACTTGCCTGTGGTGCAACCATTCTTACGTAGCTATCTAGGTGGATCCACTAATCTTGAGTCCTATGTGGGAACATAGTTAAAGTTCAAGGAGATTGCTTTTAGAAACCTTGACTTACTAATATGAGGGTTTCCATCTCATGAGACAACAAATATATTTGGTATCCGAACTTACTAAAGTGAAAAAACCCATGTGGTAGGCCAAACTTACTAACGTGGGACCTCCATCTCATTTACATGCCCTTTAGGTGATAATCAATTATTCCCTTTAGTAATCATATTATCTCATCATTCAAGTTCACATTAGTCTCTTCTAGACCCCTGTGTAAACATCTTATCATGTATAGCTCATAGGTCATCACAAGTGAGAACAATCCTTTCACTTTAGACACCACCTCATGAGTGAGTAAACCTTTCAGTTAACACTTTATTATAATCATGAGAAACTACTTTCAATCATATAATAATCATACCATAACATACTAGTATAATTCATAACCAATTCAATAGTCTAGGGTTAAGGATGAGGAATACTTAACATCAACATCACAACCACACCTTAGACCTAGAAGCATTACTAAGTATCTCATAATTCATATTTTGAATCCAAAAACTCATTTCCCTTCCAAGAACCTTCATACATCAATTACCAAGAATACATAACCAATTGCATAAACAAGGTAAATTCTAGAAGCAATTACACAATTAACAACAATGTAGTCAATCTACATATTCATATTCTTGACAATTCACCATATCAATTCAAGGTTTTCATGAAATCGGGGAACAGACATGGGTCTAGGTAGATATCATAGGAAATCATCAACTAACCATCAATGTATAATTAAAAACATTAATTCATAATAATTAACCACAATTGATTCATAAATTTCAATTTGCAAAGAAGATCCATGTGTAGAAGAAAACGTAGGTTTGGGGGATTTAGAAATTATCTTTTGGAGGGAACTCTTGGGGAAAGGATTCCCAAGAGTGAAAGAAACCATACCTTATAGATGTGAAAGACACGAAATTTGGTTGAAAAAATTGAAGGCTTGATCTTCTTCTTGAAGCTCTATGGGTCTTCAATGGTGTTTTGGAGAAAGAGAATTTGGGAGAGAGAGAGAGATTTTTGAGTTCAACTTGTGGGACTTGATTTTTGTGTTAAAATTTACCTAAAACTGACCCTAAGACCTTATAAAGTCACCCATTAAATTACCCAAAAGATTCCTTACTTAAATGGGTCTTTTTGTGAAGTCAAAACACCAAAAATACGACTTTTTACGAATCTGGGAAGTAGGTGCGCGTCGCGAGGCAAATTACCCATTTTATTTTCGAATTTTGAGTTGAGGAAGTAGACCTAGCATCTGCCTGCGTCTTGAGGCAAACTTCAAATCCCCACGTGATGGCTGCCCGTCGTGCAGCAGCCACCATAATCTGCCTACGCGCAGCTGCCTTGGCAGCTTGCTCCCCCAAGTTCGGGTCCTCCCCAAGGACCCTTACGGTGGTCCTTGTGGTGCCCTGACTTTTTGGCCCTCTATACTACACTCTATCTATTTAATGTCTTTTTACATGTTTTGGACTTCATTTAATCCTCCGAAACCTTCACCAAACATAGGGACGTCAACTAGTTAAATTTTGATAGTTTCGGGACGTTAAGGCTTTTCTTTAATGCTATGGATCCAATACTTCTCAAACAATTTATATACACTATTTTAGGTCTAAAATCTTAATTATAAAACATATGAGGCTCTATTATAGGTCATGGAATTTCCGGGTTGTGTCAATGCCCAAACATTGTGATTCACTTTTTAGATGGTTAAATGTGAGATGAACTATTAGACTATGTTGTTAAATGTTAAGTGAGAAGCCTATGTAAGCTTCATAAGCGAGGGTTCTATGTAAACCCCATATACGATATGCGAGAAGTCTAAGTATACTTCTCTGTATAGAAAAGTTTTAATTTTTACGCTTTTTCTTTACCTATGATATGTGATGATGAATTCTAATAGCTTGTCTAAGTCCTCTTCGAGGACAAAGACACCGGTTACGCCTAAGGGGTACTTTGGGACGTAACAAACTTTGTATCAGACTATAAGGTTTAGTAATCTTAGGATTTATGTCTCATTAAACCACGTCTATGTAGGGTCTTATTCATAATTGTGATGCGCGTCACACTTATGAATGAGAGATTATGTCATGCTTAGGAACTTTAACTCTCTTGTTATTCCTTAGTCAGGCCTAAAAGTCTTAGCTCTATTTAGTCCTTTTCTTCAAACCTCTTTCTTGTGCTTATAGGAAATAAATATATAAAAGAACAATGCTCGAAGGGCCGAAGAAGAGAATTTGAATGAGGAGGTTCCCCCTCAAGCTCCTCAAAACCCTCAAGTTTTTAATGAAGAAATGGCTACGACTAATGTCGAGATAAGGTCGACCATTCATAGCTTGAATCAAGTGTTGGCTACCCCAAGTTTCTAGGATGCAAGGGTGCAAGTGTATCCTAATGTTAACACCACCTCTTCAAGGATTAGGGATTACACAAGGATGAATCCCCCTACTTTCTATGGTTCTAAGGTGGAGGAGGACCCAGAAGGGTTTATTGATGAAGTGATCAAAGTTCTTAATGCTATGGATGTTTCTTCTGAAGAAAAGGAGGAACTAGCCGCCTACCAACTCAAAGATGTGGCTCAAGTATGGTATGAGAAATTGAAGAATGAGAGGCCGGTTATAGAAGGCCAGATTACTTGGGATCTTTCAAGACGGCTTTCCTTGATAGGTTCTTTCCCTTGGAATTAAGGGAGAGAAAAATGCAAAAATTCATCAACCTTCGTCATGGTGGTATGAGCGTGAATGAGTACAGTCTCAAGTTCACTCAACTATCAAAGCATGCTCCTACTATGGTTGCGTATTCTAGGGCTAAGATAAACAAATTTGTCATGGGTATATCCGATCTTCTGGTTAATGACTGTAGGTGTCATATCAGGGGAGCACCCCATAGATGTAACCGGCGTCGCCTTCCTCTTTGAGGACTAAGACTAGCCTCTTAGCATTCATCATTACATTCATAGGTTACACGTACGGAAAATTTACAAACTTTTGTTACTTGTACATGGAGGGTTACATAGACCTCTACATACACATAATATATTCATATCGAGTATACATAGACCCTTTGTATAAGAAGATTACATTTTCTTGTACTTTTATGGCACACACACATATATATATAAGATACAATATAGTCTTAAAACGGATGTCTCATATTAGACCATCTAAACGGAATCAAATCAACATGTACATAAGCCCATACACAATGTAGAAATGCCACTTAGGGCTTACAACAATATTTTTTAAATAACGTGAATCAACTGATCGTCTATAGACTATAACAAAGAACCATAGCTAGAGTAATAACAAGGCATCATCTTAGAACTTGAAGACATACCCACTTGGAGAATAGTTCCAAGCCTTCCTTTCCAATGGTCACGAACCCTTCAACGACCGGAACCTAAAATAATTGGGAACAAAGGGAGAAAATGGGGTTAGTACACTACTTGTACTAAGTATGAGACCATGTTCACATATAAGATCAAATCATGCTACAAAGGGACATTTAGTTAAAGCATGCAATTTTACTTTTTGAAAGTCTTATGCATAATCAAGCAAACCATACCAATCAACAAGACATACTCAATAAGTCAAAGCAAGTCATATACATATCAACATACTTGAACCCATAATATAATACAACTCTATCATCAAGTAATAACATCACAAGCATGAATAAGAGCTTATCATATCATAATAAAGCAAGACAACTAATCACGAATCCCCATAAAGTCAACAAGTGCAATAACCTTACTCAATTAAGTAACTCAACAAGAACCATGACTAATATCCAACTTAACATAACATAACCTTCAAATATACATAACCTCATACTTTAGCAATAAAGACCAATTACATGTTCATAAGCATCATCATCATCATATAATATCATTTATATGTAACATCATCATATCATCATCATTTGCATTTATTATCATATGCATACATAATATCAACCTTCTAAGGCTTCCCTCAAGGCAAACTAGTGCAAAGAATTGGTAGAGTCCCATACCACTACCTAGGCTAAGTAAAACCTCTTAAGTCACCCTAGTTAGTTTATACTTCATTACTTCATTTTATTTTAGAGGTCCTTCCAAAAGATTATTTCCAAATCCCCCAAATCTAGGGTTTTCTTCCACACATGGGACTTCTTTGAAAAATGAAATTATTAATCAATTGTCATGAATTATGATGAATTAATATTTTTTAAATATTTATTGGTAGTTAATTTATGATTTCCTATGAGATTTTCCTAGACCCATATCCTTCCCCCAATTTCATGAAAACAGTGAATTGTGAAGATCATGAACATGTAGATTGACTATATTGTTGTTAATTATGTGATTACTTCTTGAATTTACCTTGATTATGTAATTGGTTATGTAGTCTTGGTAATGGAAGTATGAAGGTTATTGGACGGGACAAGGAAGGTATGTTGATTGGTTCTTCTTGAATTTAATTGTGAATTACGAGTTACTTAGATAGTGATTGCTTCTATGTCTAATGTGTGGTTGTTATGTGATGCTATGTATTCCTCATCCTTAACCCTAAGACATATAATTAGACATGAATTAAGTATGCATGTTATGATACGAATATTATATGATTGAAAGTAGTTTCTCATGATTATAATAAAGTTAAGTGAAAGGTTTCCTCACTTGTAGATTGGTGTCTAAAGTTAAAGGACTGTTTTCACTTTTGATAGATAACCTATAAGATAATATAATAAGATGTTTACATATGGGTCTAGAGGAGGCTAATGTGAACCCGTATGATGAAATAATATGATTACAAGAGGAAATAATGGCTTAGAAACGAAAGGGCAGGTAAATGAGATGGAGGTCTCACGTTAGTAAGTCCGGCCTCCCACATGGGTTTCTTCATGCTAGTAAGTCCATATTCCCAATATATGTGTTGTCTCATGAGATGGAAACCTTCACATTCAGTAAGTCAAGGTCTCTAGCAACAATCTCATTGACCCTTATCTATGTGCCCACATTGGTTTCTAGCTCAGCGGATCCACCTATATAGCTATGTACGAATGGTTGTACAAGTGTTTACCCTCTCTTTTCGATGTGAGAGTAGAACACCGGATTCGATGTAGCTCACAATGTTTCATGTCGGTTATTGCAGATATATTATTTCCCTAATGTTAATGTAAATGAACAAGTAAAGTATGTGAACTCTTATTAGGGTTGTCTTAAAGGCTACTACATAGTGTGAGGGAAGGTTTGGGACTTCTCTTACACATTCCACATGTGGGATTCTAAGGGATGGTTCTAGTAGTGTTCTCTTATGATTATGACTACGATTATGTTGATAAGCTATCAGTAGTATTGATGTACGAAGCGTGTTATTAAAATATGAGAATATGTTGTAAGTATGAAGTTTGTTGCTTAATCTAATACTTAGCCTTGGATAGGGTTATGGGCTTTATCCTTGGCATTTCACAAGTGTTGCTTGGGTTATTTACTTGGTTTGGTTGATATTATGTTGAATTGAGTTACTATGCTTATATATTTGTGCATGTTGAGTTAAATTGATAGAATAAGTGATTTTGACAAAAAATGTGTTTTTTCTCATGCATTGATGATTTTTATACATAGAATCCATACATAGTACATGTGGTTTGTAATAACCGATATTTTCTCCCTTTTTCCCAAACATTTTAGGTTCGGTCCCTTGAGGAGATTCGTGGCAATTGGAGAAGAAGACTTGGTTCTTTCCTAAGTCAATTGGTGAGTCCTTATGAGTTTCGAGGATAGATCCACTGATCAAACCTTATTAGTTTTGTCTATGTTCTGAGAGACAATTATTCCATTTTCATGTTGAGACTTCCTTGTAGCCTATGTGGACATATTGTAATAGACTAAGGGTTATGGGACAACTATTGTGATTCACTTTTTAGATGTTTAAATGTGAGACGAACTATTAGACTATGTTGTTGTTAAATGTTAAGTGAGAAGCCTATGTAAGCTTCATAAAGAGGGGTCTATGTAAACCCCATATACGATATGCGAGAAATTTAAGTATACTTCGCTATATAGAAAATTTCTAATTCTTCCGCATTTTCATTACCTATGATATGTGATGACAAATTCTAAGGGCTTGTCTAAGTTCTCTTCGAGGACAAAGACGCCGGTTACGCCTAAGGGGTACTTTGAGTGGTAACAATGGTATGAGTTCTAATGAGTCTATATGATTTGTTCTTACCTTATACGCATAGTGTGGGTCTTATTGACTATATGGTGAAGTCTTATTTGCAAGTATGAAGTGTCTATAATTTTCTTGTTGATGTGTGAAGTAAATGGTATGCTTGTGGTCTCTTTATGTGTTTACTAAGTATGTGTGAGGTTATGGTACTTCATATGTACATTGCACTAGTAAACTTAGATTGAGATTGTGAGTAAGTTCTTATAATGGTCTATGTGAAGTGAAGTTAGTATATGTGCCAGTAGAATATGGTTTACTGTAATGGTATTGGGAGTCTTGACTTGAATGTGTCTTATGATGGGCTATGCTTCTATTAAGTTATATGTTGGGTTATGAAGGTGGTATCTATGAGTACCTTGTGGCCTTAAGGTGATGCATTGAACCAAGTATCACTATAGGGTTACATGGGAAGTTAAGGAAATAAAGTAAAATCATCTCACTGTAATTGGATAAAGCTTACTGTAAATGGAAAGGGTTTACTCTGAATGTGCCTAAATTGTAATATATGACTTATGTGATTTTATGACTATTGTATATGCATAACATAATTATGTGAATGATATAATGCTTATTGTTAAAATTTTAATGATGTTTCACAAAAGGCATGATGCATGGTTTCAAAGTAAAATCTTCCTTTTAAGTGCATATTTTTGCATGCTTGTCATACTTAGTGCATTCTTGTACTAAAACCATTCTTCTTTAACTTTTTACAGAAAGTGTAGGTTATGGATGTCACATCCCAAAACCACACCCTAGAAGTAAGGTCACAATCTCGGATTGCAACCGGCGTACTTGACCTCTCGGAGGTCTAATACAAGCCATCTCATATCATTCATCACATATACATAGTGAAAAGTGATGCGGAATTAAAACATTTCACGAAACATATCATAGTCTTTAAAAACTCTTTCATATAAAAGTAATAGGAAATACTAAGTCTCAATCTCATCATCTTAAGACACAAGAGTACTTGGGACACGGCCCATACGAAATAGAAAACATAGTACTATGAAGTCTATTACAATACTTTAATAAGAAACATAAAAGACATATATGCCCTCGAGTCAAATGAGGACATACTTAAACTTCACTTGAACGATCTTCTAATCCAAGTCTTTCTTCCCAAATGCTCCTCACCTACCAACCACTATAGAGATAGAGAAAAGCATGATATTAGTACAACCACATGTACTAAGTATGGCATTATGCATAAAAATCATGAAAACGGACATTTATTGGAAATATGCATCTTTTCATTTAAATATTGAAATATAATCAAAAGGACAACATTTATAAACTTAGAAACACATAAGGAAACATTTAAACCAAATATCATAATTTTTTAACTCACTTTCCAGTAACCTCACTTCACTGTACAGTGAATTCCTTCACTGTTACAGTGAAGTTGCCTTACTTCTTTTAAGACACTTCCTAGCATGTAGTCTTCTCACTAAAGCTATCATAAGGCTCACTTACGTCACACAAAGAGAGACCGCCCATACACCCTCTCTAAATGTGCCCAAACGATCATCAAGACTATCCATAATGAGACACATACACACTTACAATACACCAAACACACAACATGCATAATATGACATCTTCTTTACCAAGGCTATCAAAAGACTTACTTAAGTACTCCTAGAATAGAGCACCCATACACCCTCTTCAAGGTTACCAAAATAATCCTTAAGACTTCCTAAGCTTAGATAATGTCAACCATAACAACCAACTTACCTAACTAGAGTCATTCTAAAGACTTTCATAGATAAGATATGAAGAAAACATCATTTATGCCCTCTTAACACTTTAACTAAGGAATCCTTAAGTCACTCTAGATTAGGTACTCATCCATTCACATGCTTTATATCATTAATTCATTACATTACTTAGTTCATTTAAGATACATTCATCACATAAAGGACATTCAAGTAATGGTTTTGGAGAAGACCTAGGGACTCTTACTAACATCTTCAAAGCCTATTGTGCAATGTATAGATAGCGTCTCATACCACCACCTAAGCCTCATAGAACTTATCTAATGCTAATAGGTATCCCATATGATGAGAATTAGGTATCCCATATGATGAGAATAGGCAAAAACCGACATAGACCATGGTAGAAAAATATGGAATCCGGAGTTCTATCCTACTCCGATGAGGTAGTTCTACTTGACAATGGTAGAACTTGGACACATCCCATGTAGGCACATGGTTAAGGAATATGAAGGGATTCTTTGTATTCTAGCCTCATTATTTAACTAAAACTACTTCCCTTGTCATACTCACTCGGTGCTAGACTTTGTTCTCATAGATTAATTCACATCAAAGTTCATACAAAAGGGTTCCATATCAAGTTCATAACCCAATTACATTTACCCTACCAAAGAGGTACTCTATAGGCTGCCTTCCAATTAAGACAAGACGATCATTATGACTTCCCTAAGGATTTATATGATGCCATTCCAGCCAATCAACCTTAAGTCCATCATTCATTACATGAAGAATACCATTACGGCTTTCGACTTCAAGTTTCATAACCTTACCACTAGGTTCAAGGTTTTACATAAAGGACCCTCTTATCATCATTCAAGAACTCACATCATTCATTCATTCAAGACTAAGACGCTTTACCTTCCTATGTCAAGACATCACATATTCATATTCATACATGCATCAAGTAAGGGACACAAGTCTACGTAAACAAGACAAAACATACTTCACTTTAGCACATATAGCATATCATTCTTTAGACACTTAGGAATGATCCTTATCAACATTATGTCAACCTATTCATTACTTTAACTTCATAAATATACCATTATTGACTCATGTAGCCAAGTTAGGAACAACCATGTATTAACTCTAAGACTACACACTTAACAAATAGTCATATCATAACATGATTACCTAAATAACATCAATAGAATAGCACATACTTTCACATTACTTCACCCATAGTTAGATATGATCATACATCACATAATCAACTACACAAATCATCACATTACTTCAAGTAGTGCCGACATGTCCATGATCATCAATATACTTAAAATAACGCCGATAAGGCCACATCAATTTACATAACACCACCACCATAAGTGGACCAAACCAATAAAAACATAATGGAAGTCTAATTAACATTAAATAAAGTAAAATAGGGCAGCGTACCACTACTTCATCCTCAACATTTCATGCCAATGCCAAATCATCCAATTCAATATCATAAGACCCTTACCCATGGCCATGAACATCAATTCAATGCATAAACTATAATACTCAATGAAATCTAAGTCTATTCAATATAGATTTATCAATATAAGACCAATTAGACATCAATTTAATACAATTCTTACATCATTAGAAAGCCCATAAGAAACTACACATTTATTCATAAGTATTAGACCAATATTAATTAACCCATAAATTAGTCAAAAACTAGGGTTCATCAATTACATGGGTTCATAGGTCAATTGAGTTAAAACCATCTTAATAACCTAAATTCAATCACTAAACAATGATTAAAAAACCTGTAATGCAAGAACCCATGATAGATCATGAAATAGGCCAATTCAACTTTTGATAACTTTAGAAAACATCTTCGAAAGTTGGGCTCCATGATGAAATGAGTTTCAAGGATCAAAAATCATACCTCAATTAAGATAATACTTCAATTTGATGAAGAATCACCACTAAAATCTCCAATCCAAGCTCTTCCTTGAGTTTTGTCTTCAATGGAGTCTTAGGGAATTTCTATGGGATTTTGGGGTTCTGATTTTGAAGAATGAAATCTTCTAAGTGTTAAAGACTTATAAACACATTTAAAATACCCAAAAAACCCTAAGGGAACCGCGAATACTCTTATTTTGAAGTGGGGAGAATATACAAGTTCACCCCTCAACTTGGCAATGAACTGCACGCATGATCAGACCCATCGACGGTTGCCCATCGACTTTCCGTCCCTTCACCAACGGACCGTCGTGCTGGTCCATGGTCTGGGAGTGAGACTTTTCTAAGTCTTCCTCCTTCCCTAAGTCACAATTGACGGAGCACCACCCACGGGGCATCGATTGACTACCGTGGTTTGGGCTGTCTTGGGCATCTTCGACACCAATTTTGGGTCCTTCCTGAAGGACCCTTGGATGGTCTTTGGGGATATTTTCCCAGACATTTCAAACCCAAACATTACCGTATACAAGTTTAGGACCTCTAACATGAATTTCACTCAAAAAGAACACGTAAAACTCAACGAAACATGCCTAGACACATAAGGTCATTTCAAGACACATCTTCTGAACGTCATGAACGTTCTTGAACGTTTGGCCTCCAAACTTCTCGAAAATTGACACACTTCCTATATACACCATATTAACTCATTTAAGAACCATAAAACCACATTTATCACATATAAACACATAGAACCACATATTAGGCACTTAGGTGACTTAGTCGTCGAACGTCTTGGTTATCCCTTGACGTTTGACTTCCAATGCACCTAATTTCTTAGCTACTGCCACTATACCACTTAATAGAAATATTTAGTACCTTTGACAATTATGAACACAATGTTATGCTCTATTTCACCTATGTCATTTTCAGGATCTTACAATGGATGCTAAAAGGATGTCTCTATGGTGAAGGGCTTGATATGTGTTTCCCAAGGTCAAAGAAGGGAATCCTTAAGATTCAAGAATGTACTATGTCAAGTTTATGTTAAAGTCATGTGATAGTTTAGTTATGTATTATGTTATAAGGGTCGTGTCCCTAATGTACTTTATTCATGTTGAGTCTAAGATGACAAAGAGACTTAGAGTGTAACTATGTACTTATGATATTGAATATATAATGGAAGTGACGGTTCTAGCAAATGAGTGCTATGAAAATTTTAAATTTTCTGCTAAGTTTACCTATGACAATGCGATGAATGATAACTATGGGCATGTATAAGACCTCCTAGAGGTCAAGTACGCCATGTTACTTCTAGGGGGTGCTCCCCGGTTGTGAAAAACGTGGTACCAAAGCATGAGGTTTATAAAAGTGGATTTAGGGTCGAAAGTCTCATATTGCCATGTCTAGTAGAGTCTCGTTCATCCGCGGTGAGTCGCGACACATCAATGAGCGAGGCTATATCACGATAGAGTTTCCCTTCTTCATCAATCTCATGTCGTGCAATAGAACTTAACTCTATAAGATCTCTCTCATATGTTTTCTTGTCCTGTGATCTTTTAGATGTGATTGCTTGGATGAGATGGTATCTCTATGCTTGAGGGATAAAATGTGAGTTTTGATGTTTATCTTGGTTTTATGGTTTCATGAGTATGTGTGAAGGTGAATTTTAGCATGCTTGGATGTTGTCATGCCATTTATGGCTAAATATGTGATTCATGAGGTATGACATGTTATATGAAGAGTTATGCTATGATATGGTTAAAGCTTGTTAAAGAAGTTGTTATAGTGTATTTGAGCTTCCTTTTGGAGTAATGAGTTGCTTTATGAGTATGCATGATTGTAGTATAATGTTATGGTTTGAGTTGGAAATGCTTTGGAAGGAATGTGTTAAATGGTAAGGATGCATGTTGCCTTTGTATATGTTTAATGATTCAATGTTGCCCTTTGTACATGTGTAATGTCTCATTGTTGCCTTGTACGGATTGGAGTACTTTGTATTGAATTGATCCTATAAGTAAGGTACTGTGCTTACCTTGTACAGTGATAATGTGGTTTGGAAAGACGTAAAAGTTACCTTACCGTAGTGTTTAAAGAAAAATAAAGAGGTCTTATGGCTATGTATCCTCTATTGTTTCCCCTAAGGTTTTATGACCCTTGGTATTCATGGTATAGTTGAGACCTTATGTGGTTGGGTAGTATGACCTAACTCGAATGTTATGGATTCCATTTAGCTATTGAAGTTAGAGGAATGATGATGTTTGAGGTATTATTTCTTCATGTATGACTTGGTAGGCTCCTCGATGTGAGATTACGAGTAAGAACCCTCAATGATGTCTAGTCTTCAAGAGTAAAGAGTATGAAAGGTTTGTTTAGACTTGCCTCGACCTTTGTGTTTAAGGGTATGATGTGACACCCCAAGTGGGGGATAGTGTGCCTAAGTTGTAAGATTTTATGTGCCCTTGATGTCCCTATGTTGAGTTACTGTAAACCCTTTTATGTTGGGAATCACCTTTAGGTGATGATGATGAAGGTTGATAAGCTAAGATCCTCTTGGGGTTGGGTTAACTTGCTCTTAAATGACTTTACCCTAAGTGGGGGATGGTGATGTGAGTAGTAAGGTGATAGATATTCCTATCTTGTCCTTCCATTCTTACTTGAGTTTAAAACTAAAGAGTTTCTAATAGCTTGTTCATGATATGAGTCTTGCTTAGAAGTATGTGTTGCATATTCTCCATATGTTAAGTATTTCATAGTTTACATTATGTTAAGCATGTTTTGAAGATTCAAAATTGCATGAAAAAGGATTTGTGATCAAATTGATATTTTCTCTTGTTGATTATTCATCTTGATTTGTTAATTGTGCATGTAACTCAATGAGAAGATGTAAGAAGCATGTTTGATGGCACATTTATGTGTTGTATTTTAAGCCATTAATGAAAAATGGAGTCTCCTTAAAATGAAAAATAATGAGTCTGTTCATAATTATGTGACTTTTATGATTTGGGAAGTTTGAATGTAGGCTCATTCTTGAGGAGTGAAGGTATGTTTAACCAATTTCCTTGTGTGTGGCTATAAATTGTAAGAATTTCCGTATATAATGCATGTTTATAAAAGTTATGGTCATGCTAAAAATTGAAAATATGTGAAATGACTTCCTATTGTTGTAACGTGTGTGGTATGACTTACCATCTTGACTTCACTAGGAAGAAAGTTTGAGTATGCTTTGGTTTAAAGGTTGAGAACTTCTCATTTAAAATAAATTGACCTTTGTGCCTTGATTGGGTGTGAACTCATGATACTTGTAAGTGTGTTTAGGAGAAGGACATTCCTCCCTGAACATAACTAAGCATAGTATGGTTGAGTATGGCCCTCATGGAATTATGCCTAACTAATAAAAATCAATTGTTAACCTTTTTGACTCATGTATAGGTGCATTGTAGTATGATTGCCTATTTGCTTCTTGAGTGACTTAAATGTTGTTGCATAATGAACTCCTAATAAAATGAAATGTAAAGACCGTGTTATAATTAGGAGAAGGATGTTCCTCCTATGAACATGACAAGAATTTATGTGTTTGATGCATTAAAGAGTGAGTGAATAAAGGTTTGGCTTGCTTGTGTTGCATTGATTGCTAAATTGTTTTAAGTTTGTGTTCCTTGTAAGTTTGGTGTATTGCCTTCTATGTAAAAATGTTATGAATGTTGTGAGTTGCTCTATGAGTTATTGCAGTCCTTGATGTGTTTAAACATGTTCCAAGTGTCATTCGAGGATGAATGTTCCCAAGTGGGGGATATTGTAAGACCCCCAGAATGAATTAAGGTGTTTAAAGCCTTAATGGTTCCTTATAAGCTTGTTAACATGTTAATTAAGTGTTTTAAAGCATGTATGATTGATTTGATGTCATTTGGAAGTCAAACGTCCAACAACATCCAAGACATTCGAAAGTTAGCCCTTGGATGTACTTGAGTGTGCCTAGCATGTTTTGATGTGTTGCGAGTGTTGTTTGATGCTAAAACTGGTATGGAAGGTTCCCAACATGTTAATGAGTATATACGTTGGAAACGTTTGGGTACGATGTAATACTCCAAAAGTCTAAAGCCTAATCTAGAGCCTAACATGAGAGTCTAAGAGTTGTAACATTGTTTGTAAGTCAATTATAAGGTATACAAGTCATCTAGGAAGTTTTAGAATCAAAACTTTAAGGAACGTCCATGACGTCTGCAAACTAGTACAAGAGGTGCTAGTGTGCCTTAGCCTATTTGACTAAGTTTTAAGAGTTGGAAAATGATGAATTTTTTTGGTAAGGTGTATAACATGTATTATAGTTAGTTTATATTCGAAAAGTCTAGGTACGACTCCCCAAAGAACAACTAAGGGCCCTTGAGGAGGACCCTTGCAATATGGCAAAAGCTGCCAAAAGGTAATGTCCATCGACGAGTTGCAGGCGAAGAGCCGTTGGTGAATCGATAGGGCTT
This sequence comes from Solanum sitiens, assembly GCA_016801875.1. Classification (NCBI taxonomy): domain Eukaryota; kingdom Viridiplantae; phylum Streptophyta; class Magnoliopsida; order Solanales; family Solanaceae; genus Solanum; species Solanum sitiens. The sequence continues at coordinate 269,099 of JABWTJ010000102.1, forward strand.
CGATGCCTTCTTCGATGAGGACTTAGCCAATTTTGTGAAGGGGTCATTTTTGCAAATCTCTGACCAAAACTATGGACAAGCAGCACGGAGGCCACAATGCCTGGCGACTGACCTACGGCCTGTCAGTCGGGGTATCGTAGGTCAGGTCTATGTTTGTCTGTGTTGTTTTAATTAATTCATTTAATTAGTTAATAGGTTATTTAGTTAATTAGGGGTTAAGGGAGATTCAATTAAGTTAATTAAGGACCTCTATATAAAGACTTAGCCTAATTAAACTAGACCTAACTCTCATAATTTACCAAAATCAAATTGCTCCTCCCAAAGAAACTCCATAGAAGACCAAGCAAAGAAGGGTTCTAGGTGTGCAAATGATCAAGTTTTCCATCAAACTTCATCAATTAGTGATGTATGGGATTCCTTTCACATTTGGGATCTCATTACCCAAAGGGTTCCTCCTAATTGATTTAAAAAATATGAAATTCAAGTGGGTTTAACTCCAATACGAAATTGATCTTGTGTATTTCTTTGTTTATGATTCCTTTTGGTTATTATGAGTAGATTAACATTTATTATGAATCAATTAGACTACTTCTTGATGCATTGACCTAGTTTGTGGAAAGATGACCTTTTCCCCTTAACCCTAAGTTATGATCTTGAATTGAATTATGTAGTATTGATACAATTGGCTTGGTTAATGTGTGAGTTACTATTATATGTTGTTATTATGCCAATTTATGAGTAGATTGTGATATATTATAATCCAATTATACTAGTTCTTGATTAATTGACCTAGGTTGTGAAGTAGATCATGAACTTGACTTAAGTCTCTAATCCTAGGTTATGAATTAGTGGTGAATTGATGGGTAGTGATTCAATTGACTTCATTATTATTTTGGTCACTATTGTGTGATGACATTACACCCATTCTTGGGTTGAAATGAATGGTTGATGGTAAGACCTTGATGATGGCTTGTGAAGGAGATTGGGTTAAGTCTTGTGATCTCAATTCCTTACTTCAATTATGCTTACTTGTGTTTAAGTGGTGATGTTCTATTGAAGTATACCTTATGTTAAGATTGGTAGGGTTGGTATGATGTTGAATTTGAATATCTTGACCTATGGTTTGTGAGTCGTTGTCTAAGATGTAAATGTTATAAGGATGGTGATATCTTACCAATGTGCCTTATTATGATGTGACTATGTAAATGTGTTAACCTCACATGTATGAATTGTAATGAAAGGATAATACTCAAGTAATTCCTATTGATCTATGATGATGATTATATAAGGGATAGTCCCTATAACCTACATTAAGCTATGATGGTTAATAAAGGCATTAACACATTTCAAAAGGTACTCTAGATTAGCATCAAGTGAACTAGAGTGAGGAGTGTCCCTTCCCACATAAGAGGTAGGATCACTAATGTACTCATGAGATGGGAGACTATAATTCATGTTGCATAAAAAGGGGCCCAACTACATCTCCTAGTTCTTGAACTATGTTGCCCCCATAAGAATACTAGCAAGTGGATCCACGTAGAAGCTATGTTCATATTTTGGTACTAGCTTGGCAAGTAGTCCGCCTTCTTTCAGTGTAGGATTCCATGACACTGGATTCCACATTAGCTCATGTGGTCAATGTTGTTTAAGGCAAGATATTACCAAAGGTAAAATGAAGTAATGAATGAACTCTAACTAGGGTGATCTAAGGGGTTTAGCTTAGTCTAGGTAGGGGTATGTAACTCTACCTATACATTGCACTAGTTAGACTTGAGGGAAGTCTTAAAAGGATGTTCTTATAAATGTATATGCTTATAAATGTGAATGATATGTATACGATAATCTGACATGTTAATGACACTATGTGATGTTGGTTTCACTTATGAATATGTGTTTGGTCTTAATTGCTAAAGTATGATGATGTTGACTTTTAACGATATAGTATGTGCAGTTGGGCATTGCTTATGGTTCTTGTTGGCTTTACTTGGTTAACTGAGGTTATGGGGCCTTACTTAGCTATTGCACTAGTGGACATAATGAAGGTTCATGAGTAATGATCTTGCTTTGGTTATGATGTTATGAACTCTTATACATGCTTGTTGATATTATAACTTGATGATAGAGTTGTCTTGATTATGAGCTCAATTATGTTGATATGCATGTTGACTTGATAGACTTAGTATAGATTTTACTATTGAGTTGTATTGGTTCTTGAATGTGTGTAAGGCTTTTCAAAGTGACTTTGCATGCTTTTTAATAAGTGTCCCTTTTAGCATGATTTCTATGTTGTGTGTGCATATAGTCCTATACTTAGTAGAAGTGATGTGCTAATCCAATTTCTCCCTTTGTCCCAAACATTTTAGGATCCGGTCGTTGAAGGGCGTGTGACGACTTTTGAAGGAAGACTTGGATTCTCATTCTCCAAGTTGGGCAGGTCCTCACTATTCCGAGGTCAATGCCATTTTCTAGCATCGGATATTGATTCGTCTTAAAGACAATATGTTCATTTCCTTTAATTTGAGTACTAAAGATTGTATAGTCTGCATGTGGATATATATATATATATATATATATATATATATATATATATATATATATATGTGCAATAAAAATAGAATACTATGCAATCTTATTGTATGAAGGGTCCATGTATACTCGATATAAATATATTATGTGTATTCGAGAGGTCTATGTAAACCTCATGATAGATAAAAGAAAAGTTTTAAATTTTCTGCATTTTTAACCTATGAATGTAATGATGTAAGTTAAGAGGCTAGTTTTAGTCCCCTCCGAGGATGATGACCCCGGTTACTTCTAGGGGGTTCTCCGCGGATGTGACATACGACTCCCCAAGGGCCTCGCAAAAGGCCCTCAAGGAGGACCCAAAGTCTGCCTAGACACTATCTTTGCAGTGTCTACCTACGCCTAGCAAATGACGGCCTGTAGGTATGGTAACGCCCCGTCGATGGATGGGCGTCATTCCATACTTAGCCTAGGAGCCAAAGAAACCAATGCCAAGACCATACCCAGATGACGACCTGCAGAACGGCCCATCGATGGGCCTACGGGGCGTAGGTTGCTCTGTCGATGCAGCCTGCAATCCCACTGTCAGGCGCACTGTTATACTAAGGGGTGAATGGGAAATTCACCCCACGTCCTAACATGACCCTAGGCGGTTAATTTAGCAATTTGTTTGGTATCCTAAGTTATTTAAAAATATCAAAACCCTAAACCCAATCGATATTTAAAAATTAGACTTCCCTGTCCAAAAGAAACCTCTCTAGAAACCTCCATTGGAGATGAAGCTCAAGAACAACTTGGAGCTTTGATTCCCATGGATTCTTCATGAAGATTTCGTGCTTCTCTCCTACAATGAGGTATGGTAATCCTTCATCTTTAGATAACCTTCCAACTAAAGATGTCTTACCAATGTTTTCAATGAAAGATCATGATCAACTTGCTTATCTTTCAATCTAGACATGGGTTCTTTAAAAAACAATTCAAAAGCATGATTAGGATTAATTGATTATTGTATACTTATTTTCATGTTAAATTTAATTTAATTTAAGCATCAACCCATGTTCCCTCCAATTCTCAAATTAGACTATGTTATGGGCATTGTGATCTTGATTATGTGTTAATTAGGCAAAAAATAACTACTCCGATCAGCCCATCCACACCTATTATGATGATATAGAACCCGGGACATTCAAAGACAGGAATCACCTCTTGGATTCCTTTCATTCGCTCATGCTCCCATCTCTAAATATCCCTGCTAGTCCTAAAGAAGAAGGAGGAGTAGGAGGAGTCAGTTTTCTTTGAAGATTGGGTAGGCCTAAGCACCACACTACACGTATAGACTAGTATCCTTTGATTCATAAACCAACCGGAGAAAGAACTGAACAGAGTCTTCAGTCTATGAGGCTTCCTCGGTCAATCAGAACAATTTCCTGGGGAAAAGGGCCCTTTTCTCAAAAAGAGACGTGTCTTGCACTCTGTCCGAACGAAGGGCTTCCTCGATTTTCAATTCCGAATTGAATTGTGATTCTAGTATGTTGAATTAGCTATTGCTACAGTTTTATATTCAAATTGATGTTTAGTTGTTGATGAGTGATCTATGTGGAGCAAGGTTTGAAGATTTTGTATGATTGACCTATGTTCTTCTATCCTCTATACAGTGATAATGCAATGTACATAATGTGATCTTAATTCTTGTGTAGATAAAGCATGATTTCGTTTATGTTGTGTTATCTTTAGCCACTATCCTATACTTGACTTATTGATGAATTATGAGGATTGATCAATGTTGATCAAAGGTTGATGAATTGGTAAGATTGCTCTATTCCTCTACTTTTCAATAGAATTGCTAGATTATTGACCTTTTATAGTATTGTGTTGTATGGCCCACTTATGGTGGTGCTGTTTACTTCTTGTCAATGTATATGTGAGATGATCATGGACTTGAAGGCAATTGTATTTTGAATGAGTGGCGGTGATAATCATCCAATGTCAAGCATATGTGTAGTATTCCATTCTAGCTATGATCTAGGTTATGTTACTAATGTTATAAGCATGTGAATGACTATGTTAGGGTTAGGTATAGCTGCTGCCTTTGATGATGTGATATTGGTAAATGAACATTACCTAGGTACCCCTATATGAATGTGTGATTAGCTAAGGTTAGGAGTTTTGAATGTAATGTGAAGTCATTCTTGTCTCCTATGCTACAATGTGTTGTGTGGTCTATGCTTGAATGTGCATTCTGATCTTAAGAGGGTGGCTGCCTCAATGTATTGTTGATATCCTATGTATGACCATGTTGACCAAAGTACACACACTTACACCTCATGCATGCCTACAATTAGTAGAGGTTCATGGTGTCTAATTGAAGAGTATTCTCATATGCACTTCTCTCGAATACTATGCATGTATTGTATACATCTATGAGGTATGATATGTGTCCCTAATGTAGGATTACTTGATAGGGGTACTAGTATGGATAAGGGTATGGGACCTTGTGTATGCATTGCACATATGTGCTTTGATAGGATAGTTCCTAGGTTTGTTATCTACGTACATGATTATAAATGTATGATTAACGTATGAATATGTCTTATATGATATGATGAAGTATGAATATGCATAGTGTCTAAATGTGTTTGTATGAAAGGATTGATTATATAATACACCTATACTCTTATGCATGAATGAAGTACAAGTATGAACATGTCTGGGCTAAGGGTGTTTATGTGAAAGGTTTACTCACATATATGTATACACACACATAAAAACATGTCTATGATGCTTGTATGATGATCTAGTCAATAAAGGGGCTCTTGAAAGGTGTTCTCAAGGGCATCCTAAACTAAATGGTACTTGAATATTCTATGTCCATGTGAATGGATTTCTCACATGATTTAGGTTAATGAACTCCATCTATGTTCTATAAGCTAAGCATATAAGGAGTCAATCTCCTAAAACCTAATTTTATAAAGTAATGTTAATAAAGTCTTTCAATAAAGGGAACTTAGCTTAGCACCGAGTGAACTTAGATGAGAGGTGCCCCTTCCAAATGTGGGAAGGCTTGTTCACCATAGTCCTCACGAGGTGGATAACTAAAATTACCCATTTTGCATAAAGAGTGTTTACATATATGCCTCCAAGTTCCATAAACTATGCTTGCCCCATAGGATCTAGGAAGTGATATCACGTAATATGCTAGCATGATGTTAATGTTGTACTTTGGCAAAGTGGAGAACCTTTCCTTCGTGTATGGTTCTACAACACCAAATTCAATGTTTATAACCCATGGCCTTAGTGTCGGTTTAGACTATAGTTTCGCTAATGTAAAATGGACAATGGAAGTAAAGTAAGGACCCTAACTAGGATAACATAAGGAAAGTTGCTTAGTGTAGGAGGGGTATGGGACTTCACCTATGCATTGCACAAGTAGCTCTTGAAGAGTGTTCTAGGAAGGTGTTCTAATGTATATGATTATGTTTATGTCCTTATGCATTATAGTCTTGTCTACTTGTTATGATGAAATGCATGGTATGAGTCTGAATGAGTCTATATGATGTGTTCTTACCTTATATGCATAGTTTGGGTCTTATTTACTATATTATGAAGTCTTATAATGGTCTATGTGAAGTGAAGTTAGCATATGTGCAAGTTGAATATGGTTTACTATAATGGTATTGGGAGTCTTGACTTCAATGTGTCTTATGATGGGCTATACTTCTATGAAGTTATGTGTTGGGTTATGAAGGTGGTATGTATGAGTACCTTGTGGCCTTAAGGTGATGCATTGCACAAAGTATCACTAGAGTATTACTTAGGTGTCTATCAAAAAAGGGAACTTAGCTTAGCACCGAGTGAACTTAGATGAGGGGTGCCCCTTCAAAATGTGGAAAGGCTTGTTCACCATAGTCCTCACGAGGTGGATAACTAAAATGACCTATTTCGCATAAAGAGGGTTTCCATATATGCCTCTAACTTCCATAAACTATGCTTGCCCCAGAGGATCTAGCAAGTGATATCACGTAATATGCTAGCATGATGTTAATGTTGTACTTTGGCAAAGTGGAGAACCTTTCCTTGGTGTATGGTTCTACAACACCAAATTCAATGTTTATAACCCATGGCCTTAGTGTCGGTTTAGACTATAGTTTCCCTAATGTAAAATGGACAATGGAAGTAAAGTAAGGACCCTAACTAGGATAACATAAGGAAAGTTGCTTAGTGTAGGAGGGGTATGGGACTTCACCAATGCATTGCACAAGTAGCTCTTGAAGAGTGTTCTAGGAAGGTGTTCTAATGTATATGATTATGTTTATATCCTTATGCATTGTAGTCTTGTCTACTTGTTATGATGAAATGCATGGTATGAGTCTTAATGAATCTATATGATGTGTTCTTACCTTATATGCATAGTGTGGGTCTTATTTACTATATTATGAAGTCTTATAATGGTCTATGTGAAGTGAAGTTAGCATATGCGCAAGTTGAATATGGTTTACTATAATGGTATTGGGAGTCTTGACTTCAATGTGTATTATGATGGGCTATACTTCTATGAAGTTATGTGTTGGGTTATGAAGGTGGTATGTATGAGTACCTTGTGGCCTTAAGGTTATGCATTACACAAAGTATCACTAGAGGATTACTTAGGTAGTTAAGGAAATAAAGTAAAATGATCTCACTGTAATTGGATAAAGCTTACTGTAAATGGAAAGGGCTTACTGTGAATGTGCCTAAAATGTAATTTATGACTAATGTGATGTTATGACTATTGTATATGCCTAAAATAAGTGTGTGAATGATTTAATGTTTATTGTATCAAGTTTTATGAAGTTTTCACAGAAGGCATGATGCATGGTTTCAAAGTAAAATGTCCCTTTTAAATGCATGTTTTTGCATGCTTGCCATACTTAGTGCATTCTTGTACTAACACCATTCTTCTTTAAATTTTTACACAAAGTGTAGGTTATGGATGCTTAAAGGATTTCTCTATGGTGAAGGGCTTGATATGTGTTTCCCAAGCTCAAAGAAAAGAATCCTTAAGATTCAAGGATGTCATATGTCAAGTTTATGTTAAAGTCATGAAGTAGTTTAGTTATGTATTATGTTATAAGGGTCGTATCCCTAATTTACTCTAATGATGTTGAGTCTAATATGGTAAAGAGACTTAGAGTCTAACTATGTACTTATGATATTTTATATATAATGAAAGTTACGTTTCTAACATATGATGTGCTATGAATGTTTTAAAATTTCCGCTAAATTTACCTATGATAATGCGAATGAATGATAACTGTCACAACCCAAAAGCATACCCTAGAAGTTAGGATATAATCTTTGATTGTAACCGGCGGCGTCGACCCCTCGGAGGTCTAAGACAAGCCTCTCATATCATTCATTGCATTGGCATAGTAAATTTAGCGGAAAATTTAAAACTTTTCATAGCACATCATATTCAAGAAACATCCCATCATATATATATAAAACATAAGTCATAGTACATATTTAGACTCTAAGTCTCTTTGCCATCATAGACTCAATAAATTTAGAATACATTAGGGACACGGCCCATACGACACATTACATAACTATACAATATTTAAAGACTTTACATTAAAGACATTAGTAGGACATCCTTGAACTTAAGGATTCCTTTCCTTGAGCTTGGGAAATCACCTATCAAGCTCCTCAATCATAGATCTCCTTTAAACATTCCATAACCTACACTTTGTGTAAAAAGTAAAGAAGAATGGGATTAGCACAAGAATGTACTAAGTATGGCAACCATGCAAAAACATGCATTTAAAAGGGACATTTTCTTTGAAATCATACTTCATGCCATTTTGAGTAAATCATCATAAAACCTTTATCAATAGCATTTATATCATCCACATACTTCATAGAAACACAATCAAAGGCCAAACATCATAGAAAAGCACATATAGAATTTAATCCCCATTTGAGGTCACTTTACAGTGAACTCCTTAACATTAACTCTTTCTTTTAATTCATTTGCTTACTAAGTAATCCTTTAGGGATACTTGGTGCAATGCATCACCTTAGGAACATAAGAGAATACCATACATAGCATCTACACAAGACACCACCTGCCATCATAGAAGTATAGTACAATATAATCATAGTCAAACCAAGACTACAATATCATACTACATACATAATCATATCTATTGAGGTACCTTCCTAAGACTTCCTAAGGAGTCACTTGTGCAATGTCTAGATAGGTTCATTACTTCCACCTATTCTAAGTAACTTACCTTAAGTCCTCCTAGTTAGTATTCTATTCAATTACTTCCATTGTCCATTTTACCTTTAGGGAAACCATAACCTTAACAGACATAGACCATGGATGCTAATCATGGAATCCGGTGTCATAAAACCTTACACCGATGGAAGGTGGAGCTACCGGCCAAAGTAGAACCGAACATGACATAGCTATCTAGGTGGATATCCACTAGCTAGTATCCTATGGTGGCAACATAGTTTATGGAACTTGGGGAATTCATTGAAATATCAACTCTACACCCTATGTTGGGTCATGAGGCTATGGACCCCGTGAGGACCGTAATGAATCCTACCTTTCTTATGTAAGAATGTGTCACCCCTCACATGAGGACCGTAGTGAACCCTACCTCTCCTATGTTAGAAAGTGTCACTCCCTCATCTACAAGTTCACTCGGTGCTAGGTAAAGTTCCCTTTATTGAAAAGCCTTTATTACGTTTGTTTATAAGAACATAAGATTAGGATATTCATTACTCATATGCTTATAGCATATTCAAGCACCTATCTAGATTGGGAGTATTCTTGGGCACCCCTAGTAAGGCCCCTCTCACTAACTAGATCATCCATGTGTGTGAGTGTATACTTAGATGTGAGCAAACCTTTCACATAACACATAAGGTCACACATATTCATATATCAATGCATAAGTCTATAGGCATAATTATATGAGCAATACTTTCATATAAACCTACTAAGACACTATACGCATTCATACTTCATTATATCATATTCATAACATATTCATATAATCATCCTTCATATGCATAAGAACCAAACCTAGGAACTATCCTATCAAGATACACATGTGCAATGCATAGACAAGGTCCCATACCCTTGCCCATATAATTACACCGATCAAGTCATCCTAGTAAGGGAATACAAATCATACATTCATAAACATCACCTTAATATGCATAGTAGTAGACACTAGTGAATATGAGAACTACCTTTCATTTAGACACTATGACTTATACTACTTGTAATATGCATGTAAGTGAGAGTGTGTGTACATTGACCAACATGATCACATAATGACTATAAATAACTTCTAAAGTCAGCCACCCTATTAGACCACATTACACTTCCAAGCACATAACACACAACACATGATAGCATAGGAGACAAGATAATATATACCTTATAATCAAGACTCCTAACTTTAGCTATTCACACTTTCATATAAGGGGTACATACGCATGGGGTTATTACCATCTTAACACATCAATGGCAGTACCTATACTTTACCCTAACATGGTTATACACATGCTCATGAAATAGCCACACAACCTAATCCACAACTAGAATAGGAAAGTAAACATAATCTTCTCATAGTATCATCTTAAGCACATGTTCATAAGTTCATCAATATGCCTTCAAGGCCATGGTCAACACATATATAATGACAATAAAGTAAACACCGCCTCCATAACTGGACCATACCACACAATGCCATACAAGGCTTCATCAACATTACTATAAAGGAATAGAGAAATAGAAGCGTAAAGAAAATAAGCATTCTTACCCAATTCTCACCCTTTGATCATCATTGATCAATACACCTTATTCATCAATAAAACACATATATGGCAGTAGCTAAATGTACTTTAAACATATAAGAAACCATGTACAAGTCACTACATGATTATACCATAATATATATGTCACATACTAGGAAAGTAGAAGAACATACATCGTTAATCAATTTCATTTATATGGATTATAGGTCATATTTCATGAATCATATCACCCTAAGGAAGTAGTTAATGAAATCATAATCTAGATGAGACAGTACTACAATTTGCCATTAAGGTCGATACAAGCATACTTCATATAGGGAGTTCATGGAACGTAAGTTCACATAGATTAATCATATTCAACCTATAATGAATTGACCCATATTGTATTAATTACATATAATTCATCCTCATATTTCATTATAGGCAGCAACTATAGACATTAACCATAATCAATTCTTATAGCGACTAACCTAACGTCAAGATCACAAGTTACAACTTCATAGACAAGAAGAACCTAGATTAATTCAAACCAAGCCTTCTCTACTTTGGTCATACATGATTTATATCCACAATTCAACCATGGTATTAACCTAAAACAGTAGCTACAAGAACCACAACTTAATCGAAATTCACTTTAGATCACAAGAAAACCAATGTTACAGTGAACTATAGAAAACTAGGCTAAACATGCTCAAATCTTCATACATTGATCCTCATGGATAATTCAACATCAATTCAACATAAATTCATGTAAATAACAGTATATACAATCAATTCAACGTAAGGGAATCATAATTCAATCGATAACAAGTCGAGATCACAAAGCCCATGCAACAGTTAAACCAATTTTGGAAGGAACATGGGTTCATCATGCAATTGGAGTGAAATCACATTCAAATCACTGTATTAACTTCAATTCATCATGATTTAATCATTAAAAACGTTTTGAGAAAGAACCCATGGCTAGATTGGAGAAGAAGAACTTTGATCATAAACTTTTTTTGAAAACATTGAGAAGAACTCTCCAAGTGAAAGGTTACTTAGAGATGAAGGATCACCATACCTTTATATACAAGAAAACCTATAAAACTTCATGATTCATCCGTAGAAAATCCATCTCCAAGCATCTCTTGAGCTTCACCAACAATGGTGGTTTTAGAGAGAACATTTTTGGAGGGAAAGGCTTTAAACATGTGAGAGGATTTGGGAATGGGTTGATCACGTTTTTAAAGACTTATATACACCTAAAATTAACTATATAAACCCTTAATAATCAATTTAGGACATGGGGTGAATTTCCGATTCACCCCTTTAAGTGGCAGCATGCAGTAGCCAACCTGCAGGCCATCCGCGACGAGGAGCTCGACGAGGCGTCATGGCCATGACGGGCCGTGGCAGCCTCCGTCGCCCATGCCTTAGCCAAACTCTTGGCTCAAGACCTTCCCAAGGAAATCACCCTTCGACGATACATTCTTGATGGTCCGTTGGTGGCCTAACGATCCGTCATTGGGTCCGTCAAGGGACACTGCCCAGGCAGTGTCTTAGGCAGCCTTGGGTCCTTCTTGTGGGGCCCTTAGAATTCGTACCCGGACGTTTCCAACGCGATTACAAACCTTGACATGTTATAGACCTACCAGATAAGTTTCATCCAAAACAAACACCTACAAGACGTCCAAACAGCCTTGACCCCAACACGACATATGATGAACGTCTTAGGGGCTATCTTTCGAACGCCTTGGACGTTCTTGGGCGTTTGACCTCCAAACTTCACGAAACTTCATACAATAACATTAAACATCATTATAAACCATTTCAAGACTTATTAGACTCAGTTCATACGATTTAAGCATGTATACACACATAAGGCACATAAGAGACTATTCGTCGAACTTCTTGGACGTCCCTTGACGTCCAATTTCCAAATAACTTCAAACTTTACACACTGCCTATATATAACATAATAAGGCATTTTAGGACCTTATTACATTAAGACGAACATGTTAGGCTCTAGACACCTTATCTCATTTTCGAGGTCTTACAATATCCCCCATTTGGGAACATTCATCCTCGAATGACACTTAGGACTCTTTAATCACGTCAAGGACTTCAATGCACATAAGAGCAGTTAATAACATTTAAAATATCATCAAATCATTTTAGCACTCGATGCACAAAAGCAAGCAAAACCATTACTCACTCACTCTTTAATGCTTCAAACACAAAAGTTCTTTTTCATGTTCATGGGAGAACATCCTTATCCTAATCATAACAAGATCATTACGCCTTAATTCATTACAAGAAAAAACCTTGGAAAGCTACTCATAGGCAGATCATAACTCACACTCAAAGTTAATTAGGCACTCATACTTCAATGCATATATGCTTGAGTTAGTTGAATCACAAAGATCTTCATTAGTTAGACCTAGTACCATGAAGGTCATACTCAATCATACCATGCTTAGTGGTGTACATGGAGGAATATCTTACTCCCCAACACATTACATGCATCATGAGTTCACACCTTAGCAAAGTACAAGATCAATTTCTTTAAAAATGAGAAATCTCAACTTTCAAGCCAAGACATGCATATATGTTTCTTCCTAGTGAAATCTAAATGGTAAGTCACACTAAGTACATCACAACAAAAATAGGAAGTCATTCCACAAATCTCTTTTATTAACTTATCACTCACCCTTATAGTAATCCTCATTTTGGAAAAATAGCACACACCATAGGCACACACATATACACTTGGCAAAACATGTTTTCATCGTTTAAAATGAGCCTACAATTTTGTATTACAAATCATCAAATCACTAAATTTTCAAGAGATTCGACATATTTCATTGTAAAAGAGACTCAACTCCCATTACAAGGCTAAACAATTTAACGACTATCACCAAGTTCCTTGTCTTACCTCATGAGGTCAACTTCACAATTAGCACATTAAAATGCAAGTCAACAAGAGAAAACATGGATCTTATCAACAATTTCTTTTCATGCTCTTTGGAAAATTCACCATGTCTCTAAGATGATGTCAATCAATTCATACCAATCATAAAAAAAATCATGCCATTCACACTTTATGCAAGACTATTCTCATGAACAAGCTTACCAAGAATTCATATTTTCCAATTCAAGTAAGAATAGAAGAACAATGTAGACAACTTCTACAATCTCACTACTCAAACATCATCCCCCACTTAGGGTAAACCCAAATTAAGAGCAACTTAACCCAACATATAGAGGATCTCAATTACTCAACCTTCATATTCATCACTTAAAGTGATTACTACTTTAGAGAGAATTTTCATTAATTCAATTTAACAACACTAAGGCATTCTAAACCTTATCATTTTAGGCAAATCATCCTCAACCATCAATTTTGATCATACCATTCAATTCACATAAGGTCTTCCTTACTTGCAATAGACACTAAGGTCATACATCATTTGAGGAAATACAACAAGGAAGTTCTTAACACAATAAGAAGTTTAGAAATAACTCTACGACTCATCATGTCATAAGATTCTCATCCTTCAATTTAAATAGCATAAAATTCTTTTCCACATTCCTTATCATGTTCGTATTCATAAATTCTACACATATTCCAACAACATTCAATTAAATAACAATTTAGTAGGTTCTCCAAACATGATACAATAAGTTGCCTAGTCTTTACAACGAGCATGCTTCCAAATACCCAAAAGTGCAACATTTAGACATTTAATGTAACAAGTAGGGAATTATAAGATACAAAGCTTTACCAAATCATTCTTCATAAGCATGCATATTATAGTTACAACTCAAGTCTCCACAAAAGACTCCAATTTATACTAGCAACTCATCAAGTACCACTTATATACAAAAAAAAAAAAACAATGCACACTATTAATCATATATACTCATAGGATAGCATACTTCCATAGGTAGTTATTCAAACAATCCAAGTTCGAATTCTATGTTTGGCTACCATCATACAAAACCATATAGGAATACACAATTTAAGAGAATTCACTTTAACCACTATAACTTCTAGCATGCTTCAACTATATCATGACATACATCATTTGACATAACATGCTATTTACATGATTATAAGCATAGAGATCATCACATAAGGACATTCACATTTATCATCATACACATACATAGTATTAACCTCCTAAGGTCTCCATCAAGGCAAACTAGTGCAAGACATAGGTAGAGTCCCATACCCCTACCTAAATCTAGTTAACCCTTCAAGTCGCCTTAGTTAGTATATACATCATCAAATAAGGACAAGTCTCACCTTCACCCATACTCATTCAAACCATAAAAGAAAGATAAGCATTTAAACTCACCTTTTCTCCCTCAAGCATTGAGCAATCTCATCCAAGCAACCATATCTAAAAGACTACCGGACAAGAAAACATAAGAGAGAGATCTTATAGAATTAAGTTCTATGGCACGATATGAGATTTATGAAGAACGGAAACTCTATTTTCCTATAGCCTCTCGTACCATTTGATGTGTCGCGACTCACCACCAATACTACGAAACTCTACTAGACGTGGCAATATGAGACTTTTAGAACCTAAAACCGCTACCCAAGTTTGTCACAACCCAAAAGCATACCCTAGAAGTTAGGATACAATCTTGGATTGTAACCGGCGTCGTCGACCTCTCGGAGGTCTAAGAAAAGCCTCTCATATCATTCATTGCATTGTCATAGTAAATTTAGCAGAAAATTTAAAACTTTTCATAGCACATCATATGCTAGAAACATCCCATCATATATATATAAAACATAAGTCATAGTACATATTTAGACTCTAAGTCTCTTTGCCATCTTAGACTCAATAACTTTAGAATACATTAGGGACACGGCCCATACGACACATTACATAACTATTCAATATTTAAAGACTTTACATTAAAGACATTAGTAGGACATCCTTGAACTTAAGGATTCCTTTCCTTGAGCTTGGGAAATCACCTATCAAGCTCCTCAATCATAGATCTCCTTTAAGCATTCCATAACCTACACTTTGTGTAAAAAGTAAAGAAGAATGGGATTAGCACAAGAATGTACTAAGTATGGCAACCATGCAAAAACATGCATTTAAAAGGGACATTTTCTTTGAAATCATACTTCATGCCATTTTGAGTAAATCATCATAAAACCTTTATCAATAGCATTTATATCATCCACATACTTCATAGAAACACAATCAAAGGCCAAACATCATAGAAAAGCACATATAGAATTTAATCCCCATTTGAGGTAACTTTACAGTGAACTCACTCTCCTTAACATTAACTCTTTCTTTTTATTCATTTTAACATAAGAGAATACCATACATAGCATCTACACAAGACACCACCTGCCATCATAGAATTATAGTACAATATAATCATAGTCAAACCAAGACTACAATATCATACTACATACATAATCATATCTATTGAGGTACCTTCCTAAGGAGTCACTTGTGCAATGTCTAGATGGGTTCATTACTTCCACCTATTCTAAGTAACTTACCTTAAGTCCTCCTAGTTAGTATTCTATTCAATTACTTCCATTGTCCATTTTACCTTTAGGGAAACCATAACCTTAACCGACATAGACCATGGATGCTAATCATGGAATCCGGTGTCATAAAACCTTACACCGATGGAAGGTGGATCTACCGGCCAAAGTAGAACCGAACATGACATAGCTATCTAGGTGGAAATCCACTAGCTAGTATCCTATGGTGGAAACATAGTTTATGGAACTTGGGGAATTCATGGAAATATCAACTCTACACCCTATGTTGGGTCATGAGGCTATGGACCCCATGAGGACCGTAATGAACCCTACCTTTCTTATGTAAGAAAGTGTCACCCCTCACATGAGGACCGTAGTGAACCCTACCTCTCCTATGTTAGAAAGTGTCACTCCCTCATCTACAAGTTCACTCGGTGCTAGGTAAAGTTCCCTTTATTGAAAAGCCTTTATTACGTTTGTTTATAAGAACATAAGATTAGGATATTCATTACTCATATGCTTATAGCATATTCAAGCACCTATCTAGATTGGGAGTATTCTTGGGCACCCCTAGTAAGGCCCCTCTCACTAACTAGATCATCCATGTGTGTGAGTGTATACTTAGATGTGAGCAAACCTTTCACATAACACATAAGGTCACACATATTCATATATCAATGCATAAGTCTATAGGCATAACTATATGAGCAATACTTTCATATAAACCTACTAAGACACTATACGCATTCAAACTTCATTATATCATATTCATAACATATTCATATAATGATCCTTCATATGCATAAGAACCAAACCTAGGAACTATCCTATCAAGATACACATGTGCAATGCATAGACAAGGTCCCATACCCTTGCCCATACTAATACACCGATCAAGTCATCCTAGTAAGGGAATACAAATCATACATTCATAAACATCACCTTAATATGCATAGTAGTAGACACTAGTGAATATGAGAACTACCTTTCATTTAGACACTATGACTTATACTACTTGTAATATGCATGTAAGTGAGAGTGTGTGTACAATAACCAACATGATCACATAATGACTATCAATAACTTCTAAAGTTAACCACCCTATTAGACCACATTACACTTCCAAGCACATAACACACAACACATGATAGCATAGGAGACAAGACAATATATACCTTATAATCAAGACTCCTAAATTTAGCTATTCACACTTTTATATAAGGGGTACATAGGTAAGGGGTTATTACCATCTTAACACATCAATGGCAGCACCTATACTTTACCCTAACATGGTTATACACATGCTCATGAAATAACCACACAACCTAATCCACAACTAGAATAGGAAAGTAAACATAATCTTCTCATAGTATCTTCTTAAGCACATGTTTATAAGTTCATCAATATGCCTTCAAGGCCATGGTCAACACATATAATGACAATAAAGTAAACACCGCCACCATAAGTGGACCATACCACACAATGCCGTACAAGGCATCATCAACATTACTATAAAGGAATAGAGAAGTAGAAGAGTAAAGGAAATAAGCATTCTTACCCAATTCTCACCCTTTGATCATCATTGATCAATACACCTTATTCATCAATAAAACACATATATGGCAGTAGCTAAATGTACTTTAAACATATAAGAAACCATGTACAAGTCACTACATGATTATACCATAACATATATGTCACATACTAGGAAAGTAGAAGAACATAGATCGTTAATCAATTTCATTTATATGGATTATAGGTCATATTTCATGAATCATATCACCCTAAGAAAGTAGTTAATGAAATCATAATCTAGATGAGACACTACTACAATTTTCCATTAAGGTCGATACAAGCATACTTCATATAGGGAGTTCATGAAATGTAAGTTCACATAGATTAATCATATTCAACCTATCATGAATTGACCCATATTGTATTAATTACATATAATTCATCCTCATATTTCATTATAGGCAGCAGCTATAGACATTAATCATAATCAATTGTTATAGCGACTAACCTAACGTCAAGATCACAAGTTACAACTTCATAGACAAGAAGAACCTAGATTAATTCAAACCAAGCCTTCTCTACTTTGGTCATACATGATTTATATCCACAATTCAACCATGGTATTAACCTAAAACAGTAGCTACAAGAACCACAACTTAATCGAAATTCACTTTAGATCACAAGAAAACCAATGTTACAGTGAACTATAGAAAACTAGGCTAAACATGCTCAAATATTCATACATTGATACTCATGGATCATTCAACATCAATTCAACATAAATTCATGTAATAACAGTATATAAAATCAATTCAACGTAAGGGAATCATAATTCAATCGATAACAAGTCGAGATCACAAAGCCCATGCAAGAGCTAAACCAATTATGGAAGGAACATGGGTTCATCATGCAATTGGAGTGAAATCACATTCAAATCACTGTATTAACTTCAATTCATCATGATTTAATCATTAAAAATGTTTTGAGAAAGAACCCATGGCTAGATTGAAGAATAAGAACTTTGATCATAAACTTTCTTTGAAAACATTGAGAAGAACTCTCCAAGTGAAAGGTTACTTAGAGATTAAGGATCACCATACCTTTATCTACAAGAAAGCCTATAAAACTTCATGATTCATCCATAGAAAATCCATCTCCAAGCAGCTCTTGAGCTTCACCTACAATGGTGGTTTTAGAGAGAACATTTTTGGAGGGAAAGGCTTTAAACATGTGAGAGGATTTGGGAATGGGTTGATCACGTTTTTAAAGACTTATATACACCTAAAATTAACTAAATAAACCTTTAATAATCAGTTTAGGACGTGGGGTGAATTTCTCATTCACCCCTTTAAGTGGCAGCACGCAGCAGCCAACCTGCTGGCCATCCGCGACGAGGGGCTCGATGGGGCGTCATGGCCATCACGGGCCGTGATAGCCTCCGTCGCCCATGCCTTAGAGAAATTCTTGGCTCAAGACCTTCCTAAGGCAATCCCCCTTCGACGAGACCTGCTTGACGGTCCATTGGTGGCCCAACGATCCGTCATTGGGTCCGTCAAGGGACACTGCCCAGGCAGTGTCTTAGGCAGCCTTGGGTTCTTCTTTTGGGGCCTCTTGTGGGGCCCTTTAGAAGTCGTTCCCGGACGTTTCCAACGCGATTACAAAAATTAACATGTTATAGGACTACCACATAAGTTTTATCCAAAACAAACACCTACAAGACGTCCAAACAGCCTTGACCCCAACATGACATACGATAAACGTCTTAGGGGCTATCTTTCGAACGCCTTGGACGTTCTTGGGCGTTTGACCTCCAAACTTCACAAAACTTCATACAATAACATTAAACATAATTATAAACCATTTCAAGACTTATTAGACTCAGTTCATACGATTTAAGCATGCATACACACATAAGGCACATAAGCGACTATTCGTCGAACGTCTTGGACGTCCCTTGACGTCCGACTTCCAAATCACTTCAAACTTTGCACACTGCCTATATATAACATAATAAGGCATTTTAGGACCTTATAACATTAAGACGAACATGTTAGGCTCTATAAACCTTATCTCATTTTTGAGGTCTTACAATAACTATGGGCTTGTATAAGACCTCCGAGAGGTCAAGTACGCCATGTTACTTATAGGGGGTGCTTCCAAGTTGTGACATAGGCTTAACACCAAGTTGGAATAGGGTCAGTCAATCTCATACTCCGAGAACTACGTACCCCTGCAGGTTTCTATGTCCCCTCCGTGAGCATTATATCTAGTGATCACGTTAGTCATGCCTTCATTCCCTTTGGAATGTATATTGGTTCCTATCAGTGCGGTGTACACGTCGAACTCCACATTTAGCTCATGGGTTTTTTATCAGTTATTTATAGCTCATAAAGTCAGTTTCTAGTGCTTTTGATTAGGTTCACATTCACATTTCAGTAATGAGTTTCAACATTTTATATACTTTGTCATTTCATTTAGTTTAGATCATGTTAAGTATGTACCATATATCCTTCATGTTCCGATTATATCATACCTCAGTATGTTTTATTTTAATTTATGTATATGTTGTTCAGCTTTATCCTTTCTTGCGTGCTCAGTACCTTTCTAGTACAAATACATACTTGGCGCTTAATATTTTTGTGATGTAGGTTCATTTCCTTAACATTCAAATCACGCCTAGATAGTTGTCGATCTCAAGATCAACTACATCAATAGTGAGTCCTCATTCTTGGAGGATGATACACATGTTTTTTATTACTTTTAGTCTTTCAGTTTAGGTTTGCTAGAGTTATCTTGGGGAACATCCCAACATCTCTAGTTATATAAAGGCTTAATTCAGACATAGTAGATTAAGTTTTAGCTTTGAGTTTAATCTTGCAGTTGTTATTAAACACATATTTCTTTTATTTAGATCAGTATTTGGTATTCCCCACTTTCCTTTGATCAAGGTTTTACGCTTTTTCATAGCATTTTTTATTCGTTAATCCTTTAGTATGCTTATGATATGCCATCTCAGCTCTAGATCATTGTGATCCTAGGTCCAGTGTTTATGTCAAAGGGGTAGCCTCAGGGGGTAACAGACTTGGTTTATGAGCATTAGGTTTAAGATTCCTAGGATGTCTAAAAAGCCGCAATAAATGTAAAATCTTTCATAGGTGTTAAATGCACCACATCTAATGAAAGGCACACTATGAAATGTTTTAGGAAAAACTTCACTTTCTTGTGTTTGTTGTCTTGAGTGGATATGATCTAACTTCTAACTCGTCGATTTTAGGGTCGTTAGATGGTACATGTTAGTTAAATTGTTATTCCTATCATATGAGACATCATTATAGTTTTTGATAGGTTCTACAAAGTGTAGGTAGTAGCATAGGCTGCTACATATACATTGCACGAGTAGGCTTTGAAAGGGGTCATTGTGAGTGTCTATAAATATTAATGGCTATGATACGAATGTTTCGTCGATGAAGATATTCAATAATTTTGACTCTTAAATACCTAAATGTGATATGCATTCTATAGTTGAGTTATAGTATGAGTTATCTCTCTCTTGTCATGCCTTATAAATTATATGTGGCTTATGTGCGAATATGATGAAAGGATTAAAAGGAATGAATGGTAAGTTTACTTTAGGTGACCTCAATATGGTTCGTTAGTAAGGATGGTGGTATGGGACTCTATACATATATTGTAAAAGGTATGGAATAAAGGTTTCTTAAGGTGAATGTCAAAGGTAAATGTAATGGTTTCCATGTTAATATTGTCCAAATGTGAATTTATAACTTATATGATGTTTGTACTTATATAGTATATCTTTTATGCTGTTTTTCATGTTATTTCAAAATGTATCATATTCCATGGTTTACAATCTAATTGTCCCCTTTTAAGCTTATTTTTACATGGTAATCATACTTAGTACATTTCTATGTATTAACCCATATTCTTCATGTTGTACTAGAAGTTTAGGTTCCGGCAAGTGATTTCTTTTATCTAGTTGAAGTACATGGAATGCTTTTCCCTCCAATTTGTAAGTCCTCGTGATTCGAGGACAAGAGTTTATGTTCTTTTATTCATGTAAAAGAATTTGATGAGTTATTTCGTTTTTAAAGGGTTGTGTCCTTAGCATGTTTAAGATTGTCTCTAAGATGTCCATGTGAGACTTGGACTTCCGTTGCATTTCAAGTTCTCATATAAATGAAGTCTTAATATTTTGGATTTTAATGAGTTGTAATTCCACCCTATTTCTATATTTAATACAATGAAATGCTATGAGGATTGTATGAGACTTTTCAGAGTCTTGTACTACGTGTCACAACTTAGGGGTTCTCTTGGGTCGTGACAAATATGGTATCAGAGCATAAGATATTGGTAATGGTTTTTAGGTTTATGTCTCACAAGATGCGTCTAGTAGATTCGTGTTCATTGGTGTGAGTCGGGACACATCTACGAGTGAGAGGCTATAGGACGTTAGAAAGTTACACTTGTTTCATCATTCTTGAAGTCGGTCCTTAGAGTTTAGTTATTTCAGTGTTCTCTTCCAAATCCTTCTCGTGTGTTTGTAGTATATCAATACAAGCGGGAGACTCGCAAGGAGAGTAGTAGAAGAGAATATGAATGAGGGAGTTCTTCCCCATGGTCCTCAAGGTGACAAAGTTCCTCAAGACAATCATGTTCCGATAGAGGTTCCAAACATGACTAATGAAGAATTAGGTCGGCTTTCTTAATCTTTTCCCGATCCATGATTGCTCAAGTGACTAGAGATGTGGGACCTAGGGTGAATGTTAATGAGGGTACTATGGGTTCTAGGTTTAGAGATTTTGAAAGGATGAGTCCTCCGGTGTTTCTAGGCTCTAAGAATATGCAAGGTGTTATGGCTTATATGAGTGCATAAAGTGAAGGATGATGTGATGTATGTGTGATCTTGTATAATTTGAATGTATAAAGTGAGGGTGCTCATGTTATGTCAATATGATATTGAATTAGTGCTATAATGTCATGATTCTTCTTTAGTTGATGATATGTGATAATGAAAGACTAGGAAGTGTCCTTATAGAATGATGTTGTTTCTTGATTGGTAGACTTAGGTCCCTCTTCTTGATGCATGAAAGTATGTGAATATGTGATCTGTTGACTTGGTAGGCTTAGCCACCCTTGTCATATATGTGAATGAATGAATGACAGAATGAATGAAAGTCTAGAATTGGTAGACCTATAGTAGTTTCCCTTCTAAGAATGACTAAAATAGGACCATGTATATGAAAAGAAGGTTAAGATTATGAAACCTTGAATATGAAAATAAGGTTAATATTGAAGCCTTAAAGTAATAGACCTATATGGTACCTCCCTCTTTAGTGGAATGATTAACTTAGAGATAGGTTGGCCAGAAAAACATGCCACCATCTTTTAGAAAGTCATATGATCTATCCTAATAGACCTTGGTTGGCAGCCCTAGTAGACCCATTCTTTGAAGAAAAAGTATTATGAGTTGGTAGGACTTAGTGATTGTACCTTTTCTAGTACACCTAGGGAATGATTTACTCTATGAGAACAAAGGCAAAACACCTACTAGATATGTTTGTGGTAGTAGCTCTTCTTGAGTGTGAGACTAGAGTACAAATAAGCCTTTGATATCCTTAACCATGTTCTAACATGGGATGTGTTCTAGATCTCCTTTGGCAAGTAGAACACCCTCCATGGGGTACGGTAGACTCCAGATTCCATACCTACCTAGTATGGTCAATGTCGGTTAGTGTCTATTTTAATCATATAGGATGTACATTCTAGTATTGCATAGGTTCTACAATGTGCAGGTAGTGAAATGGGGCACTATCTATACATGGAACGAGTAGGCCTTGAAGATGCAAGGATGAGTTCCCTAGGTATTTCAAGACCATTGTGTGAATTCCCCTTATTGATTATTGCCGCTTAGATAGCTTTAATGAATAATGTTGACTTAGTAAAAGCATGTTGAATAGAAAGGTTCTTATCTAGGGTAGCTTTCAGGATTATTTAGGTGTGCTTGACTACGGTGTATGGGTGGTCTCTTCATGTCTTACTCAAATGAGTCTTAGAGTAACCTTAGGTATAGAGTCTAAATTATGAAAAGGCTTACTTGATGAATATTGAACTAAGTTTTATGTGATGAAAGAATATCCTTAGTTTCGGTATTCTTGAGGATCATCTAGGTGTGTGTGAAGGAGTTGTATGAGCGTCCATCTCATATGTTACTTAGGAGGGTCTTAGGATAACCATTGGTAGGTTGCAGATTATTAGAATATGTATTTTATGTAATTGTTGAGTTGTATTATGTTTCTTAAACTCTTTTGATGAAGGTTTTTATCAAAATGTCATGAAAGCATGTTTCTATATTAAATTTCCCTTTTTAATGGTTTTTGCATGGCTTCCATACTTAGTGCATTGAATGTGCTAACCCCCTTCTTTTCCCTTTTTTACCAAATTGTAGCTATTGGAGTTCCTTATACGCCATGGATGATGGATAGGTTTCTAAGGGTTAAAGATGAAGTTTTGCTGAGTCCTCATAGATTCAAGGACTAGACCCATATGTTACTTTATGTCTTTAGTCTTTATTTTAGGTCTTGTATGGGATTATTCCCACATGTTGTATTCTAAAGTAAAGATGATTTAATGAGATATTGTAAAGATAGAATGTTTTTAAAAAGTCTTCCGCTTGCTAGTTAATGAAAGTATTCTTTGTGTGTGAAGAGAGTTTTAAATTTTTACTTATTTTGAGTATATTATGTAATAAATGATCTAAGAGACTTGTTTGAGACTTCTCAAAGTCTTGTACGATGGTAACTTTTAGGGGTTGATCCCAGGCCGTTAAAATCCAGATTTGCTTTATCTTTATGGATAATATCTGGGCCACTGAGATGAAGATAACTACTTTAGACAGCTGTTTTCCTTTTTGAATAGTCCAAGGGACTTTCGGTGATGGTGGGGTCCATCTGATTAAATCGATAAAGATTCCATCTTTTCGAGACTCCTTTATCTCTTTCAAGATAATTCCAATCTTTTTAGATCTCTATCTGAAAGACTAATTATTCTGATTTTAATATCCCAATCAGGATTTAATCAAACGGATTTAAGTAGGACCTTGCTAGGGCCTTTGGATTCATCATATCTCCATTATCATCACTTTTTGATGATGCTTCATCAAGAAGTCGCATAATAGCATCTTCATCATGGTCATTATCTAATTCAAATAAAGCCTTCTCTAGTTTCTTCTTTAGTTCACTTTTTGAGGGTGAAAGTTCTGATTGGGTCTTCTTATTAGAAGGAGAAGAAGTATCTTTCTTTGCTGGAGACCAGCCTTTTAATCAGATTTCTTTTGATAGAAATTTAATTCTGTCAAAATCTGCAATAACAAACGTCCAGCTGATAAAGATGTTTTTTAATAAAAAACTTATAGAGCTTGACGTTCTCTGTAAGAGTTGATATTCCCTCATCATTTTGAAATTGAGGATATTTGTCAGCGAACTTCTTAGGCATAACCTATTCGTTTTCTCCAAAACAGCTCCACCATTCGTAGAACCATCTAGGAATTGTGGAAGTTGCAACTTCTGGACAGTATTTTACAAACTATGTGTGGGTGGTTGGCCTAACATACAAGAAATTAGTCCAAGCATTCTTGTAGTCATACCAATTATAGGTTTGTGGATTGAACCTCTTTGAGAAGTTTATAGGAGTTTACAAATGGTCTACAGGCCAATTGAAAGGGGATAAGATTTTTTTTATGGTAAATTTTGAATAAGCAATACTATCGGGGTAAGTTTTGTCCGCGAGTTCATGCTCGATTTCTACAGATCCAGTGTCTGTAAGAATAAATTCAAAAAATCTTCTGGTTTTTAGGGAATTATCAGTTTCAACATAATTCCTGTTGGTATAAATAGGCTTCAAGAGGTGGTTGACTTCGTACCCCTCATATTCCTTATCAAGAGAAAGAATGGGGAAAACCTGCAAAGAAACAACATCGAATTTTTCCTTCTTTTTGGAAGGTGTTTTGGCACTGGCTGGGGATACTGCTTTCGCGAAGCTTTCTGGTTGCTTCATGGCGTAGCTATCGCTAGTTTATACCTGGAAGAATCTGAGTTTTCCTGAGGGGGATGACGAGCTGGGTTCTAGCTCCTTTTGAAAGGGCTTCTTTAGAATCAGCATGTTGGATGAACTACTCGGAGGTAGTGCAGGGGAAATAATAGGAGGCCATTGGGCCAATGCTGAGTACCTATTTTGATTAATATCAGGCCTTATGGTGAATGGACCTGTAGCTTTTGTTGGGCCGCTAGCAGTGGGCTTTATGGATTTTTTGCCTGTCATTGGTCTAATTCCTTGCGGTCGGCTCATGCTTTCCCTGCAAGAATTCTCAGGTTAGAAAGTCAGGGAGAGAATTATATTCTCCCTTAAGATATTCAATTTGAAAATCAAAGCTAGATAATAATGCTTGCCATCTAGCAAATATTTGTTTAGAGACAAGGTTTTTAACATCCTTTTGAAGGATCTCCTTTGCAGACTTACAATCTACTGTAAGCAAGAATTCTTTGTTAATTAAATCATCTTGAAACTTGGTAACACAGAGAACTATAGCAAGAATTTCCTTTTTAACTGTGCTATAATTCTTTTGAGCGGAATTCCAGATTCCAGATGTATAACGGACAAGCTGTTCAGGTATTTTTGGGTCTTTCCTTTGTTTAAGAATGCCTCCGTATCCAACGTCTGAAGCATCAGTCTCGACAATCATAAAATAATTGGGATTAGAGATCCCTAAGCATGGAAAATTTTTGACCAGTCTTTTGATATCAATAACCACGTTGGTTTGCTCTTCTTTCCAAGGGACGGGAGTCTTTTTTAACCTATCATATAAGGGTTTACAATTTTGCCTGATTTTAGGAATAAAATCAGCAACATAATTAAGACTACCCAAAAACCTTTGTAGTTGAGTTTTATCAATAATAATGTCAGGATATTTATCAGCAAACTCAATGGCTCTGTAAATATGTTTAAAAGTTCCTTGAAATATGTCACGACTAAGAAATCTGATTTTAGTCTGAAAAAGCTTGATTTTCTTGGCACTAATAACAAGGCCATTATGCTTAACAGTTTAAAATGAGAATCGATGTCCTCATAAAATATTAATACATCTCTATGTAAACAATCGAGAAATGACTGAGATGGTTAAAGATAGAATTCATGATATTTTAAAATTCAGAAGGGGCATTCTTGAGCCCAAAAGGCATGACATTCCATTCAAATTGTCCAAAGGGGACATTGAAAGCAGTTCTATATTTATCTTTTTCAGAGATTTCGATTTGCCAAAAAACTGATTTCATATCAAACTTATTATAAATATTGGCTTTAAAAGTTCTTTTGAGAAGATCTCTTTTGTTAGGAATAGGATATCGAATCCATTTTAAAACTTTGTTTAAAGGTTTGTAATTTATAACAAGCCTGGGAGCTCCCCTTTCTTTTTCTGCCGCATTGTTGACGTAGAAGGCTGAGCAACTCCAAGGAGATTTGGAAGGCCTAATGATTTTATTGGCCAAAAGAGTATTGATTTCTTTTTTGCAAACTTCCATTAATTCATGGTTCATCTGAATAGGCCTGGCTTTTGTAGAAATGGTCTTTTCTTTAAAATCATCAATATATGGGAGTTCTACAACATAGGCTTTTCTGTCCCAAAAGGTGTTAGGAAAATCTGAACAAATTTCTTTTTCAAAATCTTTTTGAAGGTTGGAAATCTTGGTAATCATTCCCGGGGTTTTTAAAATTTGTTCAATTTTTTGGATTTTAATATCCTCTTTAAGAAAACTGATTTGTTGAGAATGAGGTTTATCTTAAAAGCAGATTTCTTATGAACGAAGTTTCGTTCGGCTTCAGAAAGAGTTTTGACAAAAGGGATTGAAATTTCTTTTGCTAAAATAGTAGTTCGAATTTCATCGAAATCAGAAACATAGGGTTTTATTTGGGTAATAAAAGGTATTCCCAAGATTATTTCTTCATTAATATTTTTAGTAATAACAAAATCATTTGATATACAAATACCATTATTGCAAATATGAGCATTAGGCAGTTTAAAATTAATAAGAATTCGTTCTCCAGTAGCACTGTATAACCTTGTAGTACCCTTTTGGAGGTATTTGGTTGGAATTAACCCTTCGATGATGCAATTGCGATCTGCACCGCTATCTAAAAGAGAAATTTTGTTAAGAACCAAATTGTCATTTATCACAAGTTTTATCATGATATGAGAACTTTGAGGCCTTACCTTGGTAACCATAGTGACTCCAGCAGTTTCATCGTCATATTCTTGATAATTAGTTTCTTCAGGTGCTTTATCTTCATCCTGAGAAGCTTTATCTTCATCCTGAGAAACTTTATCATGAGAAGTTCTGAGGACTTGATTTGTAAGATCATTAATCTCCAAACTGTGAAGTCTATATTTAATGTCTCTTATTTCTTCCTTAAGAAGTTTGACTTCTCCTTTGAGTTCATTGATAGAAGGTTCTTCCTTCTTTGAGTCAAATCTGCTCACGATTTGCTTCATGCTAAAAGGCTCTACGTGAGGCTTTTTTTCCTGCTGTTGCCTTATAACTAGCCTCTGAAGTTCTAAAAGATACTTTCTTTTAGCATCTTCATCATGGATATGTTCGATGGTTGCAAACAAGGTTTCCGCAGATTTTTCTGAGAGTACTTTGATGGATTTTGAATCACAAAGACAAAAGGATCCGCTGCAGTCACAAGTCTCTTTATCATCATCTTTTGAATTTTGGGCAATATTAATGACTTCTTCGTCGCTTTCTTCAGAAGAGTTTTGAGAAGTATCTGATTCAGACTCAAACTCTTCTTCTTCAATGATAGAGAAGAGTTTATTTTTGGTTTCTTCATCAACTTCAAGAAGGCTAACCTTCTTTTTCTTTTTCTTATTTCTTGGGCATAGATTGGATCTATGACCCCTTTTTCCACATGTCCAGCATGTGTCTTTTGAGGAGGATTCTTTCAAAGTTTTCCTTTTAAACTTCCGCTTAGGATTATAATCTTTGATCCTTTTAGACCCACCTTTACTAACATTTTGGTTTCCATGCCTCGTTTCATTATCAGCTTTCCTAGCTGAGGGTTGTTTTAAAGCTGGGAACCCAAATTCTTGACAAAAGCTTCCTAATTCAGCTGAAGTCAATTTTTGATCGTTTTTAAGTTGTTCCTTTAGCTTAAGGTCTGTGCATAATTCCATTGCGACAGTTGTTACTATGCTGAAGAGGTCGCCGTAGAATAGGATGTTATAAGGGATTTTTCCTTCACATCTATCTTTGATTTTTGATCTTACCTTTTCAGTAAAGTGAGATGGTAAACCGCTTATGAAGCGTTCTTTCCAATAATCATTGTTTCAATATTGCCTGATCATAACTTTGTTTATGAACATATCCTTATACCATCTGAAATCTGATAACTTCTTACAATAAAGGTTGTCGAGAATTTCTAGACTCCTATCTTGGAAAAGTCTAGGTTCTCCAACAAAATGCTTAGCTATGCTGCAAACTAAGGTGGCAAAAGCATCTTCAACTGGGACTTCTGTTGAGGTGGTAGTCCCGTTCTTCAGTTTTAACGACTGTTTTAAGAACAGTGGCATTAAAAATAGTGAGCTTATCATTCTCTGTAAGATAGTTGTCCCACCAATTTTTTAGGGTTCTTGTAAATCCTGCTACAACCCTATGTGCAGCTTGTTTATCGGTTGCACCTCTCAATTTATACGCAGTTACAGAAATTCCTATTTCTTGAAGCTTGTTGTAAATCTGGCCTTCTGCCATTCCATCAATATTCCATTCGGTTATGCCGTTTCCATCGGCATGCGAACTAGGATGGAGAAGATTTTCTTCAAACTGTATGTCTTGAAAAGAAGGTCTAGGGTAATAATTTTTTCTATGACGGTAACGAGTTTCTGTTTGAAGGGTGCTAAGCTTACTACCCTTAGTAACATTGAGCATTGAAAGTTCTTCGCTGATTTTTTCAATAAGGTTAGAATTGTCTAAGTTCTTGCTTAGTTCAGGGAAATTGTCCTTGGAAAATTCAGGGACTTTAAAAATTGGGTTAGTCTCTATTTGATGAAAGGTGTTATAGGGACTAGGTCGATTTCCTATCCGACTAGTTTCTTGCTGACTACTGCTGCTGGATTCTTCTAATTGCTTAGACAAAACATGAAGAATCTGATTGGTGTAATTTTTCTGTTCAAGGATTTTGTTAATATCCTCAGTTTATACAAGAGTGGTTCTCTTTTCAATGTTCTTTTTGAAAGGAGAAGCCAAAATAATATCCTTTCTGTAAGGAATTCTTAATACTTCAAGAGGATGAGTGATGCTCTCAATAACCTGGTTTTTGGTATGCCATTTGTTGACTAGGACTTGAATAGATGATTGAGTATCATCTATTTGCCCAGAACATTCAAACCATTTAAATAATTCAACTTCAGTTTTGAATCTTTTCATATTCAGAAACCATTTATCTCTAAAAGACTTTCTTTTAGACAATGGGTAAGCAGGTTTGTACTAGTCTACCTTTTACTTATGTTCTGGAAGCTTCCACCATTTATTAAGGAGATTTTCATCTGGCATGAATTCGCCTTGAGACTTGAGAACTCCATTAGAATCTTTCCTTGATTCGTCAGGCTTCATGTCGCTGAGAGTAGGACTTCCAGAGTCCTCATAATAAACTTTAGGAATATTTTGGGAAAATCGACGTTGCGAAGTTTCCCTTTTCCTGGTAAGGAGTCATCATCATCTTCCCGGGAGCAAAAAGAAGAAGGTTTAGCTGAAGACATTCTTCTACTTGAAGAGCCTTGGCCGAAAGAGTTGGATCTTAGAAACTTAAGGTTAACAGATCCATCTGGAAATTGTACTACCCTGTCAAGCTGAGATTTTTTGGCTTGTATAGGTAAAGGATCTGTTATAGAGTGGAAATTCCATTCTTCTTCAGTAAGAATATCATTCCACTTTAATAATCTATGAACAAAGGTAGTACTATGTTCTTGGTTTGCTTCCATGAGCATAGTAAAGCCTCTAGAGCTAGCCGTTATAGCCTTTGGGCTATAGTGGTTTTCATTATCTTGTAATATACTCTATATATTAAAGCTATCTCCCTAGTGTCTATCTTACTGTTCATATTCTTGGTTATGACCTTAAGCGTCAAGGTATCCATAACGTTGGGATCATGGATATCTATCGAGAAATTGGAATAACAGTTAAAGTATACCGGGCCATTGGCGAGGTTACTTTCTAAAACTCCTAGAAGAGAGTCATCAAAGTTTAATAGTCTATCATCTCTGAGTAACAAACATATAGGAATGTTTAAACCTTTACGAAAAAAAGGTTTAACATCCACTTGCACTAAGCCAATATGGAGGAATTTAAATTCTTTTTTATAGCGATCAATATCAGCAGTAATCAATAATTTAATAGTTTCTAAATTATTACTAATTGCAATGGTTGATTCACAAGTTTTAATATTAATCCTTTTAAACATGGAAAAATTACCTAATTGGTAAATTTTTTCAAAGGACTCCTTAGGGATATCCCAATTTTGCAAGTCATTTTCTATTTTTGAAATAGACATATTAACAGAGTTAACAATATTACAATTCATTTAAAAATTATGTCCTTTAGACATTATTATGCAATGAACAATTCAAGAATTGAAATATAAGTGGATATTAAATTTATGCCTATAAGAAGTCTTTTTATAGAATATAAAGATTTAACTATCTTGGATATTACTTGAAATCGTTGAAAGGTCTTGGTAGCAGGAACGCCTTGGATCTAGCTTGCCCCTCTGGTCTTACAGCGATGTCTTTCTGGCTACCCAACTTAAAGTCAACATTACTTGACAACCTCATTTCAACAGGCATTCAAAACCTCAAGTCTATAATCTTTATAATGTTATGATATCCTTGAAGTCGAAAGCCGTAATGGTATACTTCTTGTGTGAATGGTGGACTTAAAGTTGATTGGATTGAACGGCATGAAATCATCCTTAGGAAAATAACTGAGCTATACTCTTAACCATTGTAAGGCAACCCTAGGGGACCTCTTTGGTAAGGTGTAATGTGATTGCGTTTTGATAACTTGGGAATGGTGGTTATATTTATATCTTGGGATTTGAGTAGTGAAGCTCTCCTAAGAATAACTTGAAGTAGCATGACTAGACTGCCTTCGTGATAGCTTGACTTGGTTAGGCCTAATCCGTTTCATGATAACTTTAGGGGAAAGACCTATACTCTCCTAATGATATCTTGACTTGCATGCAAGGTGTATTTGATGAAATAGCTTGAGATTAGTTTCTCATGACAGCTTAGGGTTGAGGATTCATGCTCCCCTATAATTAGCTTGCATCTACATGATTGGTTGCATGATGGTTAGGATAGGTGTTTCCTTCCTTCCTTAGCTTTGATTAGGTCAGTATAGAGAAGTACTTAGTATGGATGGTAGAATGGGATGCTATCCATACATGGCACAAGTATGACTTGAAACTACTTACGATATGAACCCTACATGATGTATGCTTAGCTGGGATAGTTGCTATAGTTTCCTTCCATGTCATGATTGAATTAAGATGATAGTTCTTTGTCAATAAGAACTAGGTCTACTAGAGACACCTAAACTAAGATTAAAGGGATTAGGGTGACTCAAGATATGCTTACTACGAGAGGTAGAATGGGATGCTTCACATGCACTGCACAAGTATGCTTTGAGGTGGCGTAGGGGCATAGTGCTCATATATTATGATGAATCTATGTCTCAATTATGAAAGTGGGTTATGATGAAGAATGAACAAATACAGGTACTTATATTTGGTAGTATTATGGTACGCTACCTTAGCCTTGCACAAGTATACTTGAAGGTGGCCTGTGATGTAGTTCGTTTGATTAAGAAGGACAATGGGTTAAATATGAACTCTTATATGCTTTATGATGTGTTATTATGCTTATGATATTCCTGTTATGCTTATGATTTTATCTCTTATGATTATGCTATTGTTAACTAATTCGTTTGAGATATCTTATGTTTGGTATGATAGTTTCCATACTTGATACATTATGTACTAACGCATATTTTGACTACATTCTAATCCAATGTAGGATCTTCAGTAGATTGAGTTGCTTTTAAGGGTAGAGTTTCCAAGGCTTTTCAAGAAGTGAAGATTGGTGAGTCCTCATAGCATCCGAGGACATCACTCTTATGTTGTCATTTATGTTCTTTTCTATGTTACACTTTTATGGGCTGTGACCCAAGACCTTTGTACTCAGTTTGTCATAGATGGTTTTCGAGAAATATGTTATAAGTTTTATGAAATGATTCCGCATTATGTTTTGAAAGAAAAGTTTTAATTCTGCACTACTTAAAATATATATATGCAATGAATGAGGTTGAAGGGCTACTACCAGACCTCGGAGAGGTCAAGTATGCCATGTTCCGACTTGAAGAATGCCCTAACTTCGAGGGTTTACTTTTGGTAGTGAGATCCTAGAGGGTCGGGCAATATTACATCTTATGGATCTTATTTCCACATACAAAGCAACCATCCATACCGGCAAGACACTTACCCAAATATTGCTTCCCACATGTAGTGCACCTAGGCCTCTCGAATGTATAGCAACCTCCACTCCCTCCTAGAGAATTTTGGTTGGAAACCCTATCCTATTTATAGAATTGTTATAGATATAGATACTGTCTTTATTCCTACTTTATCTCTTTGTTAAAAGATTTATAAAGATTATAGACTTGAGGTTTTGAGTGCCTGTTGAAATGAGGTTGTCAAGTAATGTTGACTTTAAGTTGGGTAGCCGAAAGAGATCGCTGTAAGACCAGAGGGGCAAGCTAGATCCAAGGCGTTCCTGCTACCAAGACCTTTCAACGATTTCAAGTAATATCCAAGACAGTTAAATCTTTATATTCTTTAAAAAGACTTCTTATAGGCATAAATTTAGTATCCACTTATATTTCAATTCTTGAATTGTTCATTGCATAACAATTTCTAAAGGACAGAATTTTTAAATGAATTCTAATATTGTTAACTCTGTTAATATGAGGTTGTCAAGTAATGTTGACTTTAAGTTGGGTAGCCGAAATAGATCGCTGTAAGACCAGAGGGGCAAGCTAGATCCAAGGCGTTCCTGCTACCAAGACCTTTCAACGATTTCAAGTAATATCCAAGATAGTTAAATCTTTATATTCTTTAAAAAGACTTCTTATAGGCATAAATTTAATATCCACTTATATTTCAATTCTTGAATTGTTCATTGCATAAGAATTTCTAAAGGACAGAATTTTTAAATGAATTCTAATATTGTTAACTCTGTTAATATGTCTATTTCAAAAATAGAAAATGATTTGAAAAATTGGGATATCCCTAAGGAGTCCTTTGAAAAAATTTACCAATTAGGTAATTGTTCCATGTTTAAAAGGATTAATCTTAAAACTTGTGAATCAACCATTGCTATTAATAATAATTTAGAAACTATTAAATTATTGATTACTGCTGATATTGATTGCTATAAAAAAGAATTTAAATTCCTACATATTGGCTTAGTGCAAGTTGCTGTTAAACCTCTTTTTCGTAAAGGTTTAAACATTCCTATATGTTTGTTACTCAGAGATGATACACTGTTAAACTTTGATGACTCTCTTCTAGGAGTTTTAGAAAGTAACCTCGCCAATGGCCCGGTATACTTTAACTGTTATCCCAATTTCTTGGTAGATATCCATGATCCTAACGTTATGGATACCTTGACGCTTAACGTCAAAACTAAGAATATGAACAGTAAGATAGACACTAGGGAGATAGCTGTAATATATAGAGTATATTACAAGCTAATGAAAATCACTATAGCCCCAAAGGCTATAACGGCTAGCGCTAGAGGCTTTACTATGCTCATGGAAGCAAACCAAGAACATAGTACTACCTTTGTTCATAGATTATTAAAGTGAAATGATATTCTTACTGACGAAGAATGGAATTTCCACTCTATAACAGATCCTTTACCTATACAAGCCGAAAAATCTCAGCTTGATAGGGTAGTACAATCTCCATATGGATCTGTTAACCTTAAGTTTCTAAGATCCAACTCTTTCGGCCAAGCCTCTTCAAGTAGAAGAATGTCTTCGGCTAGACCTCTTTTTTTTGCTCCCGAGAATATAATGATGATTCCTTACCAGGAAAAGGGAAACTTGGCGGCGTCGATTTTTCCCAAAATATGCTAAAGTTTATTATGAGGACTCTGGAAGTCCTACTCTTAGTGAAATGAAGCCTGACGAATCAAGGAAAGATTCTATTGGAGTTCTCAAGTCTCAAGGCGAATTCATGCCAGATGAAAAGCTCCTTAATAAATGGGGAAGCTTCCAAAACATAAGCAAAAGGTAGACTGGTACAAAGCTACTTACCCATTGTCTAAAATAAAGTCTTTTAGAGACAAATGGTTTCTGGATATGAAAAGATTCAAAACTGAAGTTGAATTCTTTAAATGGTTTGAATGTTCTGGGCAAATAGATGATACTCAATCATCTCTTCAAGTCCTAGTCAACAAATGGCATACCAAAAACCAGGTTATTGAGAGCATCACTCCTCCTCTTGAAGGATTAAGAATTCCTTACAGAAAGGATATTATTTTGGCTTCTCCTTTCAAAAAGAACATTGAAAAGAGCACCACTCTTGTATCAACTGACGATATTAACAAAATCCTTGAACACAACAATTAAGCCAACCAGATTCTTCATATTGTGTCTAAACAATTAGAAGAATCCGGCAGCAGCAGTCAACAAGAAACTAGTCGGATATGAAATCGGCCTAGTCCCTCTAACACCTTTCATCAAATAGAGACTAACCCTATTTTTAAAGTCCCTGAATTTTCCAAGGATAATTTCCCTGAACTAAGCAAGAACTTAGACA
This sequence comes from Solanum sitiens, assembly GCA_016801875.1. Taxonomy (NCBI): domain Eukaryota; kingdom Viridiplantae; phylum Streptophyta; class Magnoliopsida; order Solanales; family Solanaceae; genus Solanum; species Solanum sitiens. The sequence goes on from JABWTJ010000102.1 coordinate 304,407, forward strand.
ATTCTAACCTTATTGAAAAAATCAGCGAAGAACTTTCAAATCTGAATGTTACTAAGGGTAGTAAGCTTAGCACCCTTCAATTAGAAACTCGTTACCCTCATAGAAAAAATTATTACCCTAGACCTTTTTTCCAGACATACAGTTTAAAGAAAATCTTCTCCATCCTAGTTCGCATGCCGATGGAAACGGCATAACCGAATGGAATATTGATGGAATGGCAGAAGGTCAGATTTACAACAAGCTTCAAGAAATAGGAATTTCTGTAACTGCGTATAAATTGAGAGGTGCAACCGATAAACAAGCTGCACATAGGGTTGTAGCAGGATTTACTAGAACCCTAAAAAATTGGTGGGACAACTATCTCACAGAGAATGATAAGCTCACTATTTTTAATGCCACTGTTCTTAAAACAGTCATTAAAACTGAAGACGGGACTACCACCTCAACAGAAGTCCCAGTTGAATATGCTTTTGCCACCTTAGTTTACAGCATAGCTAAGCATTTTGTTAGAGAACCTAGACTTTTCCAAGATAGGAGTCTAGAAATTCTCAATAACATTTACTGCAAGAAGTTATCAGATTTCAGATGGTATAAGGATATGTTCATAAACAAAGTTATGATCAGGCAAGATTGAAACAATGATTATTGGAAAGAACGCTTCATAAGCGGTTTACCATCTCACTTTGCTGAAAAGGTAAGATCAAAAATCAAAGATAGATGTGAAGGAAAAATCCCTTATAACATCCTATCCTACGGCGACCTCTTCAACGTAGTAACAATTGTCGCAATGGAATTATGCACAGACCTTAAGCTAAAGGAACAACTTAAAAAGGATCAAAAATTGACTTCAGCTGAATTAGGAAGCTTTTGTCAAGATTTTGGGTTCCCAACTTTAAAACCACCCTCAGCTAGGAAAGCTGATGAAGAAACGAGGCATGGAAACCAAAAGGTTAGTAAAGGTGGGTCTAAACGGACCAAAGATTATAATCCTAAGCGGAAGTATAAAAGGAAAACTTCGAAAGAACCCTCCTCAAAAGGCACATGCTGGACATGTGGAAAAAGGGGTCATAGATCCAATCTATGCCCAAGAAATAAGAAAAAGAAAAAGAAGGTTAGCCTTTTTGAAGTTGATGAAGAAACCAAAATAAACTTTTCTCTATCATTGAAGAAGCATAGTCTGAGTCTGAATCAGATACTTCTCAAAACTCTTCTGAAGAAAGCGACGAAGAATTCATTAACGTTGCCCAAAATTCAGAAGACGAAGATAAAGAGACTTGTGACTGCAGTAGAGCCTTTTGCCTCTGTGATTCAAAATCCATCAAAGTACTCTCAGAAAAATCTGCGGAAACCTTGTTTGCAACCATCGAACATATCCAAGATGAAGATGCTAAAAGAAAGTACCTTTTAGAACTTCAGAGGCTAGTTACAAGGCAACATCAGGAAGAAAAGCCTCACGTAGAGCCTTTTAGCATGAAGCAAATCATGAGCAGATTTGACTCAAAGAAGGAAGAACCTTCTATCAATGAACTCAAAGGAGAAGTCAAACTTCTTAAGGAAGAAATAAGAGATATTAAATCTAGACTTCACAGTTTGGAGATTAATGATCTTACAAATCAAGTCCTCAGTCTCATGATATAGTTTCTCAAGATGAAGATAAAGCTTCTCAGGATGAATATAAAGCACCTGAAGATACTAATTATCAAGAATATGATGAAGAAACTGTTGGAGTCACTATGATTACCAAGGTAAGGCCTCAAAGTTCTCATATCATGATAAAACTTGTGATAAATCACAATTTTGTTCTTAACAAAATTGCTCTTTTAGATAGCGGTGCAGATCGTAATTGCATCATCGAAGGGATAATTCCAACCAAATACCTCCAAAAGGGTATTACAAGGTTATACAGTGCTACTGGAGAACGAATTCTTATTAATTTTAAACTGCCTAATGCTCATATTTGCAATAATGGTATTTATTTATCAAATGATTTTGTTATTACTAAAAATATTAATGAAGAAATAATCTTGGGAATACCTTTTATTATCCAAATAAAACCCTATGTTTCTGATTTCGATGCAATTCGAACTACTATTTTAGGAAAAGAAATTTCCTTTCCCTTTGTCAAAACTCTTTCTGAAGCCGAACGAAACTTCGTTCATAAGAAATCTGCTTTTAAAATAAACCTCATTTCTCAATAAATCAGTTTTCTTAAAGAGGATATTAAAATCCAAAAAATTGAACAAATTTTAAAAACCCCGGGAATGATTACCAAGATTTCCATCCTTCAAAAAGATTTTGAAAAAGAAATTTGTTCAGATTTTCCTAACTCCTTTTGGGACAGAAAATCCCATGTTGTAGAACTCCCACATATTGATGATTTTGAAGAAAAGGCCATTTCTACATAAGTCAGGCATATTCAGATGAACCATTAATTAATGGAAGTTTGCAAAAAAGAAATTAATACTCTTTTGGCCAATAAAATCATTAGGCCTTCCAAATCTCCTAGGAGTTGCTCAGCCTTCTACGTCAACAATGCGGCAGAAAAAGAAAGGGGATCTCCCAAGCTTATTATAAATTACAAACCTTTAAACAAAGTTTTAAAATGGATTCGATATCCTATTCCTAACAAAAGAGATCTTCTCAAAAGAACTTTTAAAGCCAATATTTATAGTAAGTTTGATATGAAATCAGGTTTTTGGCAAATCCAAATCTCTGAAAAAAGATAAATATAAAACTGCTTTCAATGTCCCCTTTGGACAATTTGAATGGAATGTCATGCCTTTTGGGCTCAAGAATGCCCCTTCTGAATTTCAAAATATCATGAATTCTATCTTTAACCATCTCAGTTAGTTCTCGATTGTTTACATAGATGATGTATTAATATTTTCTGAGGACATCGATTCTCATTTTAAACATTTAAATGTTTTCTTTAAAACTGTTAAGCATAATGGCCTTGTTATTAGTTCCAAGAAAATCAAGCTTTTTCAAACTAAAATCAGATTTCTTGGTCATGACTTATTTCAAGGAACTTTTAAACCTATTTGCAGAACCATTGAGTTTGCTGATAAATTTCTGACATTATTATTGATAAAACTCAACGCCATTGAGTTTGCTGATAAATTTCCTGACATTATTATTGATAAAACTCAACTACAAAGGTTTTTGGGTAGTCTTGATTATGTTGCTGATTTTATTCCTAAAATCAGGAAAATTTGTAAACCCTTATATGATAGGTTAAAAAAGACTCTCGTCCCCTTGGAAAGAAGAGCAAACCAACGCGGTTATTGATATCAAAAGACTGGTCAAAAATTTGCCATGCTTAGGGATCTCTAATCCCAATTATTTTATGATTGTCGAGACTGATGCTTCAGACATTGGATACGGAGGCATTCTTAAACAAAGGAAAGCCCCGAAAATGCCTGAACAACTTGTCTGTTATACATCTGGAATCTAGAATTCCGCTCAAAAGAATTATAGCACAGTTAAAAAGGAAATTCTTGCTATTGTTCTCTATGTTACCAAGTTTCAAGATGATTTAATTAACAAAGAATTCTTGCTTAGAGTAGATTGTAAGTCTGCAAAGGAGATCCTTCAAAAGGATGTTAAAAAACTTGTCTCTAAACAAATATTTGCTAGATGGCAAGCATTATTATCTAGCTTTGATTTTCAAATTGAATATCTTAAGGGAGAAGATAATTCTCTCCCCGACTTTCTAACCAGAGAATTCTTGCAGGGAAAGCATGAGCCGACCACAAGGAATTAGGCCCATGACAGGCAAAAAATCCATAAGGCCCACTTCTAGCGGCCCAACAGAAGCTACACGTCCACTCACCATAAGGCTTGATATTAATCAAAATAGGTACTCAGCATTGGACCAATGGCCTCCTATTATTTCCCCTGCACTACCTCCGAGTAGTTCATCCAACATGTTGATTCTAAAGAAGCCCTTTCAAAAGGAGCTAGAACCCAGCTCGTCATCCCCCTCAGGAAAACTCAGATTCTCCCAGGTACAAACTAGCGATAGCTACGCCATGAAGCAACCAGAAAGCTTCGCGGAAGCAGTATCCCCAGACACTGCCAAAACACCTTCCAAAGAGAAGGAAAAATTCGATGTTGTTTCTTTGCAGGTTTTCCCCATTCTTGCTCTTGACAAGGAATATGAGGGCTACGAAGTCCAACACCTCTTGATTCCTATTTATACCAACAGGAATTATGTTGAAACTGATAATTCCCTAAAAACCAAAAGATTTTTTGAATTTATTCTTACAGACACTGGATCTGTAGAAATCGAGCATGAACTCGCGGATAAAAATGACCCCGATAGTATTGCTTATTCAAAATTTACCATCAAAAAAATCTTACCCACTTTCAATTGGCCTGTAGACCATTTGCAAACTCCTATAAACTTCTCAAATAGGTTCAATCCAAAAACCTATAATTGGTATGAGTACAAGAATGCTTGGACTAGTTTCTTGTATGTTAGGCCACCCTCCCACACATGGTTTGTAAAATACTGTCCAGAAGTTGCAACTTCCACAATTATTAGATGGTTCTACGAATGGTGGAGCTGTTTTGGAGGAAACGAATAGGTTATGCCTAAGCAGTTCGCTGACAAATATCTCAATTTCAAATTGATGAGGGAATATCAACTCTTCCAGAGAACGTCAAGATCTATAAGTTTTTTTATTAAAAACGTCTTTCTTACATTATTAGTTGGACGTTTGTTATTGCAGATTTTGACAGAATTAAATTTCTATCAAAAGAAATCCGAGTCAAAGGCTGGTCTCCAGCAAAGAAAGATACTTCTTCTCCTTCTAATAAGAAGACCCAATCAGAACTTTCACCCTCAAAAAGTGAACTAAAGAAGAAACTAGAGAAGGCTTTATCTGAATTAGATAATGACCCTGATGAAGCTGCTATTATACGACTTCTTGATGAAGCATCATCACAAAGTGATGATAATGGAGATATGATGAATCCAAAGGCCCTAGCAAGGTCCTACTTAAATCCGTTTGATTAAATCCTAATTGAGATATTAAAATCAGAATAATTAGTTTTTCAGATAGAGATCTAAAAGATTGGAATTATCTAGAAAGAGATAAAGGAGTCTCGAAGAGATGGAATCTTTATCGATTTAATCAGATGGACCCCACCATCACCGAAAGTCCCTTGGACTATTCAAAAAGGAAAACAGCTGTCTAAAGCAGTTATCTTCATCTCAGTGGCCCAGATCTTATCCGTAAAGATAAAGTAAATCTGGATTTTACCCAATCAGAAGAAAAGAATCATATTCTCTCTTATCTCTTAAGGTCTATAAAAGACATTGTAATATAGCAGAGAGGGGCATCAGAAAAAATTTCTAGAATACTCTCTCAATGTTTCTTTCTCTTTTAAAATTATGGTTAAAGGGCAGGGGCAGCATGCCTGCAGTGTGTCAAAATGCACTCTCTGATGTTAGGGTCTGGAGCCCCGCGCCCGAAATGCGCCACGATCGCCTGCCCGCGCTCCTAGTCCGTCAATTGTCCCGTTTGAGCTCATTTGAAGTGTATCTTCACTCCTTTTGATTCTAAAAACTTTAAACTACTTATTAAAACTTACAAAATCATTCATAAAATTAATCATAACCTTGAAACAATAATTAAAATTCAAGGTAAATTCAATACTAAATTTTGAGAGTTCTTCCGAACCTTTTGAGAGAGTACCTTAGAGTCCTTTTGAGGAGTCTTCTACAACTTCTAGTAACTTGTTTCAAGACTGAAGTAAGTGAGCATGAGAGTGACGAGAATGTATTCATGAGTATACAATATCACCTAGATCCTTCATATCATAAACCATAACTATTGAATTCATAATTCACATTCAATAAAGAGAGCTAAAAGTAGAGTTCAAGAAAGTCTTTAAGTTCGATTGTGAATTCTTTGAGACCCATCATTGATTTGAACTATATTTTGAAGAAGTAAGTATGAGAATGAAATGATTTGTATACATGAGTGCCATCTAGTTACTTAGACCTTTGAGTCGAGTTTTTCATTCCGAACTTCCACATGAACTCAATAAATTGAGTATCATTGAGAGGAGTAGTGTCTCCAAATTCCAAATTCTTGAGTATTGTGTTCCTTATTCATTTAGAGGTTATATTACTAATCATTCGACCATGTTAACCACTATGTTCTTGATTTAAGAAGTTCATGTCCATAATTCTGCATGAATCATCTGAGTCAAGCTTGAGTTATTATGTTAAGTATTCCATGCCCATAATTCTGCATTAACCCGCCGAGTCGAGAATTCTTCAGAAGAGTAGAATCATTGACTCCTTGAGTTCAAGTATTGAGTTTTATGCATGGTTATTGAAAACCTTGAATTGAGTCGTTTATGCTCATAATTCGACATGAACCCTATTTTAAGAAGTCTTTTTACAAAAAAATTTAAAACTCGTTTTAAAGACTTGATAGTGAGTTGAGAAAGAGTAAAGTTGAAGTTCTGTTCTTCAAAGAAGTATATGGGAACTAAGTATTCCCTAAAAGTTTATAAATGTCTTCATATTTAAGTTAAGAGGAAACTAAGAGTTCCAAAAGAGCTTTGAATAAGAAAAAGGGAACATTGGTTCAAATAGGGCTTTTTAAAGTTGAAAAGGGTTGAGCAAATTATCCTAGAGGATGGAAGTTACTTTAAAAATATGAGCTAAAGTATATTTTGGGAGTAGTATTGAGCACCAATGTGGGGACGAGAGTTCATATTAACTCAAGTCTACATGTAAACCACGTAGCCATCATGGGTATAACTCATACTTTTTCGATGATCAGTAGGTTAAGACAGTGGATCCACTAGGTTGAGGATGTTCTATGCGACTGCAAAGTATAGCACAATTCTGACAGCGTGGGCAAGAAGATGTATCACCACTTAGGCTCACTGTGGTGGTTTTCAGTTAGAGAAACACCCACAATATTAATTGTTACGCCTCGTATTTTTATACGTAGTGCGCGTCATGAGCTAGTCGATGTAAGTCCGAGGAATGAGATTTTATTTTAAGTTCCAAGTGATTAAAGGAAATCAGATTGTCATTAACTTTAAGTGGGGGATTAATTAGTGGCTGTTTGGGATTAAATTTATCGTGTTAAAGGTTTATAATCTTGATAAAACGTTAATCTTTGGTAATACTCCTTGCTGGTTCACGTAAATTGTTCTATTGAGTTATAAGAAATGATTTTAATTGCATATGGTTGCTCATAATGTTCTGCTCATGCATAGTGTCATTTATCATTTCACCGAGTCCCGGGCCGGGTAATGTTCGTGCGGAGTTTCTTGCATATGTCACCGAGTCCCTCACTAGAGGGCCGGGTATGTATATTATATATATGATTAGTGATGAGTATGTTTATGATGATGATGATGACGGAGATGATGTGATGACTATTTCACCGAGTCCCTCACTAGAGGGCCGGGTACGTATGTTGTATATATGTGATGATTATTTTGCCGAGTCCCTTACTAGGGAAGCTGGGCACCTTATATGTTAAAGGTATGCATGATTTTCACTTATAAGGTATATGTGTAGCGATATCATGTTTCGACTTATCATGTTGGTATCCTGTCATCTTTACCTTATGCTTTACATACTCAGTACATTGTCCGTACTGACCCCCTTTCCTTGGGGGGCTGCGTTTCATGCCCGCAGGTGTAGACGCACAGTTTGGTGATCCTTCCACCTAGGATATCTACTCAGCTGATTGGGAGAGCTCCACTGTTTCGGAGCCCAGTCGTTTTGGTACATATAACTTCCTATGTAGTCTTTTGCTTATCTATGGGTACGGCTGGGCCCTGTCCCATCGAGTTTCACTACTATACTCTTAGAGGTCTGTAAACATTATGTGGGTTGTATATATATGTTTTGGATGATGGTCTGTACAAGGTTTGTTTGGGATGTCCGCTTGTTCAGGGGCAGCCTTGTCGGCTGCGTACATCATTGTGTATTGTGTAGTGGCAGCCTTGTCGGCTTGCGTATGCTAGTATGCTTTGGATAGTGGCGGCCTTGTCAGCTCGCGTATGTTGTTACTGTTAAATGGTTATAACTCCTTATGAGACAGATCCACTTTATATATATATGCGTTGGGGTAGGTTTGATTTGATTAAATTCCATATTGTCTTAGTTTCAGTTGGTTATACTTAGCAGGTTTGTTTATGAGTGTCCAAAACGGGCACTAGTCACGGCCCATCGGGTTGGGTCATGATAAAAGTGGTATCAGAGCGGTTCTTCCTCGAAAGTGTCTACAGACCGTGTCTAGTAGAGTCCTGTATGTCGCTGTGTTGTGCACCACATCTATAAACAGGAAGCTACAGGACATTTAGGATGTTATCCTTTCTTCTTATTCTAGATCGTGCGATAGAGCTATATTAACAGGATAATCCCTCTCTAACGAATCCCTGCGTTTTCAGCTATGCCTCCAAAGAAAGCGACAGCCGCCCAAAAGGGCAAATTGGTAGCAGAAGGTACTAGTCAGACCCGGAGAGTTACTAGGGCCCGTGCCCAGTCTATGCCTGGTATTGTGCTCCAGTCGGAGAGCTCTTCTACACCACCACCGCCAGAGAAGCTTAGAGCAGCAGCAGCTCCAGTTCGGGGGACACCACCACCAGCCCCCGAAGCCCCAACACCTGAACCTCCAGCTCCTCAAATAGGGGCGGAGGATAGGGCCATGAGAGATGTGGTTCAGTTGCTGACTAGATTAGTGGCAGGTCAGGCTCGCAGGCATGGACTAGGAGTTGATCATGCGGACAGATCTGATAGCTTAAGGGCTCGTGACTTTTTAAGTTGTAATCCTCCAGAGTTCTTTGGATCAAGGCCCCAGGATGATCCGCAAGAGTTTATTCGTCAGATGCAGCATACATTGAGGATAATCAAGGCTTCGGAGACCGAGTCTGTTGAGTTGGCTACGTATCGTTTGCGGGATGTAGCTATTAATTGGTATGAGTCTTGGGAGTTATCTAGGGTGAGGGTGCTCCTCCAGCGTTATGGGATGAATTTGTGGAGGCTTTCCAAGGCCACTTCCTGCCTCTAGAGATGAAACGAGCTAGAGTCGATAGATTCTTGCGTTTGAGGCAGAATAGCAGAAGCGTTCGAGAGTATAGCCTCGAGTTTGATTCATTGGCTAGGCATGCGCCTACTATTGTGGTTGATATGGCAGACAGGGTACATCGTTATGTGATGGGATTGGATCGTTATCTGATTGACGGTTGTATGGTAGTGACTCTTCAGCCAGGTATGGACATTGCTCGGGTGCAGGCATATGCATAGGGGGTAGAGGATCGGCACCGGGGACGTCAGCCAGAAAGAGATTATAATAGAGGCCAGCATAAGAGGGCTAGATCACCAGGTTATCCTAACGAGTTTCGAGGCGGGCAGTCTCAGCAGCATGTTAGATTTTCTTCCCAGCCAGCACAGAGTGCACCCCCACGTTTCAAGGGTAGGGGGTTCGATCGTACGGGATATTCCGAAGCTGGTCAGAGCTCTAGGGCGTCAGGGTCACAGATGGGCAGGGGTTTGAGCCAGTCGAGGCCACCTTTGCCTCGGTGTTCTCGCTGTGGTAGGTCCCATCCTGGGGAATGTCATTGGATTACAGGTGCGTGTTTCTCTTGCAGCCGTCAGGGTCATACTATGAGGGAGTGTCCCTTTAGAGGTAGTGCCGGTGGTATGGCACAGCCTACTGGGTCCGTTGCTGGTTCATCTTCTTCTGTGGCTATGCGCCCTACGGGGCAGGGTATTCAGGTGCAGCAGGCCGAGGTAGAGGTCGTGGTGGAGCTCCCAGTTCTAGCAGTCCCTCGAACCGCATATATGCTTTGACTAGTAGGCAGGATCAGGAGGTGTCACCTAATGTGATCACATGTATATTATCACTATTCTCCCGAAGTGTGTATGCATTGATAGACCCAGGTTCCACCTTATCATTTATATCCCCCTTCATTGCTAGTAGGATCGGAATAGAGTCTGAGTTGATAGAACCATTTTAGGTAGCTACACGTGTAGGAGATTCTGTCATAGCTACGCGAGTATATAAGAATTGTTCAGTGGTTATATATAGTCGTCGTACCATAGCAGATCTAATAGAGTTAAATATGATTGAGTTTGATATTATCATGGACATGGATTGGTTGGCTACTTGCTATGCTAATGTTGATTGCAGAGGAAAGATAGTTCGATTTCAATTTCCAGGGGAACCGATTATAGAGTGGAAGGGGAGTACAGTATCGCCAAAAGGTAAGATTATTTCATACCTTAAGGCTAGGAAGATGGTTCGAAAAGGCTATATTTATCATCTGGTTCGGGTGCATGACATAAAGGTAGAGGCACCGACTCTTCAATCAGTCCCGGTAGTTAATGAATTTCCCGAGGTATTCCCAGAGAAGCTTCCAGGCCTTCCTCCAGAACGAGAGATAGAGTTTACTATAGATGTACTGCCAGATACCCAGCCTATATCTATACCTCCTTATAGAATGGCACCTGCTGAGTTGAAAGAGTTGAAAGAGCAATTGAGAGATTTGTTAGAAAAGGGCTTCATCAGGCCTAGTACGTCACCTTGGGGAGCACCGGTACTATGTGTGAGGAAGAAGGATGGGTCGCTGCGGATGTGTATTCATTATAGGCAGCTGAACAAAGTAGTAAAGAACAGGTATCCCCTCCCAAGGATTGACAATCTATTTGACCAGTTGCAGGGCGCTAAGTGTTTTTCAAAGGTAGACTTGCGGTCAGGTTATCATTAGGTGCGAGTAAGGGAGGCAGATATTCCAAAGACGGCATTCCAAACCCGATACGGGCAATATGAGTTTGGAGTGCTGTCTTTTGGGCTGACTAATGCTCCAGCGGTGTTCATGGATTTAATGAATCGAGTGTTTAAACCATTCCTCGATATGTTTGTTATTGTATTTGTAGACGATATTCTGGTCTATTCACGTTCAGAAGAGGAACATGCAGACCATTTAAGGACGGTACTTAGGGTACTTCAGCAACAGAAGTTGTATGCTAAGTTCTCCAAGTGTGAGTTCTGGTTGACTTCAGTGGTATTCTTGGGGCATATTATTGGAGCTGATGGTATTCGGGTAGACACGCAGAAAATTGAGGCCGTAAAGAGTTGGCCCAGACCTACGACACCTACTGAGGTACGCAGCTTTCTGGGGTTAGCAGGATATTATAGGAAATTTGTAGAAAAGTTTGCCTCAATTTCAGCACCTTTGACAAGGCTAACTCAAAAGGCAGCCAAGTTCCAGTGGACTGATGCTTGTGAGCGAAGCTTCCAGCTATTGAAAGACAAATTGACTACAGCTCCAGTCCTAACTCTTCCGGAGGGACCGGACGGCTATGTTATTTATTGTGATGCTTCGGGTGTTGGTCTTGGATGTGTATTGATGCAGCATGGCAAAGTTATAGCCTATGCCTCCCGACAGCTTAGGAAGCATGAAAAGAATTATCCTACTCACGATCTGGAGTTAGCAGTCGTGGTTCATGCCTTGAAGATATGGAGGCATTATTTATATGGTGTACATGTGGACATCTATACAGATCATAAGAGTCTCCAATAACAGAAGGAGCTGAACTTACGACAGAGGCGGTGGTTAGAGTTGCTAAAGGATTATGATGTTGATATATTATATCATCCAGGGAAAGCAAATGTTGTAGCAGATGCTCTTAGCCGTAAGTCCATGGGTAGCTTGACAGATGTACAACCAGAAAGGAGGGAGATGGTTTGGGAGATTCAGCGGCTATCCAGCCTTGGAGTCTGTCTGGCTAATTCAGAAGATAGTGGAGTTTCTATTCGAGAGGTTGCTGAGTCCTCAATCATAGATGAGGTAAAGAGACACCAGTACGAGGACCCTATTCTGGCACAGTATAGAGATGCAGCTCTTCAAAAGGAAAAGACTCCATTTAAGGTTACACCTGATGGAGTGTTACGATATGAAGGCAGATTGTGTGTACCTGATATTGCGGGACTACGACGGCAGGTTATGGGAGAGGCACACTCTGCCCGTTATTGTATTCACCCAGGGTCAACGAAAATGTATCATGACCTTAGATGCTTATACTGGTGGGATGGCATGAAAAAGGACATAGCGGAGTTTGTTGCTCAGTGCCCGAATTGTCAACAAGTCAAGATCGAACATCAAAAGCCTGGTGGATTATTACAGGAGATAGAGATCCCGACTTGTAAATTTGAGATGATTAATATGGACTTCATTACAGGCTTACCTCGCACTCAACGGAAGTATGACTCTATATGGGTTATTGTAGATAGGCTGAAGAAATTGGCCCATTTTCTTCCAGTCAGGACTACTTATTCGGATGAAGATTATGCGAGGTTATATGTCAGGGAGATAGTGACTTATTATACTTTTTTCTATAGGTTATATAATTCTATCATCTGCTAAATATATTTCTATAGGTGTATCTATTCCTTCTCTGAAACATGCTTTTATTAATATTTCCGTTCCTCCTAAATGTACATATTTAATTGGATTTTTTGCATTAATTTCTTGTATTTCTTTATTTATTATTCTTTTGTTTATTATTGGTATTTTCGCTTTTCCTTTGGTATACTTACAATCTATAATATGTTCTCTTTGACTCACTACATAATATTCTTCTTTTTGTCTTTTAAACCAACTTTTTATTTTTGGTACTTCTAATATTTTTTCTACACTTATATCTAATTTTTTTCCTTTTATTTGTTCAAATATACTATTATCAAATATTATTTTTTGTTCTAAAGATTCTTCATCTTGACGTTCTTCTTTATTTATTATTTGTATATCTTCTTCAGTCATTTTTTATATTATAGAATTCATTATCTGATTCTAATTCAATATCATTATCTATTTCATTTTTTGATATTTCATATATACTATCTTCACTTTCTAAGTCATAATCTACATACTCTATTTGTGTATATTTTTCATTCTCCATAATTATCTCTGATATCTGTTTTTTCTTTGGATTTTTAGGTAATTTACAATCTTTAGCTATATGTTTTTCCACAATTACAGCAAGTACATTCTGTTAATTTTCTTTTTGGTCTATAAGGTCTTTTAGTTTTGTAATTTTTTACGTAATATCTTTTTCTTGGGTTTTTATACTTATATGTTGATCTATATTTTTTATAGTTTTTATTTTTAGTATACTTCTTTTTATAATACCTATCTGTACAACCAAATTGAGGTGCTAATTTATTTTTACAACATGCTAAATTTTTTATTAATACTTTCTCCATTTTTATATCTTCTTTATGCTTTTCACATAGTTCTATAAACCATCTTTGTAAGAATTTTATTCTAGCTCCTAAGGTATCTGTTAATTCTGCTTCATTCCAATTTTTAATTATTTTTGAACTAAAAGGTTCTGGTAATTTTGTAAAATATAATTTTCTTATTTCTTTACTTTCTTCCATGTTATATGTTCCTTTATAAAAATATTCTCTAAATGCACATGTATATTCATCTATATAACACATATTACATATTGCTAATTTTGTCATTAAATTTTTGTTTATAATTTTTTCTTTATTTTGTTCTTCTATTTCTGTTGTCATACTACTAAATTCATTTCTTATAGCCATTTCATATTTATTTAGTATTTCCATAGATGTAGTCGCTATTTCTCCATCAAAGTTTTTATTATTTCTTAAAGCTTTTAAACTTTCACTTGTTAGATTTTGTAACCATAATTTTACTGTTCCTATGAATGTCCTTTCTATATATCCTGGTGTTTCTGTCATTACTATTTTGTTATCTATTAATTGTTTTGATATATATCCTATCCATAATTGAATTGTTTTATTTATATCTGCTACACAGTCTAAATCTAAACAATTATGTTGTTCAGTTATTGATTTAGGTGTCCATTTATTGAATCTTTTATCCCATAAAGTTTTTTCTCTATCACATTTTTCATAATTTGCATTATAATATTTTGGATTTTTTACTCCTGATGTACTAGGGTTTTCATTCATGTCTATGTCTCCCGTATTTACTTCTATATTTTTTGTATTTTCTATGTTTTCTAAAAGTTCCGTATATGTTTCGCTTGTCTCTGAATTTTGTTCTTTTAGATCATTATCATTAATTTCATCAATTCTTATTTTTGGTAGGTCAGGTAGATTATCTTGGTTTTCTTCTTTTTCTTCTAATTTATCTTCTAATTGCAATTTTTCTTTAAATTTATTTATCTCATTTGCCAATTTTATTTTTTATTTTTCTTTTTATTTTATTTCATACATTTCTTTTAACATTGCTAATTATTTTTCTAGTTCTATTATCTTAGTATTTTTTATTTCTTCTACTTGTTGTACTTCTTTTTTCGCTTGTTGTTTTATTTTTTCAATTTCTATTTTTCTATCTATTACTTCATTTTCTTTTGTTATTCTTACCATAGCAGTTAAACTATCTTCTAATTTTACCGTTTCTTTTTCTAACATTAAACTTAAATTATCACCTATTTTCTTAAATCTTCTTCCTAAGCTAGAAAATATTATCTTTATTTCTAATCCTTCATAGTTTCTATATGTTTTTTCGTCTACTGCATATTCTTCCTTATTCATTTATGAATTATGTTGTAGTTTATATTCTAGATTATCTATTTGTATTTGTAGATATAAAATAGTCTTTCTTTGTGCTATTATTGATTTATCACAGACTCCTGCAAATATATTGCTATTAAGTCTATTTTATCTATGTCTTAATTCTTGTCTTTTTGCCATAATTATTTTATTAAGTTCTTGTCTATATTCATCATTCATTGTATTTTTAAATATTTGATATATTTATATTCTATTTTAGAAATAATATCTATTAATTGATCTAATTTTACGTTATCAATTTTTGTAATATTGAGTTGTTTATATTCCGGATATAATTTATTTAATTTTCTTCTTATTTTTCTTAACTTTCTACTAGTATGTTTCTTACTATGTTTCTTATTATCCATAGCTCTGATATCATTTTTTGGGGGTGCGGAATTCATGGTAAAATGTTCGTAGGTGCGGAATTCTATCTTATTAGTAGTTAAGATATTTGTTCATCTTATTAGTAGTTAAGATATTTGTATATTCATCTAATAGTTATTTTAATCTGTATATTTCTTTAATATCATTTATGATATATTCTAGATATAACATATCTTTGTTTCTTTGGTACATATATAAATTTTCTTTCATTAATTCTTCTAATAATTTTATATTTTCCATAGTTTCTATCCAATATTTTAAATATTCGTAGTTCATTTTCATTTGAATCTATTTCTAAATCATATATATCTATTCTTTCTATATCTAAATCTTGTAAATCTATTTCATACCATTCTTGGTTTAATATCTCTTCTAAGTCATAATTAAATATTTTTTCCCATATAATTCTTTTTATGTCAATAATTTTATATCTTTAAGTATATATAAGATCAAAGTTTCATAGTTTCTTATCATTTCATCATGCAAATATGTGGCCATGTTTATTTATTTATGCAGGTTTTGTTTTCAATTATTCCTTCCTATCATATTCATAATCAATTAAATTCATATTAGATTATTATAAACTAGAGTATCGTTATCATGTATTCCGGTCACTACTAGCATCGTACTTTAGCGGACAATTACTGCTTATCAGCGCCTCAACCTTGTGTACTCCCCTACACGACATTCCTCGCCTACCGATTTCCACTATGGGATGACATAGTCTAGCAGTTTTCTCCCTGTTTCCAGTTTACTAGCAAACTAAAATCCATGATTCAAATAATTCTAGTATATAATAACTAACATAAATTTATTCAATCATATATATGATATTCAGGAATATATGAAATTAGTTCTGCATATTTATTAAACAACATACCTTGGCCTCTTGATTTTCCATGTTATCTGAAATATCTGACTTTATTTCAAATTTCTCCATCTTTTTCTTAGTTTTTATATCTTTAGAGAGAAAAGCTTTTTTTTTTTGAATTGAGAGATTTTATTTACTGAAGTGTAGCCTCGATCTGCCCTTCCATTTACAATTTGCAACTTCTTATATAGACTATCCTAATGTTGCACATCAGTGCACCTACTATTTACTTTACGACTTTTATGTACATCTACTATTTACTTTAAGACTTTCCTACAAAACTTTACAGATGGCTTCTATTATTAGCCAAAAAAGTAAAAGCTATCTACATTATCTCTTCCTTTTACAGATTTTTCAAAAAATCTTATCTTCTTTCTTTTTCTTTGTCGGCCATATCTCTGTTGTCCATATCTTCTTTTGTCTTCATCCTTTTCTCTTTGTTTTCATCATTTTTACTCCAAATCAACATCTGGAATAATATTATCTTCTCCATTACATTTTGAGCATCTATGATCCGGGTATTTTTGTTCAATAAGTTTACAATATCTGATTAATAAATCTTCTGAAATAAATCCTTTTTTCAACGCTCTTGTAGTAGGTTGTTCCTTTGGCTTTAGTAATGATAAAATCCATCGCTGAACTTCATCCATATCTGATCTTCTTAACTCCCTTGAATTTGAATATATCATTAACTGATCTCTAGCGTAATAACTCCATATCGCATTTCCATTTAAATAATTATTAGCTAACTCTTGTATTATAGTTGATATGCCAATTATTCTTTTATTAGCATAAAAACTTGGTATTTCTATCTTGGGTATTTCTTCTTGTTGTTCAATATCTTCTGGTATGATCATATCTTTTGTCAATCCTATCTTAATAACCTGTATTGGAGATTTTATCTCTTCGTATAGTATTTCTGCTTGTGCTGTATAAAACTTAATATAAAATAGGTTTCCTTTCGTAACTCTTTTATACGTAATAAATGCTTTATGTAACTCTGATATTCCATTAATTTCTTCTCCATCGTATGTATATACAGTACTTAATAGTCCATAGCTGTAACATATCTTAACTAAATTGGCACTAGTTTTTGGCTGTGCTATTAACCTGTTATATCCTTGCAATTTTTGGGTTATATAGTCTTGGTTTGGATCTTTGGTTAGTGTAGATCTGGGGTTAAAGTTTAAATATGTTTGGATTTTGTATATGTTCCAATAAAGGTTTGTGTAATATAATTATATCTCTTTTTCTCACTTTGATTTTGTAAACTAACTGCATAGGTAGAAATTTGTGGTTCTTTAGGTATTTGTCTGGATGTATTTCGAATAAATGGTTTTACAAATAACTGGTTCAAATTTGAATTTCTTGGTTTTTCACTAACTTTTCTACTTGTACATGCAGCTGTATTTAAACAAACATTATGGGTTTTTAAGAGTTTTCCATCGTCTCTTTCTAGCTCTGGATTTTTATCGTCTTCCGATCGACGTAGCTTCGCATATTTATAGTCATGTTGCTGACTTACATTAACTTTAGACTTCAGTTTATCTTCATTAGTCTTAAGTTTTTGTATCTCATTGTCTATACTGTCCACTTTTATACAAAGTGTAGTAATAGATTTGAGTATCTTTTCAATCATATCTTTTTTTCTCTTTTTTGTTCACTATGTTTGTTTACAATAAATGCCGGGCTTGTATGCTTACTATTACTTTCCTGTATATATCCTTTTTTTAATAATTCATTTATATGTATCTTAAATTCAGTTAAATCATTAAAATTATATTTTAATGATTTTTGGGTTATTGTACTATTATCATCAATTAGTTCAATTTTTACTTTTGTTTTATGTTTTTTCCATCCTTGCAAAGGATCTTCATTATATAATAATTCTAATTTTTCTTGAATTATTTTTACTTTATCTATAGAGAATATGATTAATTCTATTTTTGGGTCTTCTTCCTTTATATTTTCTAATTTTTGTGTAATTTTTTCATTACCTTTTATCCATTCTATTATTTTTCGTTTTTTATTATTTACTCTTTTTGCTCCTATTTTTTGTTTACATGGTGTTGTAAACCACCAGTGTGTTTTTGTTATTATATGTGGATATAATTTTTCTAAAAATGCATTCCTAATAACATATCTTTTGTGGTTAATTCAAAGTTATATATTTCTTCTATAGCTAATATCTTATCCCATATTTATATTTTTATATTCTTTGCCTTGTATGTGATCATACTTCCTTCATTATTAAATCCTGTTACTACTATTGGTATTTTTAATTTTTCCCATTTTTCTTCTGGTAAACAATTGTATTTACATATATTAGTTTCTGCTCCTGTGTCTATCATTGGTGTGTAATCTATTATAATATCCTTCTATTATTATTTTTGCAAGTATATATATTTTCATATGTTTATTATATTAAAGTTCTTTTTATTATTACTCTTTTATTTTCATAATTTATTGTCAATTGTTTATCTTCTAAATTATATGGTTTAACTTGTTCCAACCATTTTATTCCTAAGGTTATATTTTCATTTCCTTGATATATTTTAAATTTTATCATTATTGGTATTCCTCTAATTATTATCTCTTTTTCCGTAGTTTCTTCAGTATTGATTAATACTTTTGGTAATTCTGGGCATGATTGTTCTGTAGTTATTATTTTATCTTCCATTACTAATTCTCTTGTAATATAGTTTTCTTCTTGTCCTGTATTTATTAGTTGTTTTGATATATATCCTATCCATAATTGAATTGTTTTATTTATATCTGCTACACAGTCTAAATCTAAAAAAATATGTTGTTCAGTTATTGATTTAGGTGTACATTTATTTAATCTTTTATCCCATAAAGTTTTTTCTCTGTTATATTTTTCATAATTTGCATTATAATATTTTGGATTTTTTACTCCTGATGTACTAGGGTTTTCATTCATGTCTATGTCTCCCGTATTTACTTCTCTATTTTTTGTCTTTTCTATGTTTTCTAAAAGTTCCGTATATGTTTCGCTTGTCTCTGAATTTTGTTCTTCTAGATCATTATCATTAATTTCATCAATTCTTATTTTAGGTAGGTCAGGTGATTATCTTGGTTTTCTTCTTTTTCTTCTAATTTATCTTCTAATTGCAATTTTTCCTTAAATTTATTTATCTCATTCGCCAATTTTATTTTTTGTTCTTTTTCTTTTTGTTTCATTTCATACATTTCTTTTAACATTGCCAATTATTTTTCTAGTTCTATTATCTTAGTATTTTTTATTTCTTTTACTTGTTGTACTTCTTTTTTCGCTTGTTTTTTTTTTTTTAATTTTTAAAATTCAAAAAAGAGGAAAAAATAGGATGGTTATTGATTATAGAAATTTAAATGCAAAAATTAAAACATATAATTATCCAATACCGAATAAAATATTAAAAATAAGACAAATACAAGAATATAATTACTTTAGTAAATTTGATTGTAAATTAGGATTTTACCATTTAAAGCTAGAAGAAGAATCTAAAAAACTCACAGCATTCACAGTACCACAAGGATTTTATGAATGGAATGTATTACCATTTGGCTATAAAAATGTACCAGACAGATATCAACATTTTATGGATAACTATTTTAAACAATTAGAAAACTGTGTAGTATATATTGATGATATATTACTATATTCTAGAACTCAAAATGAACATATAAAATTATTAGAAAAATTTATACATATTATAGAACATTCAGGTATAAGCTTAAGTAAAAAGAAAGCAGAAATAATAAAAAAACAAATAGAATTCCTAGGAATACAAATAGATAAGAATGGAGTAAAAATGCAAACACATATAGTACAAAAAATCATTAACTCAGATGAACAACTAGATACA
Organism: Solanum sitiens; assembly: GCA_016801875.1. Taxonomy (NCBI): domain Eukaryota; kingdom Viridiplantae; phylum Streptophyta; class Magnoliopsida; order Solanales; family Solanaceae; genus Solanum; species Solanum sitiens. The sequence continues at coordinate 324,125 of JABWTJ010000102.1, forward strand.
AAAAAGAAATTACAATTATTTTTAGGAGTAGTTAATCAAGTAAGAGAATATATACCAAAATTAGCAGAAAACTTAAAAATATTACAACAAAAATTAAAGAAAGATATAGAATATCATTTTGATAAAAAAGACCAATTACAAATACAAAAGTTTAAATTATTATGTAAAAACCTACCTAAATTATATTTTCCAGATGAAAATAAAAAATTTATATATATATAATAGAAACAGATGCGAGTGAAAAAAGCTATGGAGGAGTCTTAAAATATAAATATGATGAAAATAATACAGAAAATTATTGTAGATATCATTCAGGAACATTTACAAATACGGAAATAAAATGGAAAATAAATAGAAAAGAATTATTTTCAGTATATAAATGTTTATTAGCATTTGAACCATATATTGTTTATAATAAATTTATTGTAAGAACAGATAATACACAAGTAAAATGGTGGTTAACAAGAAAGATACAGGATTCAGTAACAACGAAAGAAATAAGAAGATTGGTATTGAATATACTAAATTTTACATTTACAATTGAAGTAATAAAAACTGACAAGAATGTCATTCAGATTACTTATCAAGACAAAGCTACTCAAACTGAGAACAAAGAAGAAGATATGATTGAAAAGATACTCAAATCTATTACTACACTTTGTATAAAAGTGGACAGTATAGACAATGAGATACAAAAACTTAAGACTAATGAAGATAAACTGAATTCTAAAGTTAATGTAAGTCAGCAGCATGATTATAAAAATGCGGAGCTACGTAGATCGGAAGACGATAAAATTCCAGAGCTAGAAAGAGACGATGGGAAACTCTTAAAAACCCATAATGTTTGTTTAAATACAGCTGCAGGTACAAGTAGAAAAGTTAGTGAAAAACCAAGAAATTCAAATTTGAACCAGTTATTTGTAAAACCATTTATTCAAAATACATCCAGACAAATACCTACAGAACCACAAACTTCTACCTATGCAGTTAGTTTACAAAATCAAAATGAGAAAAAGAGATATAATTATATTACACAAATCTATATTGAGAACATATACAAAATTCAAACATATTTAAACCTTAACCCCAGATCTACACTAACCAAAGATCCAAACCAAGACTATATAACCCAAAAATTGCAAGGATATAACAGGTTAATAGCACAGCCAAAAACTAGTGCCAATTTAGTTAAGACATGTTACAGCTATGGACTATTAAGTACTGTATATACATACGATGGAGAAGAAATCAGTGGAATACCAGAGTTACATAAAGCATTTATTACGTATAAAAGAGTTACGAAAGGAAACTTATTTTATATTAAGTTTTATACAGCACAAACAGAAATACTATACGAAGAGATAAAATCTCCAATACAGGTTATTGAGATAGAATTGACAAAAGATATGATCATACCAGAAGATATTGAACAACAAGAAAAAATACCCAAGATAGAAATACCAAGTTTTTATGCTAATAAAAGAATAATTGGCATATCAACTATAATACAAGAGTTAGCTAATAATTATTTAAATGGAAATGCGATATGGAGTTATTACGCCAGATATCAGTTAATGATATATTCAAATTCAAGGGAGTTAAGAAGATCAGATATGGATGAAGTTCAGCGATGGATTTTATCATTACTAAAGCCAGAGGAACAACCTACTACAAGAGCCTTCAAAAAAGGATTTATTTCAGAAGATTTATTAATCAGATATTGTAAACTTATTGGACACAAATACCCGGATCATAGATGCTCAAAATGTAATGGAGAAGATAATATTATTCCAGATGTTGATTTGGAGTAAAAATGATGAAAACAAAGAGAAAAGGATGAAGACAAAAGAAGATATGGACAACATAGATATGACCGACAAAGAAAAAGAAAGAAGATAAGATTTTTTGAAAAATCTGTAAAAGGAAGAGATAATGTAGATAGCTTTTACTTTTTTGGCTAATAATAGAAGCCGTCTGTAAAGTTTTGTAGGAAAGTCTTAGAGTAAATAGTAGATGTACATAAAAGTCTTAAAGTAAATAGTAGATGTACATAAAAGTCGTAAAGTAAATAGTAGGTGCACTGATGTGCAACATTAGGATAGTCTATATAAGAAGTTGCAAATTGTAAATGGAAGGGCAGACCGAGGCAACACTTCAGTAAATAAAATCTCCCAATTCTACTATAATAATCTAATATGAATTTAATTGATTATGAATATGATAGGAAGGAATAATTGAAAACAAAACCTGCATAAATAAATAAACATGGCCACATATTTGCATGATGAAATGATAAGAAACTATGAAACTTTGATCTTATATATAAATGAATAAGGAAGAATATGCAGTAGACGAAAAAACATATAGAAACTATGAAGGATTAGAAATAAAGATAATATTTTCTAACTTAGGAAGAAGTTATAAGAAAATATGTGATAATTTAAGTTTAATGTTAGAAAAAGAAACAGTAAAATTAGAAGATAGTTTAACTGCTATGGTAAGAATAACAAAAGAAAATGAAGAGATAGATAGAAAAAGAAATTGAAAAAATAAAACAACAAGCGAAAAAAGAAGTACAACAAGTAGAAGAAATAAAAAATACTAAGATAATAGAACTAGAAAAAGAATCGGCAATGTTAAAAGAAATGTATGAAATGAAACAAAAAAAAATAAAATTGGCAAATGAGATAAATAAATTTAAAGAAAAATTGCAATTAGAAGATAAATTAGAAGAAAAAGAAGAAAACCAAGATAATCTACCTGACCTACCTAAAATAAGAATTGATGGAATTAATGATAATGATGTAGAAGAACAAAATTCAGAGACAAGCGAAACATATACGGAACTTTTAGAAAACATAGAAAATACAAAAAATATAGAAGTAAATACGGGAGACATAGACATGAATGAAAACTCTAGTACATCAGGAGTAAAAAATCCAAAATATTATAATGCAAATTATGAAAAATATGATAGAGAAAAAACTTTATGGGATAAAAGATTAAATAAATGGACACCTAAACCAATAACTTAACAACATAATTTTTTAGATTTAGACTTTGTAGCAGATATAAATAAAACAATTCAATTATGGATAAGATATATATCAAAACAATTAATAGATAACAAAATAGTAATGACAGAAACACCAGGATATATAGAAAGGACATTCATAGGAACAGTAAAATTATGGTTACAAAATCTAACAAGTGAAAGTTTAAAAACTTTAAGAAATAATAAAAACTTTGATGGAGAAATAGCGACTACATCTATGGAAATACTATATAAATATGAAATGGCTATAAGAAATGAATTTAGTAGTATGACAACAGAATTAGAAGAACAAAATAAAGAAAAAATTATAAACAAAAATTTAATGACAAAATTAGTAATATGTAATATGTGTTATATAGATGAAAGATAGATTGAGTACTTCGGAATTCGAGAATAAAATCAAATTTGATTGAAGAGGGTTATTGGTCTTTTAAACTGGTCTACTAATTGTTATTGGGTTACTTTATTAGTGGCTTAAGGTTAGTTGCCGGTAAAAGTTAGCTTTAAAACACCATTTAATGGAAACTTTATTATTGCCACTAAATCCTCCTTTTGTGGTAGTGAGGTCTTTCTAAGGCTTGTAGTGGGGTTGAGTGCAAAGGTATTGTCATTTAGACTTATTGACTAATGGTCCTCATGAATTGTGGGGCTCATAACATTTCCTTTATTCTTCCTTCTTCTCTTTGTTAGTTCTCATAAGTCATCCTATTATTCATTTTCCATGTATTACTTTGAAACCCTATTCCATTTTGACTTTTATTCCTAACCTTTCTTTTTCACTTCTTTCCTTTTTCTTTCTTTTTCCCTTTTTTTATATGGAGGTTGTCAGTCCTTTTGCAACACCATGGGTTAATGGATACTTTCCTTGTACTTCTTTTGACCTTTTCCTTTTATTTTCACCACACCCCAACTTAGGCTTTTGACCTAAGTTGACTATTTATGTCAAACCAATCTTTCATGAGGATTAAGGGAGATAGATCAAGAAGGGTCTAGTCTTCATCATGATTCTTCAAAAGAAGGTGAAGGCTCAAATGGTGTTCAATAGAGGTTCATACACTCACATGGGAAGTTACAAAAGAGATATATGTCAAATTGGTGCACACTCTATAAAATTACCTAAGATCATATCAAGAGAAGGCATTACTTAGTTGACTAGATTAACGTGGCAAATTCTAGGTGTTGTAATGCATGGTTCAAGATAAGATTATCACACAAGGCATCAATACTTAAGTCAAACAAGACTTCACACTTTTTCTATTGTGCAATGGTCATAACATGAGAATCAATTTTTACTAATGGCTAGTCACAACGAGACGCAAAGAGTTCACATATTGTCTATGCAAATTCATTTGGTCTCCTCATAGCCGCACATTCATGTTTGTTAAATCGAAAACTCTATTCAAGTCATCGATATTGATCAGAATCGAGACTCGAATTTGTAAGAGAACAACCACTTTCAACACAAGAGGTGGCAAAAATTTGTGAAAAAAATTGAAATATTTTCGAAAGGGTGTCAAAATCACTTGCAAATTAGAATCAATAAGAAGCCATAAGCTTAAACAGTCGTATGAAACAATTTTAAAACCAAACATAAAATCAAAACATCTTTCAAAATGACACACAAAGGTGGGCCTCATCCCACAACAAATAAAAAACATTTTTCCTCAAATGCAACTGATAAATACTTTGGAGTGAAAAGAACAAGAACTAGAGAGGGAGGTAAAGAGGGGATCTTGTCTAACTTCTCGCTCCATCTGTGGGGCATCAGTCCCGTGCATAGATAGGGATCTGGGTACAAGTAATGGGAGTTGTCATCCGGATTTTGGGTCTCAACGGCTTTTCCTTCTCCATCTGCGCCTTCAGCAACTATATTTGCCTCCACCATTTTATCCACATGATGAGCTGATTTGAAGGCACGGATTGCATTAATTAACACCCCCGTTTCCACGATGGAATAGTGCGGTCAATGGGAACCCTCCGGATGGAACTTGTTTTCTACTTTTCTTTTCTTTCCTCTGCTAGTTCAATTATCTTTTCGTCTCTTTTAAGCTCTCGTGCTCTTAAATGTCTTGGTGGCATATTTCTCCTACGCCTTTGTGTCTAGCCATTTCTGTGAAGACTTTGAGAAAAAGTTTAGAGAATATTTAAACAGGATCAGGGGGATTTGGAGTGTAAAATCACTTCACCAAACCAATTGGTGAAGTTATCATCCACTTAGGAGATTCGCCGTAGATAGTGCATATAGGGTACAAAGGTGAAGCTAAAGGGCGAATCAAGAAGTCTTTCGGTGAATCCCCAAGAACATTAGGCGACGTTAAGCATTCCACCAAATACTACAGAACACTCAACACATTTAGCAATAAATTAAAAGAAAAAGGCGACTTTAGGCGAAGAACATAGTGATTTGGCGAGCTTGACCCAACTCGCTAAATGGCTTAACGTGCCTATGTATAACATGTCTTCATAATTCAACCCTCCAACCCTAGATAATATAATTTTAAGCTTCTATTGCACAAATTCAACTAATACACATAGTATATGCACATTCTCATAGATAAAATAACTCAAAATAAAGCACACTCGAGTAGAATTTATCCAATTAAGCAAGAGATATCGAATAATAATCGATAATACATGCGATTGAATAAACACACAAAAATCCAGCAAAGATTCCACTAGATTTATACAATGCAAAGGATTACTATTGTGATAAAAATAACGAAGGGGTTCGACTGTCAACCATAGATGCCGATTAAAATGCTACTGAGATGCTAGGTGACAATGCTACCCAATTCCGAGCACAATTTGTCAACTAAAAGACTCTAAAATTTTAGGAAATATAAAGTTAGAGTGTTTGTGTGAGTTTGTAAAGAAGTAAAAGTGAGGGGAGAGTAAATGAAAAGGGAACTTTTGACCCGTTGTCTTATAAAGACCGTCAAGATTTTAACCATTTGGCGACATTATTAAAGTTCGCCCATTCACTCGTCAAAGCGCCTAGTGCCTAGTTCTTCGCTGAATTCGACAGGATCGTCAATTCATGTGGAAATCCCAACGGCAGTCTTCATCGAGGTTGCTAACCTGGTTAGTAATGCGCAAATAATTCCTATAGACCGCCTAGTTTTACAGGGTCCTATCTTAAGATATCTTTAGGCGGATGGCGGAAGAAATCGAGGTCGCCGAACTTGTCGGCGGCTCGTCAACTAGATTGGTTGCTCGCCTTAATGAACCTTTTCATACATTTAACTAATTTAACCTGTACAAATAACACACAATTATTTCATCAAGACATAAAAAGTAATTAAAGGATTTTGGCTGGCCTCCCAACACCGTCTTATTTAATGTTGAGGCACGACGCAAGTCAATAACTAATCTTCATCCTCGGAGTCACCCATAATGTTATTAGGTTAGTCTTTGGTTAATGGAGGGTAGTGATCCATTATCAAATGGGTGATCTGAGAATCGTGCAGCTGAATGGTCATGGAGTTTGAAGTCGTTACTTCATTTAGCGTTTCAAGTGTCCTTCATGTCATTAAATTTCTTGTCGTACTCTTCAAGTTTTTGTTGGATGAGTTGCACACCCTCATGCTTCTTCCATGCTTGCATTCTCAAAGGGAGAAGTTGTTTTCCTTTTTCATGGCTTGTTCTTCCAATCCCATCACTCGTTTGGACAAAACATCTACTTGAACCACCAGTTTTTCCCATTCATATTTCTTCTGGGCTTCATTGCTAGTTTCGACCATGTTATCAAGTAGTATTGGGATGACTTTATAGGGTTGGTTAAGCATATCGCTGTCGAAAAGGTGATCTACAATGATTTTATTCTCGAGTCTGATACCTCGATAGAAGCAACCCAGTAACGTCTTATCAAACATCATATAAGATGGTTATGACTGCAATATTTCTTTGAACTTCAGCCACAGTTCTGGAGTTCTCTCCTCCCCTTCTTGTCTGAACGTCAGTAGATTATCCCTGAGGTTTAATAGTATTAGGAGAGGATGATCTATGTGATACCCGTATTAATCGTCCTTTCTTTTTTCCCTATTTTATTCTACAGTCAAGAAAAAACAAACTACCACTAAGATCAGTGAGACTAAAACAAAGAAGAACATAAACTTTAATTAACTACTTTCTAACGTAACACCACTCCCCAACATCGGTGCCATTTTAATGCTTATCCTGACCGATAATATTACTTCTAATTCAAGTCTCTACGATCGTTGATAATATAGTAACCCAACAGAGGGTTGGAGTCATGTCCCGAGGGAGTGGTAGTGAAAAGTTGTAGCTAATTAGAACTTCATTCTGATTAGTCATAGCTAAAGAAATTTGTGGTTAAAAACATTGTAAATCAAGCGGGGTGACACGAAAGTGTAAAATATCAATGGGGGGTTTGTCATAAGAATAGAAAAATAATGAAGATAACAAGAAGTCTAATAAATAAGAGGGGGTATTCTTAGGATGTGATCGCAATACAGATTGATATAGATTATTGGGTTCATGCTTTCGATAAAAAATCTGTAGCAAAATAGTGACTAAGGTAAGCTTTATAGGGAATAAGTTCTCTCTCGAGAAACTTACCCTGTTTCAAATGGGTTCCTCTTGTACACCCATTTTCTGCATGAAGACCAGTATACGCCTTACCCCACTCACTCTTTTGAGCTGAGTATAACGATATGGGATTAGGGATCACTTGTAACCCTCCAAAAGTTTAAGACCTTAGCTAGAGCCTCGCATGTGGGTCTAATGTTATTAAAACTGTCATAAGTCCTAAAATAATGTTAGCAAACAATTTAGGATGTTTTGGAATCAAGACGTCAAGAAATGTCCATGACGTCCGGAAGCTAGTCAAATTTAACTAGTGTAACGTCCTTAGGTTTTGGGAAGGTTGGAGGTGTTGTATGAGGTCTAGAACTTTTAAAATGACTTTGTATAGGTAAAACCATATAGATAGAGTAAAAATGTTCAAGTCCGACCCCCTAAGGGTCACCTTAGGGGCCCACGAAAGGATCCAAACTTGGTTTGGCAAGCTGTCAAAGCAGCAACCAAGTTGTGCATGACAGAAACAAGTCCGCGTCGCGGTCTTGGGTGGCTTTTGGTCAAAACTCAAGTCTGCGTAATGGTCAGGTCGCGGACTCCACTGTCTCGAAAATTAATTTAGAAAATCATGCAAGAGCAGCTCCGCGTTGCGGACTTGTTCCCCGACGAAAATCTGAAAATTGGAATTCAAGTTTGACTTCATTAAGGTCAACATAAGTGAGGGGTCTTTTGGGTATTTAATGGGAGGTCTATATATTGATTTTGAATCAGTTTTTTCTGACATTCACTCAGTCAAATCAAAACCCAAAAGCTCTCACCTCTCTTTTCTCTCTCTCTATTCAACCTCCATTGAAGGAAGAACAAAGCTTGATGTCAATTAATGATAAATTGTGATTGCCTATGACTAATTAAGTGTAGGTTGTTGGTTAATTGATGTCAAGTGATGTAATTTCATGTAGATCATGTCTCATTCCCCAAATTCTCTAATTCTTGGATCTTGCTTATAAATTGATCGGAATTGAAGAATGTATTGATTGTTAGACTGGTTTTATCTATTTTAATTCATTCATGGACTGCCTAGGGTAATGTGTTGGGATTGGATCTATTTTTTGAATAATTGATTATGAACCCTATTTCCCTAACCTTAGGTTATGAATTGAAGTTAATTTGGATAGTGATGATGAAATTGACCTAGATATTGTGTTAATTACTATTGTGTGATGGTATTACACCTATTGTTGAGTTGAATTGGATGGGTGAGGGTAAAACCATGGAGGATGTATTGTGAAGGAGATTGGGTAAGTTTTTATGATCCTAACCTATACTTCAATTATGATTACTTGTGTTTTGTGATGAAGTTACATTGAAGTATAGCTTATGATAAAATGGAGAGGGTTGGTATGATGTTGAATTGAAATGTCTTGACTATGGTTTGTGAGTTGTTGGCTAAGATCTAAATGTTATAAGGATGATGATAACTTACCAATGTGCCTTATTATGATGTGACTATGTAAATGTGCTAACCTCACATGTATGAATTGTAATGAAAGGACAATACTCATGTAATTCTTATTGAGCTATGATGATGATGATTATATAAAGGATAGACCCTATGACCTAAATAAGCTATGATCATTAATAAAGACATCAAAGACATTTCAAAAGGGACTCTAGCTTAGCACCGAGTGACCTTGTAGATGAGGGTGGCGCCTTCCCAACGAGGGAAGGTAAGGTTCACCATAGTCCTCACGGGGTGGATAGCCTCATAGTCCAAAAAGGGCATAGAGTGATGTTTCAATCACATCCCCCAAGCTCCATAAACTATGTTGCCACCAAAGGAATACTAGCTAGTGGATCCACCTAGATGCTATGTTCATGTTTGGTTGTACTTTGGATGGTAGACCACCTTACATCGGTGTAAGGGTTTACAACCCCGGATTTCACATTAGCTCATGTGGTCTATATCTTTTAAGTCATGAAGTTCCCAATAGGTAAAATGAAAGTAATGAATGGACTCTAACTAGGATGACCTAAAGGGTTTAGCTTGGTCTAGGTAAGGGTATGGGACTCTACCTATACATTGCACTAGTTATCCTTGAGGGGAGTCTTAGGAGGATGTTCTTATATATGTATATGCTTATAAATGTAAAGAATATGTATATGATGATCTTACATGTTGATGGCACCATATGATGTTGAATTCACTTATGAATATATGTTTGGTCTGTATTGCTAAAGTATGATGTTATGTACTCTTAATGGTATGATATGTGAAGTTGGACATTGGTTATGGTTCTTGTTAGGTTTAATTGATTGAGTAAGGTTATGGGGCTTTGCTTAGTCGTTCCACTAGTGGAATTAATGGGGGTTCATAAGTAATTGTATTGGTTTGGTTATGATGTAATGAACTCTTATCTATGCTTGTTAATGATATAACTTGATGATAGAGTTGTATTGATTGTGTGCTCAATTGTGTTGTATACAATCTTGACTTAAGGATTATATGTTATTTGGATTATATGAGTAACAATTTTCAAAGTAAATTAGCATGATTTGAACGAATGTACCTTTTAGCATGATTTCACTTGTTTTATGTGCATATACTCATACTTAGTACAAGTGTGTACTAACCGATCTTTTATGTTTACTACAAATGTAGGATCCGGCCATTGAGCTTATAGAAGGCCTTTGAAGACTACTTGGATATTTCCCAAGAGTTCGATAGGTCCTCACTTTCCGAAGACAATTTTATTATCAAGCTAATGATGTTGTTCTAGTTATAAGACTTCTAGTTCTTTCCTTTTCATTTCAAGAAGATTTTTGTATAGCCTATATGAAGCTCTTTGTTGTATTGAAGTATGGTTTAATCCCAATTGTTGAATTCGTTTTAGATGGTTTAATATGAGACATTTTATAGACATTCTTATGAGTTTATGTTCCTATACTATGTATGTGAATTAAAAGTAGAAGACTATGTAATCTTGTTATACGGAGGATCTATGTATACTCGATAAATATATATATTGTGTGTAAGCGAGAGGTCTAAGTAAACCTAAATGTACAAGTTAACGAAAAGTTTTAAATTTTCCATATTTTTAACCTATGAATGTAATAATGTAAGCTAAGAGGCTAGTCTTAGTCCTCTTCGAGGATGCCGACGCCAGTTACGTCTAGGGGGTGCTCCCCGGATGTGACATCACCCTCTCGGGATGAACCTCATGTCTACCCACTCCTAAGGCCATCAATCTAGCGGTCTTGGTTTCACGACCTCTTTCTCGACCATGTCGAAAACACATGGGTGAACTTGTATTTACAACTACAAATACATTATATTAAATTACAACCACTAGACAAAATCACAATTAAACTACATTTAATCTACCTGCAAGCAAGACCTAACAATGATATCAACCCATATTTGCTAAATCACACCCCAAGAATTGGGGCTTTTAGCCACACATCAAGAAATAGAAATTATACCTTCAATGATGATGAAATCAAATGTGTATGAGAAAAAATTCTTTATTTGAGCAAAGAAAGAAGAATCAAGGACACCAAATTCTAAACCGAGGGAGAAGAGATCCTTTCTTTCTCAAGTTTTCAAAACACATACAAAACATGAGAGTAAAATATAAAAAGCACTAAGAAAATATGCTATTCTTTTGAGCTAAGTCAGAATCCTCAGAAAAATTATCCAACTCTCCTTTTTAAAAACTACACTCTACTAGTATTTATAGCTTTCAAATTTGTGCTGCATCGGATCACTCGGCGACTTTAGTGGGAATCTCCGACTGACTTGGCGATGTGCCAATTGGTGAAGTCCATCACCTTCTAGTACAGCCTTCAGCATCTTCATGCTTGTGTTCTGTAACGGCCTGTATTTTTGTATGTGGTAGTTCTATTCATGTTATACTTGACATATACTTATAGTGTAGGTGAGGGATCATGTTTCTTACATGATTAGTGTTGGTTTAAACTAGCTTGGAAGGTGATGTAATGCCTTGCACGTTTTAGCATATGTATTGCAAGTTAACTCCGATGGAAAGTATTTAAGTAATTATAGTAAGGTGGTAATTGAGCTAGCAGTTGCATCACCTACTTGATCTATATTATAGTTAAAGGGCCCAAGTTTGATTGACCAGATTTAGGCTTATATTTAGGCTCATTTGAAGCCCAAACCTATTAAAGAAAAATGTGAATGAAAGAAGGCCCAACAGCCAAATCTGCCAATTGGCCCATTATGGATAAAGCCCAAGTGAAACTAGGTAAGTGCATGACCTCCTAAGATTTGTTTTACCATGTTAGTGGGCCAAGTGTGTACCACCTACTTGCATTAATCTATCCCAAGTGGAATAAAAGAACAAAGGGAAAATGGACAGCCAAGGTCCAATAATATTAAGTCCAAAAAGGCCCAAGTTAAAAGGACAAGCAGGTGGGGCACCTACTTGACATTATATGGCCCAAAATTGGTCAAGAGTGTCGGCCATAACACCTCTTTTTTTCAAAGGATAAGGATCAAGTCTTATTCTCCATTTTGAACTTGCAAAAGTTTCAGATTTCCTTAAGTTTCTTTCTTGGTCTCTCTTGGCTTCAATAAGCAGCCCTAAAACACCTTAGGGATTCTTGAGTGCTGTCTCATTTTCAAGTAAGAAGTTTGAAGAAGAGTTTGAATTCTTGAAGTACAAGTTTAGAGGATAAATTTCCAGAATTAAGGTAAGACTTCAACCCATTTGTTTTCCTCTCTTGATCATGTTTGGATTGGAGAATTTTGTATATATTTATCAAGAATTCATGGATGATGATAAATCTTTGAGTCAATATTCTCCTATTATGCGGAAAGATTTGAGATTGTTAGTGGCTGCCTTATGAATATTGTTGTTGAGGGCTGTTTGGGTATCTCTGGAAATGATGTTTGAAGTTGTATTAATGTGTAGAGGAAGGGTGTGGTGGTTCACCATTTATGTAAGGGTTGTATGGGCCTGATTTCCATCAATTTTTTTTAGTACTGTTTTTGGGAGGACCTTATTGTGATTAGCTGCTGATGTTAGCTGAATCATAACTGAATGTTGTAGATTAGCACCCAAAAGGAAGGCGGAATCGGGAAGTGGTATTGGTCTAAATATAAGGTATGTAAGGCTATTCGATTCTTATATCACTTTTGGCATGAAATCTTCCGCCGGCAATAATATCAATAAAGTGATTCGCATAAGGTCTATTTCTGGAAAAGGAAGCATAGTGGCAGCGTACTATCTCCAAATAGCTAACAATATTTCTTTCCCCATTCTAAGTACATAGAACTACTTCATTATATGTTCACTACTCTATACTTGTGTAATTATTCCCCTTGTACTGTTATAGAAATGGTATTTGCAAAACAAAGTTTGATGAATCCCTCTCCTAAGCCAATTGAAGTCAATTGTTCCATTAAGGTCTTAAAGTAAGGTGTTGATGTTTCATAGCTCCTTATGTCATGGTTACTGCCTCAAAGTATTATTTTCATGTATTCCACTACTGTTCCGTATTTCCATATCTCCAAGATGATTATGACCACCAAATCAACATCTCAAAAGTGTTATGATTATCCAAAATAATATCTCAAAAGAGTTATGAACTGATTAACAATAATCTCAAAAATTAAAGAATCTAAGTGAAGGAATCTATATAATTAAGGGTGGCAGCTCAGGGGCGAAAGCCTAGCATGGGCCGATCCCTATTGGTATAGAAGGGTGGCAGCTCAGGGGCAAAAGCCTAGCATGGGCCGATCCCAAGTTGTGTAATTATGAGGACCGCATCCAGGGGTTAATACGCCTAGCATGGGTCATCCTCTTCTACCACTGATCAGCTGGTCACTTGTATCACATGTCCAACAAAGATTATAACATACAAAAAGGTAAAGAAAAGAATGTAGCTTACTTGAT